>OZ035954.1:32007581-32350297 GCA_964034955.1 Orchesella flavescens | reverse complement strand
GAATAATATAAGAAACGACACAACGCACAGAAAAAAATGCCTATGTATTCAAACCAAATCCAGAAGTAGGAAGGAAGGAAAAAGCCTACTTGTTTTTCTCTGCCTCTGTTTAATTTCAGACGCGAGTGAGTACACATTACTAATATTACTGCTGCTCCTCTTGCATTTACAGATGACTGAGCGAAGGAATGGGAGCAAGGAGACAGAAAATGAATATTTTTGTGAGCTTTCCTTTTTTATTTATACAACACAAGGAGATGGTTACATAATGCTACTTAATTAAACGAGGAAGATAAAAAAATCCAGAATACTTAAGAGGAGGAATATATATAGAGAGAGAACTATCATAGGATAATATATATGCACCTAACACATTGTCTCATTCCTTTATAATTTACTTCTCACATTTTACCTACTAATGCATATTCTGTGGAACTATAATAAATAGCAGTGTCTCTTTCCTTCTGTCCTAAAGAGGAAGTGGAGATGACAATGGAAAGTAAAAACAGAGAGTGAAGAGGGAAACTGACAGCTAGCAAAAAGAGGAGAGAAGAGGATGATAATACTGATGATGATGATGATGACGGTGGCTGGCGAAACAGTGAAATGGGAGCAAAGACGGAAAAGGGCTAGGAGCATCGAGCAGCGTGTTTTTATTATGTATCTCTCAAGGCTTTTACATGCCTCAAGTATATAAAAAAGTGAGACCCATTTTATCTTTGAAGATTTGGAAATAATCTAGACGGAAATATTATCTGGCCAGTTACTTGCTTCCTGCTATATAATAGATCATTTTGAGACTGCGATGCGATGTCTCAACTCTCTTGAATGGAGCTGGAAACCATTCTCTTATGCAATGGCGAAATTTTAAAATATTCAGAAAAACTATAGAAAAGGTTAGTAAAACAAAAGAAAAATTCACAAAATAAAATGATTATATATCAACATTAAATAATAGTAAATGTTAATAAATACTGACCGAAATTAATGACTGCAAATTGCCCCAGTCTTATGTTTGGATCCGTGTGATGATGCAGTACTGTTTTCGTTACACTGTCACTTGCTCAAATACTTTTTACAAACAGCAACAGAAAAGAGAAGAGTTTTTTGTTGGGTGATAAATTCCCAGTACTTTTAACACTGCATCACTTACTACTTCGGGTGTCGTGAGAAAAGTGAGGAAGCCGGTGGTGTCCGTTGTCGAAAGTAGACTGGTTGGGAATTCACCGGTGCTCCCCATTTATATCCCCATCCTTCCCATCTCTAGTCTTCCACTTTCACCATGGAGGCTGAAGCAGAAGCAGCAGCAGCAGCAACATCTATTCCATCTGAGCAATCTCATCAGTCAGTCGAATTGGAAGACGGGCGTAAAAAGAAAAGCTTCTCGAGAGCTAAAGTTTGCTATAGATTCCTATATGTTTTATGTATACATCAGAATAGTAGTACACTACAAAATGCAATCCTCATTTGCTTTCTACACACATAGAATGAGAATTCAAAGCAGGCAGTCAAAGACTTATTTACAAAAAACCCATCTTTTTTAAACTGAAATCCGTGAGCACCTCTTCCTCCCCCAGCTGCAGGTAGATATGAACTGACTGGCTGAGAATGAAATTTAGTCAGTCAACTGGAGCTAATATTATGTCTGATGCCACACAATACAATCGCAAGACTAAAGATAAAAGTGTAAGAATCCGGAATCGGGACCATTTTCTGGGTTTACAAATTCTTTCCTGATGAATTCCCTTTGAGTCCGCGTACTATACATACGTACAATCGTTTGGCTTGCTTGAGAAGTACCAAGCTGACGACGGGTGCGGGGTGTTTGTGCCTTTTAGTCATCACATCACATAGCCAAAAATACTTTTTCTTCTTCCTCTTGATTTAAAAAATGTAGGAGAGTTCGAGGAGGATGAGAAAAGCTTTAAATGAACCACTCTCACTCCCTATTTGCTAACGAATTGTAAAGGAATAAAAGGTAAATTGAAACGAATGATTCTTTAGCTCTGATTTTCTGAATTCAAAGAAAGCAACTCGGAACCCCTCTTTTGTGCATAACGAAGTGGAGTGCTAATTTTAAACCCATCGTGTCCTTCTTTTCCAGATTAGTTACTGTTATACTACCCCACTCCACTCCAGGTTCCCTTTATTCCCACAAATTCACTTTCTCTATACATATTGGCAATAAAGGCTCAGAGAGAAAATTGAGGTTCGGCTTGAATTGGAGATAAAGTTGGGTTCTTCCTATCGATAGGTGGGCTAGCTAGAGCTATATCTTCCTATTTTCTCAATCCAAATTAGGCTGCTTTCAAGAAAGCCAAAGCCCCCATCGCCGATTGTTTTCATGAATACATTTGTATGAGCTCTATCATATATAAATTGTATGTCCTATTTCTTTCATGAGGCTAGACATTTATGTATTCGGATATTTGCTTGTGTGGAGTAGTTGGTCGTATAGTGTTGTATTTGATGCAAATTATGTAAAAGGATGAGTAAAAAAGGGAGAACCAGAGAAAAGAGAAGGGAAGAGTTGCTTATGGAGCTCTTCAAAGAAAATCACAGAATGCAAATACGAAAATCCAATGATAGAAATAGACATGGAAGGCATTACGTGTTATATTTACAAGCATAATCTGGTTCAGAGCTCTGGCTCTGAGGCTGAGGTGCAGAAAGGAAAACTTTTTATTTCCGTTGGAAGGTTAAAGTCGTTTGTATGTGGTGAAAGAAGAAAAAAGGTGTGATATTTATGTGTGTACCATCGTGTGAAACTCTTTGATTTTGCATACTTGAGCAATTTCCCCCCCTTCCCACTACCATACTGACTACCTTCATTCCCATTTCTTGTCATTGCGGTCTATTATATGGGAATGTGAAGTGAAAGAAAGGAGAGAAAATAAGCTGCTATGTGGCTTATATGGTTAGATTCCCTCTATCTCTTTGCCTTTTCCCGTTTGCTTTTCTTCTTTTCAGCATCACCAGACCACCACCTCTCTATCCCATTCTGACTAAATCAATTATTACAAAAGTGGAAAGCAAAGTGAAGGAAATGAGCAAACCATGTCTTTTATGCTAATCAAATTATGAGTGTTGATACTTGAGAGGGAGTTGATGAAAATGGAAAATGCCATTAAGAAATCATTGTAATCCCTCAAGTGACAAATATAATAGTTTACAATGGCTAAATGGTTACCACATTAAAATAATAATAATAATAATAATAGTAATAATATCACGCCTATTTGGACTCTTCCATTCAAAACTCTTTTCATAGAAAACTCTTTTGGGTTGGATTCAAATGAAAAGGGGTTCATAAAAGATTGTGGTGACTTAATTATAAAATAAATGATTTTATATTCATGCTAATTTTTATACTGTATATGTGTTTATATTCAACATTAGAGAGTTCTTAAAGGAAACTTGGAACTCATACTTTAAAGTTCAACCAAGTTAGACGGAACCTACAAATTCCAACTAATATGAGACGGCACTTCAAAGTTCCACCTCATCAAAAATAACCAGACCCTCATCCTCTCGTGAGTACACATTTTGAATCACTTCATGATCTACCAGTCACACGGTCTAATATATGATATAATACTAATATATAATTTCCTCCGTATGCAAATTAGTTTAACATGGGATTTAGCATTACCGCTAACAAATTTGTCCCGCCATGCTAAATCCCATAATAAATTTCTCCATATGCTAAAACCCATGTCAAATTTTCTAATGCTAAACCCCATGCTAAATTTCCTGATGCTAAACCCCGTGTTAAAATCGCATGCTAAACCCCATGTTAAATTCGTATGCTAAACCCCATGTTAAAATCGTATGCTAAACCCCATGTCAAAATCGTATGCTAAAGCCCATGTCAAAATCGTATGCTAAACCCCACGTTAAAATCGTATGCTAAGCTAAACCCCATGTTAAAATCGTATGCTAAACCCTATGTTAAATATGACCCAATGCTAAAACCATTGTTGTAACCAAGGCTAAAATAGCACTGATCAGTTTCTAGCATGGGCTTTAGCATTGCTCAACTGTTAACATAGGATTTCGGCATTTGATATTTGGGTGGTTGGGTTAGAATTTAGGTTAGGTTAGTAGGTGAAAGTAGTTTATATAACCCTAAAACAATAAAAGTTACAGTAGTCGATTTTTATTAGGATTTACTTAACTATTTTTTACATCTAATTCATATACGGACACATTTACTGTTGACTGCCTCGTGGTTCTAGCCGTAGCAGTATACTGGTCACCTTAAGGTGACGGATAACATTAAATAGTGGTGGGCCTTATGATTCTAACGATTTTTGATAAAATGATAATTAGGTATTAGAAATCAAAAGTGATTGAGTGATCATGATCTCCTCTTAAATCCTCTCCTACGAAAATTATCATTAAAATAATTGGTTTCTATATACAGTCCGATTCGATCCATTTACTGTAGCCGGTCTTTTTGGTCCATAAACATTTAGCTGATGCTGATATCCGTAAGCTTTCACTACCCAGCAACCTCATCCTGTACTGCTAAAATCTTATGTGTCATGCATCCAATTTCCTTAAATGGAAAGTGGACGAGTAAGCAAGAATCCTAATCCTAAACAGAGAAAACTGATCCCTTTGTTAAATCAGATTTTATTACCGTACACTTTCTTGCACTTTAAGTTAAATCGAATGCTGTGACCCTCCTCCTATATCATCATCATCATTTAGCAACGGGGTATTTGGCCGAGGAGTTTGCTGTTTTTATTTTACCCCTCCCTAATTGTATTTCCATCAGTATGAAAGGTCTCTCCGCTAACCTTTCTCTCCTTCACTCTTTCCATCTTGCCATTTGCTTTACTGCTTCCAGGCCAGATTTTATTACCGCCAGTGTCCTTAATACATCTTTTTTTACTTGTTTTGTACGTTTGGTCATAATTCCTTATTTGCTTTAGGGTTTCCTCTTTCCTTTATCATTTTCCCTTTGCTTACTTTTATTTCTCTCTGTCGTGGGGGATTTTGATTTCACTTGAATGTGTATTCAAGGAGAGAGAGAGGTCGATTTCACGTTAAGCAAATGCTCTATATCCTTTCTCCCAACAAGAGAGATTTTGATCCACATCACATCCTTTTCCATCTCTCTAAAACTTAGGGCTATACCTCTGGAGAGACACTTTATGTCTATCTGTCCCCCGTCTCTCCGTCAGTCGCTCACTGGCCATTGGTACATTTTATGTGTGCATTCGCTCAGTCAGTACAGGGAAAGTCCCACCGTGTTAGTCTCCCTCAAGTTTTCCACTTTTTGTTTATACAAGACGTATCCTTTTCCCATTATTATTCCTCCTCCCCATATAAAGCAACTATATATTCCAAACTGATGCTCTCTCAATCTCAATGTCTGTGTGTTAGTCCGCCGCTCCCATTTGCAGATCCCAAATTCACAAAGATTTCGACTGTGTAGAAGGGATTTGTTTTCAAATGGAAATTAGCTCTCGTTTTCTGTCTCTCCGTTGCCAGTTTGTAATACTCGGAGGAGCAACAGTAAAAGGTTCAAGATGCATTATTATTATTGTGCAAAGTAGTGGTTATATAGATATAGGGGAGAGGCAGCTGTACACTTTTTTTTATCAGATTGATTACTATGATTACATTATTCTTTACTAGTGGGTTTTGTTTGACGAACGAGTCTAAACGGAAAAACTTGGATGGATGAAGAAGATGAAGATGGAAGAATGCATGAGTGAAAAGAGCATTTTCTATACTCTTGATGTTATGTTGATATCGTATCGACCTGTGTGACTAGGCATTTGATATAGATTTGGTAAAACTAACCACTCCTGCTGCCACCATAGTTAAGTACATGTGGTTTGGTGAGTAATGGAGTAAAGCAGGGGTATTGCCATCATTATTCCAAACAATGGGCTTTGAATGCATATCGTATCGTGAGTGAATGTCTGGGAGACATTCTTCTACGCGGATTTTCTTTTATTCGCGGAACACAATGTGGTTTAGTTTGGTTTGGTTGTAGTTACACACAACTTGTTCACCAGTTTGCGTCTTAAGAGAAATGAAGCTAATATACAGATTTCAATAAGGTAGTAGAACATTTTTTTTAACAAAGGGTGGAGGAGAAAGGAGAATAAGCATGTATTTATGTGGTATCTCCCTCCATCAGAGTTCTTCGGGGCTTGAGATAAGAGCAAAGACAAGGATTTTGTGAGACTGATACTTAAAGGATTTCCGTCTCTCCTTTTGAACCTTCTTCAGCCCTGCCGTCTCCTTATCTTCCTTGACGGCGGCAGTAAGATTTCCATTTCACTTGTTTGGCAAAACCTCACAACCAACAAGAATACACTAAAACGCACGCATCAAATTATCTTTTTATAATTTTCTCTGTTTCACTCAATCCAGTCTTTTGTGTGGTTTTGTTTGTACTGGCACTGCCTGCACAATTTGTTACACTTTACAAAGAGACATGGATAGAAACGAATGAAATCCTAGCTGTTCTTCTCCTTAATATAGAGAAAGATATTTGGGAAAGTTGGTGCAAATCTACTACTACTACTACTACTACTCTTCAATTTCAATTGCGAACTCGAGAAGTAATGACTTGTCTATCGGTTCTACATTTCTACCCAAATTTATTCCACATTTGTATGTATGAATGAATAGATTGAATATATTGAATGTATTCTCATGTACATGTAGTAAAAGGAGAGAGTTACAACAATGGTGGGCGGAAATAAAAGGAGTATCACGAACTGGGGAACTGCATACATATACAACTTCTGTTCTATGCATTTCGCCAAGAAAAGTTTTTCCCATCCTTGAGACCATCATTTTGAATTGATTTCACTGAAGGAAAAGTAGTTGCACTGCATCTTTTCCATTAACTGGGAATTTTCTGGTAGTAGAAATGAGTGCGGAAGGAAGGAAAGAAAGAAAAAGTATACTTAATATAATACACGCGGAGAGAAAGATAATATGACTGGGTAAAATACAGTAAAAATTTTATAAGCCTCAGTTTTTGGGGGAAAGAGTATTAACAAACTTTTGAAAGTTTACTTTCACCACTGCTAACTCATGTATAAGTGTAGATGCTGCCATATGTATCAAAGGAATTAAAAATTTTATTGTCCAGGTACATTTTTACGTGCATAATTTTCTAAAACTAAACTTTATTCTTGCTTCATGGGCATAAACAATTCATACTTTATACGGACGTTGGAACTGGATATATGTTTGTTACTGACTGACTCAGTTTGTCGGAGGAATTCAGAGCACTGAAAAAGTTTAGTTCAACAAGCCAAGCAACCAGGCAGGCTCAATAACTATGGTACAGAGACACAGGACGGAAACTTGAAGGCAAAGGAGTTTATATGGTTTTGGTGCGCACTTAACGTTATCCCATAAAATGCGTACGTTTTTCTCATTTACCATACTAAAAAAATTCAGCATCATATAATAAAGAGTTTTGGAATTATTTTCATGTATTCATATAGATGCATTGATGATACATAGACACAATTCTTCCTTAAATGATTCCAACAAATAAAAAAAAAAGCATACACATATAAAACACTTCAGTCAACACCGGTCGTTAAGTAGGTGCTTCCCATATATATATATAAAGAATGGCATTTGGTCGGTCAAAAAATCATAAAAGTTATTATGGTCGTAATCAACTTAAAGCACTCCGACTTTTGCTGATGCGGCTGGAATCACGAGTTGTAAATGGTTGTGGTGGTGGTAGTGATCGTGGAGGGACAGCGTTGGGACCGTCTTCCCCAATAACTCTTCCACTCCTGTTCTCAGTTTCCTGCTCCTCAGTTCTATTAACATCATGATGATGATCATCATCCTCATCATCTTCATCCTCTTCAACACTCTCATCATCACCACCGATAACATCTTCCCACAACCGGCTATTGATCTTGTAGTCGCTCTCAGCATCGGAACATTTGTAGTTATACCAATGATCGCAGACAAACGTTAACTGGTTGAAAACTGTGCCTACGCCACAAAGCATTGTGTACTTCCGCCCGTCTGTCATACACATATGATAAACCTGTGAGGTTACAGAAAAAAATGAAGCAAATTTAAGACCATAATATAAAAAGTGTGGTAGGGTGGTGCATACATAAATTCATACAAAAATATGTTGTCTTTTATCTTGCATTCTGTAACATATTTTGGTTTGGTAGACTTTGCCAAAAAAAAATGTTAAAGAAGATGGTTTGACTAGCGCTTAGTTAGGTAGGCAAGACACATATATTATGTTCACAGATGCTTTTTTTTGCTTTCTTTCATCAAATCCGCTCCCTGTATCTAATATTACCTGACATTTTGCTATTGCAGACGCGTCAGCATAGTAGCCCGGAACCCTATTCTTGCAGGAGAAAGAGAGCCCAGCTGGGAGAGCTGTATGTCGGGGAATATGGCTATAATCAGAATTAGCATTATTTTCATTATATGGAGGAGCGATGAGCTCATCGTCTCCCACGTTTTCCCGAGAAAAAAGTGGCACTGCAGGTTTTCCGGGGAAAGATGATGATAATGATGATGATGAGAAGCGTCTTTCAGAGTTTCTTGAAAAAGTTGTTGATGCTCCTTTTCCTCTAGGAACAACGAGGTCCATGGCCGTGTTCACCGGAACGGGAGTTCCAATTCCACTCATCTTGTCACGTTTGGAAGCACCGGAGAATGAGGAAGAAGCCTCTTGCTTATTATTATTATTGTCCTGAAACTGGTTCATGAATTTATTCTCTCGTCGTGGGAGTGGTGGTGGTCTTGGCTGTTGTTGCTCCGTCTTATGCTCTTTTACTACTTCATCTCCGATCTTTCTCAACACTTCCTGTTCTGCTCGGGGAGCGTGCAATGATGTCAAAATTTGTGAAGCCACATTGGGACTGATGGTACTGCTAATGATGTTTGAGGATCGGTCTTCCTTTCTTTCTTGTCCTATATTCTCATTGGCATTATTGGAAGATGATGATGATGATGATGATGGTGGTGGGACTACTTTTTTGGATGGCACTACCACCACCACTTCAGCATCTCCTCCAGAAGAAGAAGAAGATGTTGAAACCAAAGTTTTTATAGCTTCAGAAGAAAAAGTAGAAAAGGCTGGAGGAAAGACTGATGAAGATTCGGGTAGCGGTGGTGGTAGAAGCGGTGGCACTACTACTACTACTTTCCCCGCTGAAGAATCGATTTCACATTTGCTCAAAGAAACCATAAGCATAATAAAGCAAAGTGCTCGTTTGACAAGTTCCGACGCGACCATTTTTCCTTCTTCCTCTTCCGTCTGGTTCCAGAGCAGAGCTTCAGCTCAACCAGCTGTTTTCTATTTTCCCCGGGTTTGTATCGTAACTATCGTATCGTGCCAAATGCCAAGTATGCCTGGAGAAAGGGAGAAGAGCCCAACCAACAAGTATAAAAAAAAGTAGGGAAAGTGGATGATGATGGAGGCTTTGTGTATAGATGCGGTAACGCTCTCACTGAAAAGAGAGAGAAGATGAAGTCAATTTTCCAAGTAACCACCCAGGCACCAGGGAACAGCAAGAGTTCAATAAAGCAGCAAGGAAAAAAGGGGAAACTTTTGCTTTCACTTCGAAACAAGTAAAGTACTCACGGGAGGAGGGAGACAGTCAGAAAAGAGAAAGCGAGACAGAAAGAGTCAGTCACACAAATTTTTTAGGTACGTTTTACGAAACACTTATTCACTCCACTCCATTTTATACTCTTCGTTACTTCTCCTTCTTGGTGTGTATGGGAGTTGTGTGTATTTATTGCTTCTGCCTCTTATTCGGCTAATCAACTAATTAGATTTTCCCAAGTGGAGGGAGAGAGATGAGATGAGATGAGAAGCGTCGGAGTTTTCGGATGGAATTTGTGTTAACCTCAAGCACCAGCTGCTGTGATATTACACACCTTTTCATTTATGATGTGATACTAGGTGATACTATATACTGGTCTGGTGATAGAAGAGGATAAAATAACTAAAAGAGAGCTCAGAGCTAAACTCGAAAGGAAATTATTTTAGATAGAAATGAACCCAGAACTTGAAAACGCATTGGATTTTATATAGAGACGTTTGCAGGCGTAAGCGTGTTGGTTACGCTACATTACAATACGCAAAAAATTCAAGTGTCTCTAGTCTTGCGTTGCATAATGCTTTTGTCCTTGCAGCGTTAAGTTAAGAGTACGAACGAAGCTAGGATCGTCTCTTGTGGAGTGGAGCGACGAATTCTCATAATTATGTCAATCCTACTTACAGCTCTGCCAATTCAGCCATTCTGTTTAGGATGCAAAACTAATAAAATATTCTTCACAAGTAAGAGCTTAATGCAATACTCAAGTTTTCCATGTCAAATGTCAAATGTCAAATACGTATTATACTATTCTCGCTCAGTTGACGTCCCCATTATTTCGTGTCGCTTGAGTTTGTCATGATGCTAATAATAATTGTCAAAAGACATACTTAACCCAAAAAACGCTAAAATCGATACCTTCCATTCTCTCTTAACCTAATTAACTAATTAGTGTTTTGTTTGTACCTAAGCTTTAAACTTATTGAAAGCAACTGCATCCACAGGGCATTCATACATACTTATGTTTGTGTACTCACAGAAAGATCGAAATTTAGGTCTCCTATTCACTTTTTGCTCTGGCATTTTTTTTAAATAAAAACTTTATTTCATTAAATGTTTTTGCTAAAAAAAAGTTTATAAATGCTGCTGCATAATGAACTGAAACTGAAGAAACAAATCATTTTCACAAACATCCAAGTTATTAATTAACAGCAACTTCTTCATTCAACATAATGCATTAACAAGTGTCTGAAACTAAAGAGGTTTTTATTTAACTGACACAGTTTATTTTTACATAATTTCAAAGAATTTCCTTTTTGAGTGGGTTGCAAGGTGTGTTCCATGCGAAGACTCTAATAATAAACTTTTAAACACTTGAACTCTTAGGTATTCTAAAGGTGTGCCTGCTAGCTCATTAGGTATTGACATTACCTACCATCATGCATGTACCCTTGCATTAAAGACTTGCAAATGTCCGCTCAAGGAGCTTAAGTGGGATTTCTAATATTTACCGATTTTGAAAAGCGAAAGGACTATGCTTTTATTTACTATTGTGACTACTACAAATACCTATAAAGATATATCCTACACATGCTGTCTTTTGATGAGTGATTTTCAAGCTTCGAGTCTTTAGAGTGGCTTCCTTCATCCTTCTAGCAAAGCAAAGTAATAATGAGTAGACGTGACGTGAATACCGAAATGAAATAAACAACGGCGGGTTACAGTGTGTATAGCTAAATTGAAAGGGATATGCAGTCTAGTCGGTGTTAGATAAAAGTACAATTCTTTACGAATGAGCTTTTTCTAGATTTCCAGATACACAAGCTGTTGTAAACATTGCAATCATTATAATATGCAGTTTTGGAATTGCATCATCATGCATGCATTTTATGAGATTTCTTGTAAACACGTAACATGTTATGAAATCACATCACCCCATTCATCTCCTGAGATCGTGAACTACTCAAAGTAGACAAGAAATTAGGGCATGACCTAACGTAATATTCTTTACTACCTGTCCTGTTTGTTTATGGTAATCAGTTCTACACTTTGGTTATGCAAATTCAAAAAAACAAAACTAAAATAAAAAAAACTTGAGATGACAAAAAAAGTTTTGTTTCGGTTCTGATTTGTTTGTTATTTTATTACACAAAACAAAGCGTCAACTTCAGAAACACACACGCCATGGTACCCTTTTGCATGAGTAAATACATCCTATCATTTCTTTTCATTTATTGCAAATTTCTGGTTTGCTGACTAACAAACTTTTTTTCAGGAGGGTGTACGTAAAGCCGGAGTTTAAACATTTTCGTGCTTGGACAACATTTAAAATAGGAGAGATGAGAAACAAAGCATAATGTAGACAAAACTGGGAGTAGAAAAAAAGAGTTGAACAAAAATAAACTTTTCATTTTTCTTATTTTATATTCTTTCAAAAAAAGAATTTCTCCCATCTCTTTTCTCAGTCAAACAAAAGCATGTTGTGAAAAGATCCAATTGAGCAAGCATAGCATGCCAATTCAATTCTTTTTCTCCTTTTCGTTTCCGTACCCATTCTGTTTTTGTTTTGTACACAAAGCCCCTCTTCTATAGACTTTTTTTTGAAGGAGAATGTTACATAGACTAACTGTGACAACTTTATTCGTGCACAAAAAAAAAGTCGCAAACGTTCCATGTATGTGTGTTCCACTCCACACCAATTAGTTATATTATTATATTATATTATATTATATTATATTATATTATATTATGTGCATAAAATATATATTAACTCCGATTTCCCCCCATTCAACCTTTCACCAACGATATTGGGTGAGCGGAGAGGAAGGAGAAGAGAAAGTAACTTCTATCGTTACTTTTTTTTTCTCTCTTTATGCTGACATTTTCCCTCGCACTTTTTCCTATTTTTTATGTGCCCTCATCATATTCCACAAAAATATGTAACTGGTTGGTGGTCCTCTTCACTACTCATTGTTTCCTGTCTACACTTTTAGTCATGCCCCGCTGTTTTTTTCACGAAGAAAAATAGCGACATGTAAAAAAAATTCTGGCTGGTTAACTGTAACTGAAGCCATAAGAGGAGAAGTAGAGAGAGAGAGAGAAGAACTCAAAAGAAAAAAAACTTTTCTCATGCTTAGCTTCAATAATATACAGACTCAAAAATATGTAAGTACTTCCTCTCTCTCTCTTTTCGTTTTCAACTTATGTAGTCGTTTGTGTCGGTGTAAGAGAGAAGAGACAAGGAGTCTACGTGGAAATCGACGTTATCAAACTGAAGCTCAACCAGTCCAAGACACATACACATACTCGTTTCCCCTTTGATCCAACCAAGTGAGTGAAGTCTGATAAGTTAAAGTCTTTTTGAGTAAAGGCTACGACAGTTCAATAAGGTCCGGTAATAAGCAATACTATATATCACTTTTCTTCTTTTCTTTTCCTTCTCAGAACAATAACAGTCTTATGTATGCTCTACTCTGGCTTCACTCCCTGCCACTTTCTTGGAATAAACTTTCTCCTTTCCTTTCCCGGATTTTATGTTTGATCATCCACCGCAAAATACTTTGGATAATTTTTTTGCACTAGGATTCTGTAATGTTTTGAATTATCATATCATCTATCATATCGTAATATAAGTAAAAAATCAATCACGTTTTTTACTAGCTATATAGCTATTAGTATATGCATATAATGTTTCTCCCTCTCCTATCACACGTACATATGTATCATTAGCCAATTTTGAGTGTCTCCTGTTGCTGGAGTGGAAAAACACTTGCATAACAATGTCCATGAGGGAGATTGGCAGCTGAAGGTTTGTTTACTTCATATTATTATCATTTCACACATTCACATATTCTTATACAAGATAAAAGTGTTGTGTAGACTTATTGAATAGAGTAAAGCTTGCGTATAAAAATCCATATCTCTTCGGTCAAAGCGGGTTTTCTTTTGGTAAAAGTGAATAGAAATCCGTTTTGTTTTTTTCCTTGACAGTTTCCTCTTGCTTTTTTTATGCATGACTGCTTCATAGGATTTGATCTGATTTCGTTTCTCTACTCTTGCTCCTATATATGTATCTACTAAAAAGCATACCCTCACGTTTTCGAAGGTAAATTCTGCAGCGCCTCAAGTGTGTTTGGGTCTATAGGCAATGATTTCAGCCTGCGTTAGAGAATAATAGCAAGGAGATCTTGTTACATGGATATGGCTGTTTGTGTGTGTTCAGATAGAATATAAGAACATTATGTTAGTGTACTGCATTGATTTTTGAATTTGATCCGTGCTTTGCTTACGCTGCATATTGTGTGATCCAATCTTTAGGCCATCCAATACATCATAATGCATTTAGCGTTGGTGTTTTTTGGGTTGGTTCAGTTCATGCAACCTACAAAATATGTACATAAATTTTGCACGATTACATTTCCAGCCGCCCCTTCATCTTTCTTCAAGAGAACAAGTTGGAAGTGTGACTAAATGACGGTCCCCAACTCGTTTCTTGTTGGGAGGAAAAAAGGAGGAGAGGATATGGAGGAAACTGAGAAAAGTGCATGTGTTTTTCATTGCAAAAAGTAAATTCATTGTCCTCCGGCTACATACACATTTTGCTTGCTCTTTTTTAGCACTTTTATCATCTTTCTCTAGAAAACTGAGAGTGAAATGTTTTACTAGGCACATAAAAAAAGGAATATCATGTAATAAAAGTTACAATTCCCAGGACCCTGCAGAAAACAACATAAATAAAATAGACTTCTCTCTTGGCCTGTCGTGCGAGAAGAAAAACATACAACACAAGAGGACTGACTACTACTACTAAACATACACACACATATAAATAGCAAGCGATAAATACGAAGAATATATACGTGTACATAATAGAGGACATAAACGAAGCAACCCGCCCAAACGTTTAGTGACATGCTTTCATTTCATTCATTCATTCATGAAACTCCGTTGTTCCTTGCGATAAAGGGAAATTGGATTCTGGTGTGGAGGAGAAAAGGATTCAATCGGGAGAAAAGAGAGAGGGACACAAGAAGGACACACACACACACACAACAACAACAGGCAGGGAGGACAAGTCATAGACACATTTCCTCATGATATGGTTGATGTGCAGTACATGTAGTATTTATTTGGTATCAGGACATGACATGCATGAATGCACGCTTTACTCCCTTTATTGTGCGTTTGCATCATCATCATCAACAGCTTCAACTGTTTTCACTTCTTTTGTCGTGTGGTTTTTTTCTTCATAAGAGAGAAGAATATGTGGAACCTTGGAACTGTCGAGTGAGAGGTATGACTGGCGGGGGTTGTTGTTATTGTGGTGTTTTGTTACAGGACAAAAAAAAGCCGCTTAAAAGGAGTGAAGAGCACTCGAGATTCTATTTGGCGTTTTAAATGTGAATAAATGATGGAATATTTATCGGACCGTTTTTTTATCGTTAAAAGTAGCACGAGCACGTAGCACGTACATATCCTACACATCATCATCATCCTCACAAAAGAGCGAGTTGAGATTCACTGCCCAAACCAAATAAGTGCTTAATAAAATCAGTGTCCACTATTTTTTTTCTTTCCTGTCGCTCGTGCTAAAGAACCGTGTATGCATCCTAGATAGATTTTAAGCAGATGAGTGTGTGGATTTAAGCTGTTCAAAGTCCAGATTTTGGGAAGGAATAAAGCATACTATGTAAAATTCCCTTTGTGAATTATAAGCTCCCACTCTGACTACTATTACAGACATCTCTCCGTGATTTATGTGAGGTCCTTTGAACTACTCCTGTTTTGTAATGGTTGAAGTTTGCCAATTCATTTAATACCTTCTTAATTTTAAGCATACTTTCCTACTAACTTTAATTCTTTAGCGTAAGGCGTAAGGAGCTATATCAATTTGGGCGAGGAAAAGCAAAAGGCAATATACCAAAATACGACATGCTCCTGGGAATATCTTTTATGGTTCAAAAACTTGCTTGTTCCTTTATCATACATGCCGAAACCACTGTTGCTTTCCCGGACGTGAAATATACTTTATGTAGGTTTTGCGAGAAAGTTTTTGGGAGTTCATTTAGCTGCAGCAATAAAATTGCATGATTATGTAATGTTATGAACTTCTTCTTTTTTTACATTCCATCTTTGTTGGGAGTCTAGTAGTTTTATGATTATTATAGTATTTCTTGATCTATGATACTGATGAAGCCATTTTTCACTTGTACCACTATTTATCGAATTGGATATCATGGCATCACATTTCTAATGAATAAAGTGAACGTAGGATGATGGGAAATAGTTTACAAAGAGGAAAATAAAACATTATCATAGCATAACTTTTTCAATCCTGCTTTCTTCCTGGTTTGTATGATTCAATGAATTTCAAAACTGTGTGGGACACAAAATACATATACAAATGTGGAGAGAAATGCTCTCATAAGCTCAGTGACCCTTTCATAAATTTATATTGAAAGTTTACTGTGATTTGCGCTACGATATCGGTTGCATTCAGACTTGCAAAAAAAAGAACCAGAGATAGATTAGCCTTTCATCTTTTTACCTATCAGAACAGAATGGGTAAATATACAAAAGACATATGCCTGGTGCATGGTAGCTGACCTCACCAATTTCTTCTCCATCGTGGTTTGGTGGACATAAAGAAAGAATGAAGGGTCATATAAAAAGATGTACTTTTAGGGGATTTTGAGGAATATAATATAACCAAATGGGATGAATAGAAGGAAGAAAAGCAAAGAGATTCATATCAACATTTTAGTATTCCCCTTCACAATTCTCTTGTCAGTATATGTAACTTGCTCTCAATTCTTATCTTGAGAGAGAGAGAGCAGCTTATCGTCCTGAAAGTTCGCGCAATGCGTTATCCTCTATAGTACTTTTGTACATTTAGTTTATGTGATTTTCTCTGTGATGTGTACGAGACAACAGCTTTATTAGTCGGAGGCGTGGCATCAACCAAACCAGGTATATAGAAACCACAACGATTTTCCTTTCCTAAAAGGAAATGCCCATCAGCCCCAGAAGACTAAAATGTGACAGATGTAAAGAGTTGAAGAGAAAAAGTTGTTTACTATACTTCAGCAACGGAGGAAATAGAAGAGGACAAAAAAACTGGACAACAAATGTTAGCCATGTGTATAGTCCATTTGTTCCTTTCGCAAATCTTCTTATGAGCGTTTCTCTGTATATCCATCAAGTGCATAAAACCCTTTGTGACTAAAGAATCCAATAATCTGCCTCTCCAATGGTTGGATGGATTACATCCGTTTTTGCTCTTCAGCGTTTCTGTTTAGAATTTTCAAAGTTTCAGGCATTCTTCTCTAACCCAAACCAAAAGCATGCCTGATACGTTTTTAACTTTCATTTTGGTAACCACTGATTCTGTGTGCTCATAACGGACAAGGACAACAAAACATTTGATTCAAGTAAATTCATAGGTATATTACACAATGCAATATAAATATTTTTCAAACCCAATAGGATGAATATAATACGTAATTTTGAATAGAGTATATATAGAGAGTCTATATATTATATATTATGTAATGTACATTGCTATCGCTCTTCTACAGAAATTAAGAGTTGTAAAGGAATTTCCAATTATTGTTAGCAGAATCCCAATGTAAATAGGAGCAGAGTAGATGGATTGGCACAAACTTCCATTTTTTTGATCTCCTTTCCATCGTCATTGAATGTGGTAAAAGTATATTATGTACACTACTGTGAGTTACCTAATCCAAAAACAATTTTTTCTGGAAAACGAAAGTGTACACTAAATAGGTACATTTTTGGAACAACGCATATTATTTACGTGGATATATCCAAACATGTATATATGATTGTATTTGTTTGAACTTGTGCAGCTATGTGTATTTATATGTATTGCTACATTCAATCCAAGTCAAAGCACACGCTTCCGCTTAGAAATTTAATCTCGTTACACATGTGCTCCATGTGTTTGTAGTTTACCCTTTTGAATGTTGGAAATTTCGAAGCAAATTCAATAATTCTTTCCTTTGGCATGCCATGTCTGGCACACTGTCGCGATTCCTAAAACAAAACGAACGATGGAGCTTTGTCTTTGTACCTTGATCTGTGTGTACATCTTCCTTTTCTCTAGTCAGAAACACTATAAATCCGACAGAGCGAATACGCTCACGATCAGAGACACAAGTGTCAATAATGCAATATATATATGTTTCTTCCTGTTTATGTACAACAGTCTTTGTGAATGGTCATTTCACTCCAGGAAAGGATAACCTAAGAGCCTTCTTGATGTAAGTGGAGATTGGAGTGTGTCCATTTGTTAGTGTGCAGCTGCTGGAGGCTACTATAAGTACTTACAGTATGGTCACTCGTCCACCATTGTTATTGCTTCAGTCAAGACTGATCACAAACCATGGCATTTTTCCTCCACTCCAGTACATCTTTCAAAGGAGAAGAAGGGAAGTAGTAAAAGGAATTTTCTACGTGTCTACTTCCATTTTGCTAGGAAAAGAAAGTTTAGGGCATCAACAACTAAAAGTTAGCACAATCTTTTTCTTGCTACTGAACAAAAACACGAGCTGGCCATCGTATTTTCCATTCTTGTTTAGTGTGAGTGAGCGTGTGTATGTCGAATGTCGTAATGCCTAACTACTTTAGAAGAAGTTAGTAGGTAACCCAAGGAAAGGAAAGTAACTACTTGGAAGCCAAGCTTCCAAAGACACACTTCTCAATGGTCAACTTGAGTTATTCAATCATTTTCATACTCACGTCTGCTACAATTCACAGACGATGAATTTCAATTCAACAGATTTGTAAAAAAAACTCAAACTCAGTCTGCAAGTAATGTTGAGCTTACATATAGTTTTGTAGCAACTCTTATAGCAAACCGTCTTTTGTTTATTATGGGATCTTGATCTGATCTCATTCACACGTACGTGTGCCTTTTCCATCATATTATGATTTCATGCTGAATAAGCCAGTTGCTGGTGGTTCTTTCAGTTTGCAAATTTAAATTGCAAACTTTTTTTGCCAATGCATCCATGAAAAAAGATCGAGTGGTAAATCACACCAGTTTATGTTGACTTTTGAATTTCAAACAGACGAACAGAAGACTCTTTCTTTCTTTGGGTTTTTAGTACGTTCCATACTTTTCATACTCAACACAGCCGCATAACTTGCGGCGTTTTCTTTTGGAGTAGTAGTATATATATGATCATCTCATTTGCATGAACTGGTCAAAACCGCCTTCTTTATGTATGACTTTTGTTTCTATCGCCTGCATGTTTTCAAGTGGTCTGTTTCATAATTCATTGAAGAGTTTTGGAGGAGGAAGAAGGGCGTGCTTGAGTGGAGACTCGATTCGGATCAATGTTTCTATACATTTCCGCTTTTTTTAAGTTAGAGTCGCTTCCTGATTGCGCTTCTTACTTGAATCAAAAAAAGTAATCTGAATTGGTTTAGTTTGGTTTGGTATAAGAAGGAAGGAAGGAAAGCAGGCCAATAAAATGAAAGTGTTGCCCATTGAAATAAAAAACAAACGGATCTGTTTTGAGGACTTATTCCCCCCCTCCAGATGAAATTTATGGATAATATTCACGCAGTGAAATGTGGGATTTACGATCATCTGTAATGGGACTGTTATTTTTGGTCCGATTTGGACTTAAGTTGACGCTTCGGGTATGGAGTTTATGGGTAGAAAAGTTTAGGGGATATACATATTTATAGGTTATATAATAGATCGTCAATAATGAATTGTGCACATGACGGGCCTGCTCATACTGCTTTTTCAGTGCCATTGAGGACACATTAAAGTGCGATTTAGATGTGGAATGCTGACAGGAAAATTAGTGCGTCGTCATAAAACTTTGAAAATAGAAATTGAGTTGTAGCACTTTGTAACGTAAATTGCGAAACCCAGCTATATAGCTCTTTATTCTTCCGCTGCAGTAGGTATACTTTTGAAATTAAGCGTCATATTATATATAACACAGCAAAGGAATGAACGGAATGATGATGGATATGAGTAGTAGCTGCAGCTTTCCACTTTCTCTTCAAGACTTATTTATCGGGGGAAGAGGAACGGAACGGAACGTGGCAATGGTATTACTTTGGAATGCGTGCTTAGAAACAGGAGCTCAAACAAGTTTACAAACACTACACACAAGAACATACTATATGCTATATATATGCCATATACCTATATAGAAGTAATACTTGAACTGTTGAAATTACAGAAATGGGGCATGTTTGTCTTGTCTCCAGCCCATGAATGTGTACCTTTCACAATCTCATCTATGGGTTTTAGCTTCACTACTTGTGTCTGTGTAGATGGAAATTACTACTTTGTTTATTTTCTCCCTGACTGATTTGAAAAATATATTTCTCATGCGTGAGACAAGACAGGGTAAGTGGCGAAGAGGATGCTTACAGAGGTCACATGTCGTAGTTGATGAAAGTTTGTCTGTCGCATTGACTCTCTCTCTCTTTGAAGGAGAAAATTTTAAGAGTACACTACGCCCGCTCACGTTCACGGTACGGTACATAATGTATTTCTCTGCACTACTCCAAGCAATAAATATTTGGTTTTAGGAATGACTTAGAATTTAATTTCTTGTGACACAACTTCACAAAACTAGCAGCATTAATATATTTGCGGCAGAGAAGTGCAAAAGTAGAGCCTCCAGCATTTGCCCCATTTACGACTTCTTTTCCACAATCCTTTCTATAAACTTCTCTCACAGAGATCTCACATCACGCTGAAACTGAAGTAGTCGTGATCTACACTTCCTTCCTCTTTCCTTAGCATATGCCATCCTTGTCTCTGTGTGTACTCATTTTCGTTCAAGAGACGTGTTCTATCCTGTCAAGGTAGTAAAAAGAAAATTTAAAATGCACAAGAAGTACATTAAAATACTAATAGTAGTTGGAAGGCTCACCATCATACATAAATATGTATATGATTTACCTACATATAGTTATCATGGTTCACATTCCAGCTGCATGCATTTCGTCCTTATTTGTGCAGAACCACTATGAAACAGGGCGAAAATAAGTTGCACACGATGATTTATATTGGTAAAGTCAGCCATTTCACTTGACTCATTTCTGTGGTAGAAGGATGCGACTCCGCCACTATATACGACATTCTCTGAAGCGGAGTGCTCTAAAGCCGAGGTTTTTACCACAGAATTTCTAATATTATTTTACATTTCCAAGTAATTGATGGAGGCTTATGCTCATTACGGGCTGAAGTGTTATTACGAAACTAATTTCTTTGAAAGCGTTCGAGAAAGAGGTACATACTCATGTTGGGATGTTGAGAATCAAATCAAACAAGACTTGAGAGTACGTAGTACGTATGCTTAACCGATGTGGCACTTTAAATGAGAAAATTATGAGATTATTTAATAGGTTTGCACAGTGGGAAAGACGAGGGAGGGGAAAGTCAGCTAATTAAGGGCTTAACTAAAAATATAATTACTATTACATCACGTCATTCATTTGCCGTCATTTGGTTTGAGAGTTTTTTATGAGGAATATATATCTTCACCTATAGCCCAGCCACTTTTGACTTTGACACTTTCATTCACATCTTCTCCTCCTCCAAAGTTTGGGTTAAATGGCATTAAAAAAGTACCTAAAGGAATATGAGAAGGCTTGATTAAAATTGGGGAAATCAATATTATGTAGATTTTGAGGTTGCCTACACAAATAATACTTAACTTCCCCCACATATTTCTTTCTCCTATTCAGACTGTACGGCATTTTTTTATGGAGAGAAGAGAGGGTATGGTTGCGGTATGAATTTGGTTGGGGGAGGTGCGGTAGATAAAAAGGAAAACGTATAGTTTATTTGGCTTGCGGAATATTGAAACATATCTATTTCTCATTTCCCTAAGTTTTCGTTTACTTTTACGCCATCATCCATCCCTCACTCCCAACGACTCTCACTGGAGGTAAAAAAAACTTTATCAATAAAACGACGTGTCTTTAGGTGACTTCAAAAGGATGGAGGACGAAAGAAGGTATAAAAAAGGAGCTCAAATGTTGAATGTGTGTGTGTACAACCTAAAGTGAGTGAGTGAGTTGTAAAAGTATACAAAAAGTAGATTGTCAGGGGACCACTTTCACCGTTTTTTTCTTCTTCTTCTTTTCATAACATATGCCTGATCACTTATATACTTAAGTCAAGTCATAGTCATGAGGAAAAGCAAGAGAGAGAGAGAGTGAAAAGGAAGTAGTAGTCGTCAACTTTCTTTCAACTACTTTTATCCAGCTTTTCGCCTAAACAAAACACCTTAAAAACATATTCTCATCGCATTTCTCAAAGACTTCAGTTCAGTAGTCTTCAGTACAGTACAAAAAAAAGAGGAGGAAAGAAGAAATACGAATGCAACAGTATAGTGCTAAAGAAAAAGAGGAATTGGAGAAAGTAAGTGAGCGGAAGAAAGTTTGACAAAAAATAGTAGGCCAAAAAGGATAAACACTTTGGCTTTCTCACGTTCAAGGCATTTCACATAGCTCATATGTGTATGTTCTCCTATTACTGTAAGGGGAGTATTCAACAAGCTTGGGCGGGTAGGCTGCTGGAGGTGAACATAGTGTGAGAAGGATCCCAGCCCAACTCTTTCTCTAACTCACAAGCATGACTTACTCTTTCACTCAAAACGGCTTCCGTATAACTTATATAACAAAGGCATGAAAGTTATTTGTATTAGTTGAAGTTTTTGGACATTTTTTTCCATAGGAGATAAAAAATAGGTAACGTGTGTGTGTGCATGGTTGATACTGATGTTGATTGTATGTGTTCTAAAATACGAGGAAAATGTTTGCAGTTCTCCGACTACTTTTTCATTACAGCCAGAATTCTCCGAAGAGAATTAATTGAGTTGGAATCTTTATGGATGGAAATAAAAAATATATAAAAAAAAATTCGGAGAAATCAATTCAGAAAATATCATTTCGAGCAGAGAGTATATATTTGATCAAGTTGTAATAATTTTCTTATTGTTCTCGTTTCTTTTAAGCGTTATTGAGCCATGAAAAATTGGATCGTCAACTTGTAGTAATATACAAAATTTGTAATGTTTCTTCCTTTGATCCATATTCCATCAAGGAAAACCTAATAAATTAGAAATAAATTTGGGGATGCAATTCAAAACGTAATAGCAATAGTTACGAGTTACTTGATCTTGACTGGATCCTTTCCGGGGAGAGTCTTGAGACGAGACGTGCAGGATAAATGATTCAAAGGAAAAGTGTCGTAAGCCGTATAACCATATTGACGGAAAGGGTTTTGCTCATTTTGCTACTATATTACCTAATGCAAAAAAGAGTTACATGCATCAATTAAGTAGACCCTTCTATATTATGTATAGTTTTGCAGCAGGAAACGACCCAGACAGACTAATGAAGAAAATCGATGGTTTCAGGTTAATAAATTAAAGTTGCAATAAAAAATATGCTTTTGTTTTCTAAGGAAAACCTTGTACATTCTTGTAAAGAGTATATGGTGGAGTGCAGTCAAAATAAAATTAGGGTGCAACTCTCAAATCTAAGCTTGTTAAGTTAATCAAATTATGTAAGCTACAAAAAAATATACGTCAACAAAAAAAAGTTGTTTCAAGACACTCCGCTTTTTACTCTCTCTCAGTTTCATAATTAAGCTTATTGAATTCTTAATTAGGACCTGAATTTGCATATCACAGGAAATTCGCCCAACATCCCGACCGATTCACTGAAGTGTTTAAAAGCAGTAGAGATGGTATGTACAGGATGCATAGACACACGTTTGACGTTGGGTATTCTTGTGGGTCACAAGTCGCAACGACGACACAGAGCAGAGAAAATATATTATGTAGCTAGCTCACTTGCAATCCTCCTGGATTTAATAACCCTGCGACCATCATAACATTTTTAGTGTTTTACTTGTGCCTTAGCAGCTAAATGAGGAAAGTCAAAAAGTGAAAAGAGTCTTGTGCGTAAAGAAGGAAAATGAATGGGAGCAAGTAGCAAAGACTGAATGAGTGACTCCAGTCGGGAGCACTTGAGATGATAATTCCTCTAGACGAGACAGGACAAGAGAGAGATGGAGAGAAATTGAATTGAAAAGTTGAACCAGCATGAACATAATTAACTTACTTCCTTCTACTAAACTCTGTGTACGTACGGGCAGTCAACGTAATTTGCACCCACTTTTATAGAAAGTGAACACTATGTGTCGGGCTCTCGGCTTAGAACTCTGCTAAGAAGAAACGAGAGATAGATAGATAAATATATATCCTTTTAACGAACTTGTCAAAAATGGTCAAAGAGACTTTTCCTGCAAAGGATGAAGGGAACTGTTTAAACACGTTTACTTTGTGCATGCACACACAAGAAAAAGAGTGTCAGCAAATTAATGTCATTCACCCGCCCGCACAACCAACCTGGGCACACATTAAGTATAACAAGGAAAATATTGCATAACTTTCAACTTTAGAGCTTGCTTCAAGGAAGGTATTGAAATGTGTAATTAGATAAGAACTCTGAAACATATGCCTATCGAAGTTTTGGGAACCCTCGTACATTTTTCCTTTAGCAAACGATTTTCACCATATTTTGCAATTTTGAGAACATGACGAAATCTATAGTCTTTTGTTCATTGTGACTAGAAATATTATGCAACATTCACACTTATAGGTACTAAGCTTATCTGTTTCCACTATTATGCTAAATTATTTTGGTCCTATTAAATGCTTGATAATTTCTTTGTTCTGCTCAGAAACGTTACTTTTACCCTTCCATCTCTATACCTTTCCACATGGATGTGTGTGTGGTTTTCAAAATGTGAGGTTTGGCAACGGCAACCCCCTCCACCCTATACGCTGCTTCTGCTGCTCTATATTGTGGTAGCCCACAATCGAAACGCGAGAAATGAACTAAAAAGTTTTTTTGTTCCTTAAAATAAAATATATAACTTTTTGTCTTGTTTCGGAAGTGAACAAAGAATAGTTTTAATTGAATGTGATGGGAAACTTTTTGGTTGAATGTGGTATACAGTACACTTATACATTATACTGCTCCTTCTCCACATTTCCCGTCCCAACTCATTTGTATCATTATCATCTAATGATGCGGGACTCTGAAGCATGTTTGTCGGTTTCCCCAATGTTTGGTGATGGTGCGATGCATATCACTTCACATAAAAAGTCCTTTTATTTATTCTTTGCGAACTTGTAAATAATATATTATCATATACGGTTTGAATCCTTTTATTTTTTCGTTTCCCTCATTATCTTTATAAAAAAACTTGGGAGTTCCCCATACGTACCTAAATTTATGTGTCTTTTTTTGCACATTCATTCATTACAATGCATTACTTTAAAAGCACCAAAGGAAACATCCTGGTCTTAATCTTCGGGAAAAAGTGATGCCATGCAGCCAACTTCCTGTACTTTAAGATTTTTCTACTGTGTTTTAAAGAGATGAGATAAGATTACAACTTACAACTACGAGTCCCAAACCTTTCCTTACTATTTACCTATACATATAAGTATGTATGCATATGGGATTCATGTGAAGGTATGAAAGCAAAAGCTGTAAATTGTGTGGACTGTTTTGCTACCGGTAAATCCCACAATTTAATGCACACTCATACATTTCATGTTCTTAGAATGCTGAATTATTAACCGTCTTGGCAAAAAACAAATGTAAATGTCTGGACTACAAAATGGCTCTTCCTTCTTTTTCTTTCCACTCGGGTTTCACAAAGGAGCCTCACTCAATCTAACATATTCCCAAACCAAACCGGTTTTTGATGTTTAGGCGTTTGAAATGCTTTCGAAAAAGCGGAGATGAAGATGATTTTCTGAAATGAGGATGAAGTGACATTTTATTTTATTTTTTGTTACTTATATATTACTCCATCGTATTTTTCCCAGTTTTGATGTACTGGAAGCGGAGTCCTGTGATTTGAAATGTACAGTAATGCAGAATCTTTATAATACTAATATATGAAATATTTTGAAAACCGCCGACGGATTTAGCATTACCGAGGACAAGATTTTCGCGATGTCCGCTAAATCACATGTTAAATTTATCCCAAGCTAACCCCCATGTTAAATTTTCTAATGCTAAACCCCATGTTAAATTTCTGTAATGCTAACCCCCATATTAAATTTCTCCCATGCTAACCCCCAATGCTAATCCCCATGTTTAATTTTTTGTAATGCTAACCCCAATGCTAATCCCCATGTTAAATTTCTGTAATGCTAACCCCCATGTTAAATTTCTCCCATGCTAACCCCCAATGCTAACCCCCATGTTAAATTTCTCCCATGCTAACCTCCAATGCTAACCCCCATGTTAAATTTCTGTAATGCTAAATCCCATGTTAAAGAACCACAGATTCTAATAACACTTTTCCTGGCCATAAGTAAAGGCAAAAGTACCCAAGAACCGTTTTTGAATATTCTTAACAAATGGAATCTTGGCTTTCAAATGACAGTAGTTTGGTTTTCGGGTAACTTTTCCTTTCGAAGATATTCCGGATCTTCTGAAGGGGTTTATGGTCATCATACAAACGTATGTAATTCAAGTGCATGCATGACAGTTGGCATGGAGTGAATTAAAAAAATCACACAATGACTTTGTTTGTCCGTCCGTAACTCGAAATTGATTAAAATATTCATTTTTTTAATTTTTAACGATATTTACTTCGAATTAATGAATATGCCCCAACGTCTGTCCGTCCAACGGCCTTAAATGAGCGATTCGAGTTACAATGAGCGAGTATACCCAAACTTTAATCTAAAGCCGTTAGACTGGTCATGTGTGGGAAATACATTTTCTGAAGAACTAAAAATTACCAGAGAAGCTGAATGTATACTAAACACATGTGAGTACTAAAAGTTCCATATACACTAAAACACATGTGAGTACTAAAAGTTCCATGTATACTAAAACACATGTGAGGACTTAAAGTCCCATGTGTACTAAAACACATGTGAGTACCAGTGTTGGCGACTAGAATGTTTTAGTTGTAGTTATAGTTATATTCTATTCCTTAGTTTCATTTGGTGTTGTAGTTATAGTTATATTCTATTCCTTAGTTTCATTTGGTGTTGTAGTTATAGTTATATTCTATTCCTTAGTTTCATTTGGTGTTGTAGCTGTAGTTATATTCTATTCCCATATTTTATTTAACGTTGTAGTTATATTCTATTCCTTAGTTTCATTTGGTGTTGTAGCTGTAGTTATATTCTATTCCCATATTTTATTTAACGTTGTAGTTATATTCTATTCCCATATTTTATTTAACGTTGTAGTTATATTCTATTCCCATATTTTATTTAACGTTGTAGTTATATTCTATTCCCATATTTTATTTACCGTTCTAGTTATATTCTATTCCTGCTTCTAGTAGTTATAGTTATAGTCAGTAGTTGTAGTCTCATACAAGAAAAATTATAAATTCAATAATTGTTCTTTTCAAACGTTATTCAAACTTGAAATCAATACACGATTTTCAAGATATAAACCGGGACAAATTTTATGAACCAAAAAAATAGAATTGTTAAATTCAAACGTCAGTTTGATGTCAGTATTTGGTAATTTTAAGCATCGATATGAAAGCAAATGCAATTTATAATTTTGGCCTTCAAATTGATTGCAAATAATTTGTAATTTTTGCAAGAAAAATGTAATTTTAACATTTTTGCATATAAGCTAATATGTACAAACCATTTAAGCAAAACTGCATAAAAAATTTGAATATTTTTTGATGAGCCTTATTCAAATTATGCAAATGAAAATGCCTGGATGTTGATAGAAAAAGCAATCACCTTCCATCATCACTTCAATACTTGTAACTTACAAGTAAACCTATATGCATAACCTATACAAGTATATGGATAAGCAACCGTGAGCAAGGCTTCAAGCTTTCTTATGATTGTGCGTTCTATTTATATGCGTGCCTGACTACAACTACAACTAAAACATTGTATTCACAAGGTGTTTTAGTTGTATTCATAGTTGTAGTCTCAGGTACTTTTAGTTGTAGTCATATTCATTCTCTGATTGACTGAAGTAGTTCTAGTTGTATGCGGACTAAAACTAACTAGAGGTGTACTTATAGTTATATTCTTAGTTATAGTGGCCAACACTGGTGAGTACTAAAAGTCGCATATATACTAAAACACATGTGAGTACTAAAAGTTCCATATATACTAAAACACATGTGAGTACTAAAAGTTCCATATATACTAAAACATGTGAGTACTAAAAGTTCCATATATACTAAAACACATGTGAGTACTAAAAGTTCCATATATACTAAAACACATGTGAGTACTAAAAGTTCCATATATACTAAAACATGTGAGTACTAAAAGTTCCATATATACTAAAACACATGTGAGTACTAAAAGTTCCATATATACTAAAATACAAGTGAAGACTAAAAGTTCCATATATACTAAAATACAAGTGAAGACTAAAACTCACACACATACTACAACTCAAGTCAATACTATAACTCCAATGAATACTAAAACTCCCAAAAATACTAAAACTCAAGTGAATAATATTTAGCATTCACTGGAGTTTTAGTGTGTGTAGGGTTTTAGTTTCTGTGAGAGTTTTAGTATGTACGGGAGTTTCAGTTTGAACTGTAATTTATTTAGCGAAGTAGTTCCGCAAGTTTAATGCATCCCGTTTTAAAAATCACTATAAGGTATATAAAAGTATAGGAACGCTATAGATATAAAGGTATATACATATTCATGGCCAGGATAAGATGCCTTATCAAAGCATGGTTGCAATATAAAAACTATGGAAATTATGGCCAGCTAAAGTGTTATTAGAATCTGTGGTTCTTTCCTAATGCTAAATCCCATGATAAATTTCTGTAATGCTAAATCCCATGTTAAATTTCTGTAATGCTAAATCTCATGTTAAATTTTCTAATGCTAAATCCCATGTTAAATTTCCTAATGCTAAATCCCACGTTAAATTTCCTAATGCTATATCCCATGTTAAATTCTCCAATGCTTAATCCCGTGAAACAAGTGGAAAAATACCTGAATTAGCCCTGATCAATTGTCAATTTCTAACATAGGGTTTTAGCATTTGATGTATAGGTGGTTAGGTTACAAGGTTAGGTTAGAATTTAGATTAGTGTTAGATTAGAAGAAATTGGTTTATATTACCCTAAACCAAAAAAAACTAAGTTACATGGATTATGGGATTTACTTTGCTTGAGGCTCAAATTATTAGATGGGATTTAACATTCGTCGTTTCTTAATAAAGGATAGACAAAGCGCTTCTTTTTTGTATATGGGATTTATTCACCTGGCACATTGACTGTGAACCGCCACGCGGCTCTAGTTTAGCAATAATATGTATTAGAGTGTCTCATGTGTGATAGATAGGATGATCATGTTTCTTTTCTTTTTAAGTATGCAGAGTTAAATGGCCACCATTAGCAAAGGAAAATAGCAAGGAAATTGGAAGGGCAGAAACGAGACGGCTTGGCTTTCTCGGGTGAAGTAGTAACTAAAGTAATTTGAAACTTGAGTTTGGGCACACTACATTGCATTTACAAGCGACTGGATTGTGACACCATAATGCATCTTTCACTGTTAGACAGACGATACCGCTTCCAGGTGCTGCTGGAAGCCATTCCATCCAAAGAAAATGGTTACTTATCGTTAGTTACTCACATTCCCAAATGACCAGGTGGAAAAAGGTAGGATTGTATAGCTTAAATCAATAACACTATACGGCTTCGGAAGAACTGGGAGAAAAAAGTACCTGAGAAATGTAGCGTTAATCTCAATGAGTATGTGGAGCAGCGTAGGTACGTAATCATGTATTCAAGAGGCTGGTTTCTTGTTTCCTCCAGAGATTAATTATTTTCCCACTTCTCTTCTTTACCCACTAATGCATAGCGTGGCATAAAAGGATAAGAGACGTCAGTGGAAGCGGCTTCAATTTGATCGCGGAGAGACTGACAGGAAGAAAAGGATGTGCGTGACTTGGGCATTATCATGGGTTCGAGTACTTTTTAAGTTTTGTACTTTTTTGCGGTTGCCATTTTATATCTTTAAAGCCAAGTATTTGCCCATTATCCGAATCTATATTATGACCCTTGTATCACTCGAATGTATAATGATCCCTACCAACAACGGCTTATACGGGCCCTTAAGATGTTGCAATTGTGGAATACACAATTTAATGGCGCTTAATTCAGCTCGTAGATATACATACATACATTATGCACATATTTACTGTCTTCAAAGTTCAAGGCTAACAATAGTCAAATAAGGCTTTCACCAGATGTGATTCTTCGCTCTTATCATCCACAAGGCTGCTTTATGTAACGAATAATGCGATCGTTGGAATATGAGTGTGTGTGTGGTTGGTAGGCTAAACATGGGTACAAAGAAAATTAGGATGACACTACACTGTCCTTTGTTTTTACAGTTTATCGGACTCGTCTTCTGGGAGGAACCTTAAAACCATTCCTTCTCTCAAATGATAAGATTTTCGGGATGCTTTGATCTGTATAAATAGTCTAGTCATGTGAGTCAAGATAATGGGGACGATAACAATTTTTTATTCTTGGAGATGAGACCCTTCTCAGAGTTTTTCGTATTATACTGGACATTATTTATATTGGGTTGCCCCACGCTTCTTCCACTACAACGTTACAGAGATAAAGTGCGAACAGACGGAGAAGAAAGCCCATTTTATTTCCCCAAAGATGCCTCAAGTTAAATCTTTCGTAGAGTTTGAAGCCATCATCATATCATGATGATGATGATGATGATATGGTGGTTTACTATGTATTATTGCAGAAAAAGAAGAGACCCGGATGCTTCTAATGCTCATGCTGTTATTTTAATGTCTCGCAACAAAGTAGGGAGCTCCTACAGTCTCACATCGAGAAACTTGGTCATTTCTTGATTTCCATTCGCATATGTTTATTCTGTAACATCAAAGCCTTCTTTCGGTCTCCACCAGCTCAAACATTAAATGAGACATTTCAACTTTCACACTTTCCACCACCAGCTCCATTACAAGATACTGTATTAGTACCAGCTACCAACCAGCACGTATGTACGTAATCAACCATGGTGGTCCACTGCTTGCATAGTAAGAGCTGGAACTGCCTTCATATCTGTCGGGAGCATCTTCTTAACTTGACTGGAAATTGCTCTCCTCATTGCCACTTATGGCCCACACACAACGAGAATGAAAAATGTCCTTTTTGATCCCCATGCACTCATTAAGCTCATTATGCTACCATCCTGTGGGAAACACTCGTAATGAGTAAGTTTCAATTACTATTTCACAGCTAATTTAGCAGCCTATCATGAGGAAACACTAAAAAGGGAAAAGAAAGTTGTATTTTCTATTGTGCTTGATGGAATTGAAAAAGATGTGTACTCAATGTTTGAGAAAACCACGAGTGAGTATGAGAGAAAGAGAGCAATAAAGCCACTTTAGATTATTGTTATACCCAAGGAAGAAATGATGCGCATCAAGTGGGAATAGAGAAGCAGGTTCTAGCTCGCTAACTTCCAAGTATTTTACTTACACACAGTCAAGAGTGTGCAAGTCCGTGTTTGGAAGGCATTAGCCTCCAAACTACGACTATAAAATTTTTTTATGTACCTACGACCTACACATAATACCAAAGTGCACTTGAGTACTACTGAATTCTTACATCTGTATATTATACATTCATAAGTACAATCAATACTTTTCTAATAGTATTTTAAACGACTGGAGTGGACTTGTCAATTTTAATAACAATCAGCAGTAATGACTTTTCTGAGAAAATATATGGGAATTGCTAATGACTATGGATGATTTCATTGCATACCATCATCCAAGTGTACCAGTTCACAAGACCGGCCGAAAACCTGAAGCTTATTATAACTACGGCTACGGGGTTTCAAGTAGGACCTTTTTACATTCGGAGAAAAAACATGGTTTTCTAGTGGAAATTTATATAGTTGCATGAAGAAGACGAAGAAGACGCTCATAAATGGAATTACACTTGCTGAGGAAGAACCTTGAAACATTTTTTTGTCTAAGTAAGCAAGCTCATTTTAAAAACATAATGATACAAAGTATGCGTAAGGAAATACCTTTAGCCGTCAGCATACCTAAGTGTTTACATGACACGTTCCTATGAACCAAAACCCAAACAGAAAGGGTTGAAAACTGGCACTATATACACATACTTTGCTTAAGCAGAGTTTGGAGTTAAAACGTAAAGGTAAAAAAAAGGCCAAAAGAAATATACGTGGAAGACAAGTGTGGATGAGAAAAGAAATGGAATGTAAATTCCTTAACTTTTTCTTTCTTTGTAGACAAGACACGTTGAGTATTCGTAAGGTAACCCATACCTATATAGCTTCACTTGTCAAAGACTACCTGTAACAAAAATTGCCCGTGGGCAAATCAACAAACACATATTATCCCGTTCCCGTCGTATAAAACACAAAGAAGAGAGAGAGAGAGAGAAGTGGATGATGAAGAAGAAGATGATGATGATGATGATAATACATAACATTGACTTGACTTTACTATGAGCCCCCAACTGGATTCAAGTGTTGCTGCTCCTGCTGTTGACATTTCTATTCAGTTTCTATCATTCAAGAAGAATGTGTATTTATATGGCTGCAATGAAACCAATGAATCCATTCATTCCTCAAGTACTATTCTACATGCATTGTAACAATGTAGGGTTGCTGAAGCCTGACTGACTGAGCATTTCTTCTTACACCATATATATTCATTATCAATACAATTTATTACAGTTTATGGTGGTGGTGCGGACGGACTCAGAATGTCTTTAAAAATAATAATTATATATTTCAAACTACCAAATTTCTAACTAAACAATAACTTGTAAAGTACAAAATGAACAATAAAATACTCAATCTAATTTTTAATTGTTAAAATACAGCCATATAAAATATACTCACTACTTATTAGTCGTAGTAGCTCCTGATCCTGAGGTTTTAATAAAAGTACAATTATAATTATTCCTCAAAATGGGTTTGGGTTCGAAAGTATACGGGTCAGAGAAGGGTGTCTCCCAACTCATTTCAGATTTGGATAGCCTGTTGATCAACAGTGATGCTGGGGATCTTGTTACTTTCGTTGGGAGTAACAAAATGGCCATAAAGTGTCATTCCTTCCTCCTTAAAATTCGGTACTTAAAATTTTAATTGGCTATAATTTTTGCTACTCACCTTCTTCTTGAAAGTAATTAACTTAAAAGGAGTGCTGGAAGTTAATCCTAATGTCTTGTTTTCCTATTATAGATGTAAGTCATTCAAACCGGAAAAGACGCATTATCCGGATGTAAGCCCTGAAGTGTTCCGTATTTTTCTGAAGTACGTTTATACAGGAAAGGTAAGCAAGCATATTATTCACCTACACTGAAAGGTAAATCAAGTGATTACGTGAGTGAGAATGATGATGTGCGTGTTATGGTTTGGTAGTTATCGGTCGATGAGCCCAACTTGTTTCCGCTATATACCTTGGCCAATGAGTTTGGCATGAGTGATCTCAAAGCAACGTGCGATGAGCTAATTTCCAAGAACTTATCTCCGGCATCTTCCTGCACAATACTCAACTTGGCACTGAGCACAAAACAGACCGGACTCGATGAAGTTGTAGACAAGTGCATTAATTACATTGGAGAAAATCCAAATGAGTGTATTAAAGCAAGTAATTTCCTGGACCTACCAGTCCCGACTATTACAAGACTTATTTCATCCGATCAGTTTTGCCTTGAGGAGGAAGAAGTCTGGCGTTGCGTTCTCAGATGGGCTCAGTACAAAGCGGAAGTTGACACACATGTCAGTCGATGGTCGGAGGAGGAACGGAAGAAAGTTTCAAAGTTTTTAAATCCCGTCATTTCCCATGTTCGACTTTTACTAATTGGTAAAAATGTGTTTCATAACTATACACGACTCGATGTAGTATGTACGCAAATATTTATTTTAACAGAACAAAATTTAATCGTTACCATCTGTAGATTCCCGTGTGTTCGCAGAGGAAGTTGAGCCAACTGGTTGTGTTCCAATGGCACTTTCCCTCGAGCGTTATAGATTTGCAGCGGTTCCCCATCAATTCGAAAAGGATCCGAGACTTACACCCAGAAACTCACCCAGAATTTTCCAAAACTCACAAATTATTCACAACGAAAGACTCTCTCTTGGACGGAAGCTCAACGACATGATCCCCAGTGCAATTACTGAAAACGGGGAATGCTTCAAGCAGTCGTGGAAGCTTGTTTACAGAGCGTCAACACATGGATTTAGCTCAGATGCATTTCATGCCCAAGTGGACGGTTTGTCCCCGACAGTTACAATCATCCTTATTGACAATAATGTATGTAAAAGCTTTTGGAACATTTTTCCACAGATCCACATATCTATCTCTGCTTGAAGCTATATACATACGTTGATATACTTTATGTTGCACATTTCCTAATACTATTTGCATATAAACCGTCGAATGATGATGCTACATGAAACCGAATAAAGTGATTTTCTAAACATTCTAGGCAAAATGGATTTGTGGAGGGTACACGGATGTGGCTTGGGCTAGATCAAAACCTCCAAAGTATGCCACTTCCAGCAAATCATTTTTGTTTTGTTATGATGGTAAGCCTGAGAGTGAGCCTGTGAGGTTTAGCGTGACCAAAAAGCATTTTGCTGTTTGCCATGATGCAAAGTAAGGATTTACCAAAATTGAATTTTGTAATCTTCTCACTCAACCGCACATCACACTAATGCTTTTTATACCAATACAATTACAATTACATTGCTTCCGTTTTGTAGTAGTGGACCCATTTTTGGAGCAGGAGCTGACCTTTACATCTCATCCAACTGCAATACCAACACGGACTCGTACTCAAATCTACCTCATTCTTATGAACTTGATAATCAGTACAACAATCAAAATGGAGAGCAAACTTCTCAGCAGCAACAACAGAAACATGGTAGTAATAATGGCACGACCAAACCTTTGGAACCAGAGGGAAGCCCGAGACAAATCAATAGTGCTGTTTATGAAAATACAACGGCTGCCGTACTTACTCCCTCCTACCAATTTGTCGTTGCAGATTATGAAGTTTTTGTGCCAACTGTTTTACCAATGACCACCGAAAGTAGTTGTTCTTTTTAAAAATAATGTTATACTCATTAAATCATAACATCCTTCAAACGTATTTCAAGGGAGACATAAAAAAATGAAACGCTCAGTTTAATTAAGCTTAAGAAATATGTCAAAATTTCAAATTAATAAATTTTCGAATTCGAAAATATATATTTGTATGTGTTTATTATTGATATCAATAAATTTCAAGTCTTCACGCCACAACTATATGGCATTAGTAGGCAAATATTTGATCAGCGATGAAGGTATGTGCAATTACATTAATCGTATTGCGTTTGAGGATTTTACCTTTGGAGGTGGGTGCTTGAAAAAGTTATGGCAAATAACGCCTTCATACAGCCTGATCAGTCATAGAAACATGTTCATTGTTGAGACAAAAAGTATTGTTAAGCTTGTAAATTCGACTTCTAGCACACGATTCTTCAAAGGTAGAAGTAAAATTACCTACGTTGCATAATCGATCCCAAGTTAATAATAACACACTTACCAAGTATTAAAAAGGCCAAGTCGAAAATCTCTGCCGAATAAAAAATTATGCAGCGTAACACTGGTACGCGACTTCAGGATATCAACGCAAGGAAAGGGTTCCCGTCTCACATAGCTCAGCTACTGAATCCTGGAAAGGAAATCAAATTTTCAGAAATACTTTGTCGGCTCATTCACGTGTGCATGATTGAGACTGGCTTTGTCCCAATTATTGATTCCGAGCCTAATTTTACTGTTGAAACTTTGTGCGAGATGACAAGAGATGAGAGTGTGACCCAGTAAGATAATGACATTATTAGGATGCATATGCCGTACATAATTTAAAATTGATGAGTACTCATCCAATCGCTAAAGCAAAAAAAAATTAAATCGCAGATTGATTACGCGTTTACAAGAAATAATTTTAAAGAAAGGAAGTCTCCACAACGTGATTTATAAAGCGATCTTATTGAAGGAATGCTCAGTACCTTTCCTGTCTGATGAGTCTTTGGTAAACAAAGGTTATGGAACCCCAGTGGACCTTCCAGACAAGTCAGACCTAACAAAAGATGAGTATCTTCTTGAACAAAAACCAGATTTATGTGATGTTACCACTGTTTCTCCCCTCACATCTAAAGAAAGTGGAGATGGTTCTTTGATTGTTTCGCCAGTGAATAAACAAAAAAATCCTACAAATAGTAATCAAGAACCAATGTCAACTGCATTGCAAAAAGTATATTCTGAAAATATTGCAGTGAGTATAATTCACGATGGTTCTGACATTCTTGTTGTGGGTTGGTCTACATAATATTAAATTACTCGGCATTTTCAGCCAATGCAGTTTAATCTGAACCAATCTACTATGACCTTGAATCTGTATTTTGTGGCTCTATATAGCAAATGGTCCTGGACTTCATAGGAACGCTCAAGTTTCCGTTTCAGAATTTGCTAACCACCAAATTCTCCCTAATACCGCAACGGCCCGAGATTACTTGCAAATGATTGACTTCAAAGCGGCTAGTTTTGCTACTGACGTGAAACGAAACTTTTGCTATCAGATTATGGATGATATTGATGGGCTCTCCTTTGAGATCCGCTCATTAGCTTGGATGCCTCCTGAAGTGATTGTGAAGATAGCAAGATGCTGCAGTTCCCAGACTGCTATAAGACTGCGAAATACATGTTTTGAAATTAGGGATGCCCTTTCACCAACTAATGCCCAGTTCTGGAAGCGTATGATAAAAAAGTATGAAATTAATCTTAATTTCACTTTTTTATGAGTTACCATTTTTGTCGTCTTTTACTCAATCCTGTCAATATTTTTTGTTCAGGGATTTTCCACATCACAGCATGGAAAGTTTAAATGGTGACATAGCAGAGGATAAATATTTTCGAAAATATACTGAGCTCTACCGAATCACTTACCGGCCACTCCGTCGAAGCATCGGAATGCATAGACCTTATTACTATATGCATAATTACTATTAATTTTTCAAACCGTTTTTATTAAAAGTTCTCCTGAATTTTTTTTTTCAGCATGGCAATGGGTAGAGCAACAATAATGAACTCGTATCATATATCTTTATATAGCAAACGATTAAGGTTTATAAGGGTTTCACGTATGTATATATTATACTGTTACACGAGTGATGCGTGTCGCATACATATAGGATCACATAAATTAAATTAATTATGTACATGCGTATTGTCATAATCAAATGAAAATCTTAACCGATACGGACACGACGTCGTATTAAGTAGTAACAAAACACATCAAACAGACGTGGTTTTAAAACCATCTAGTTTTGAGGCAGCATTATTTGTATCTCCATCTCCATTGGCGGAGCCCCAAAAGTCAACTTCAGGTTCTTTATTTTCCGGATCCTTTTTATTATTAGCTGCAGCTGCCAGGGCAGCTTCACGCGCAGCTCGAATCATGGACTTTGTCTGTTTCACAACTGGAGCAGGGGACTCTTGAAGTGGTGTCACCGATGGTGGTGATGGTTGTTCCACGCTTATTGGATTTGACTCAATAATGGGGGCTGCCACTGGAACAGCATCGAGATCAGTCTCAATCACGGCAGTAGTAGTAGTAGGAGTACTACTATCTGCTAATTTACCTTGTTCACTTTCTTTCTCTCGTAAAATTAAAGAGTTTCGTTGTCTTTGTCGTTCGATATCATCCAACATGGCTTTGTCCGTGGAGTCCTTTGGTATTTGACCAATGTTTCTTCTCAACGCGTAGTTAAACCCTTGTGAGTCAGGAAGGGTAGCAACAGCACTCAAGTTAGTTTGAGGTAGTTGAAGCTGTTGTGGTGAAGTCTGCTGCTGCTGTTGTGATGTTGATGGAACTACTCCGGTAGGTTGCTGCTGTTGAACTGGAGCAGCCTGGACAGGTATCATGTTGTTACCTTGTGCAGCGGCTGCGGAAGCAAGAGCAGCGTTCCCACCTTCAAGAAGCTCCAAAGGCGTTGGTTTAATTGGTGTGAAGGCAAGACAAACATAGATGTAGAGAAGAAGCAATCCAATAAAAAACAAGTCTTGAACGAGCGTAAATACTAGCTCCGGTGTTTGTTCCAGTTTATGCTCCTCCCAGTGAACAACTAATAATGCTGCTTCAGAACCATAACGAATTAAAATTAGGAAGATGAGCATTAGCGTTGGATATAAAACCAGGTTGAATGATTCCTAAAAAAAATAATTAATAAAACACTTTTATTCAAAATAACCTTCTATATATTAAGATATCGAAATATGTTTTCTTTTTTGTCATACCCTATCTATTCCAAAGAATACTAGAACTCCAAGCAAAAACATGGGTATCATATATATCGCCTGGAAGAAAATAAGTATCCTTGTGTCCAAAGTGGCCCCATAAATAAGGATCTGTAACACGTCAACTTTCTGTCACGCCTACATATATTAATCACAAGCAAATTTTGAATAACATATGAGGCAATATCATTACATTTACCATTTCTGAGTGGAAATAAGTTACAATGTAGCTCTTCATTAGGATAAGTACTCGTGCCTACACACAACAACAAAATTCATTGACATTTATATATTTTTTATAGTAATTATCATTCCAATTCATCTTTCGCATTAATATTCATAAATCTTGGAACCGAGTTTTTCTTTACGTACCAAAAAATTTGCAGCCGCTAAGTAAGCGATCCCCTTAAGTGAGATTTTGGGAATTTTGGAAGCCAACATACGTACAGTGCTACTCATTTTGAAACTCGTTCGTCGTGATTTGCAATCACGCTCTCTTCAAACTATGAACGCTTTTACACTCTCATACAATACCACCGAAGGAGTACTGCACTAAGGCACTTTTCACTAAAAAATCACTCATAAAGGGTCGTCAATATTATGATAATTTGGATGAAATATAACTATCAAATGGTTTACTACTATTCGCAACTCCATCGGTGGTGATGGACCACACTTGCAAAAAGAAGAGGAGAAAAAAATTGCCGTTTCTATTTCTTGTGTCTTTCCTTCAAAACTCCTCCTATACTAATCCATACCCAAAGGGAAATAGGGAGATGAGATGGATTGATGATCAAATGCTACTTAACAAGCACTACAAAAGCGTGGTGTAGTGGTATGGTATGTTAGTAGTTCGAATACTTCCAATTCAACATCTTGACATATTCATTTATATCTTTATCACTTTTTTCCTCCGCGTATAGTAGTAGTAGTCGAGAGATAATGTCATGCAAAATGCTATGTAAGCCGCTTCTGTTTCAAGAGTCAAGAGTGTTGAGATCACATCATCATTTGACGCAAACCACGAAACTAACGTGCATGCATGTTGTATGTCCCTCTTGAACGTATCAGTATATCGAAGATAACTGAAAATACATAAAAATATATTGCATACACATAAATACCTACATACTCCCAAGAACAAGAACCAAGTCAGTGACATGGAATTACGAATAAGAAATGTTAGAAGAAAAAGGAACCACACGTCCAAAAATAAATTCGTCCCATTTGCCAAAAAACCTAGAAAAAACATGCTGACTTTTTTCTCTCCACTTCATGTTCATACCGTCATCTACTTTAAACTTGAAAGAAACAACTTGCGCTTTGTTGTATTAACCGTGTAGCCGTTAAAATGTATCTTCTTATCTTTCTTATCCTTTTCTTATAAGAAGAAGTCTGTGGTACATAATATGAAACTGAAAATGTATTCAACAACTACTTTAATGTGTCTGGTTGCGCGAAACTGGAGATATGTGGCTTTTTTATGGTTGATATGATATGGTAAAATGGTTATGTCTGTTTTTGCGAAGGCAATGATGCAATGGTAATAGACTACTTACTCGGCATTAGTATATTTTGCAATTTGGTTCGGTAGTCAAGTATGTATTTCGTTGACTAAAATGGGTCTTTTCAGTACAGCTTTCAAGAGAAAAAAAAATTGATACGATTTTTAGATAGGTATGGCACATTACGGCGTTTGAAATAGTGTGGCATGTGATCGTGATATGTGACGTGACGTGGGAGCGAAGAGGAATGAATATATGGTTCGAAACGAAAAAACACATTATTGCATATGTGAGCAGATGGGCAAGATCCACTTAAAAAACGAACCTTGGAGTGTGAAAAAAAGTTTTGAAGGTGCAGGATTGCACACTTCAAAAGAGCTTTTCATTTTGTTGTCGCTGGTATAATAAAAATTCTTGAAAGCTGCCACCCCACTCTTCATTCATTCTGAGATGCATGGGGATGGGATGACATGATTTAAGCATGTGTTTAGGAATAATCAGATTGCATTACTTGGCTAATTAAAATATGAAACCTGACAAGATCACTAGAGATATATAAAACAAACACAGTAATTACTCCCGAATTTCCTTGAAGATTTTCGATATGATATATTGTATTATATGAAACAAGAAATTTACTATGTAATAATAATAGTTGAGACGGCAGAAAATTTTGAGACTTGTTTTTTAGCATAACGGTTTTTGGAATGTCATTTATTTGATATCTCCATACAACATATACGGTTTTAAAACAAACATTTTCCTTAGGTTAAAGAGTATGCATGTTTTCAGAATAATTTTCACAGTAATTTTTTTCTTGCAAAGATCAGCAGCACTGAAATGTAGGAACTCGAACCACCTTAAAGAGAAGGTAATAATAATAATAAATGCAGCCAATTGAGTTTCAGCAGTAATTTCGTAAACATTTCCAAATTAAATACATACGTATAACATATTGTTTCACTGATTTATAGAAGGAACAGGTTCAATACGAACATCTCTTTTATGTAGTAGTTTCAACATCCAGCTTAAAAAATATCGCATCTTATCCCAAAGCCACATGAATCATTTTATAGAAGTTCAAGTTCACCATTCCACATAGTTAGTACTCACCTTTGTTCACACTCGCTCATAATATAACTCGCACAACCTTATATAAACTAGGTATTTATTTGCATGTAAATACTCCACCACTACACTACTACCTACTTCAGCTGAGCAAAATGCATCAAAATCGAAATTTCATTCAGTCATGTGAATTTTATTTGAAATGTACAAACAATTCTATGTTTGGCAACTATTTATGGTATTCTTCACCTTGGATGTATAATAATATGTATTTAGCATTCAGATTCATGTATAAACTTGGTAAGGAAAATTGATAATAATGACCTTGGGGTTGGCTGTTTGATATTTGATTTGACACCAAATATCGTCTTCTACACAGTACAATATAGTGAGATAATAATAAGATAGTAGAAAGGTGAAAGCAGAAGTCGAGGAGTTTATGAAATCTATTAAATCTACTTCATCAACGCAAGTTTCAGTTGTTGCAAGAGTATCATAAAAATCATGTTTGAGCACATTCAGTATTTCAAGTTTACTTGTCAACTGTAAGGATTTTACAGCCAGTGAAAGCTTGCCGGAAATAGGAACAGTATTGGGAATTATAGCATTAAAAATTGGGAAGTAAAATGATTGCCTACTACCCAATCTTAAATATCAAAGGGACTTAAGTATGGAAATAAAGGACGACTTCCGCTTCTTCATTAAAGCTTATAGTCGCTAATAAATGTTGCGTATATAAAGGCTCTTAAGTCATAACATTTCAAGTATAGATTTATACTGCTCTGTCACACAATTTCCAAAATTGCTTATGTTTATCAAATAACAATAACATATAACTAATAATATATTCATTACTACAAGTATTACAAAGACGAAGACGCACATTTGACATTGTTAGTTAAAGTTTCTAAAAAACTTGCCTATACATACATACACGGGGTTTCGTTCCATTCCAAACCTAAAATTAGTACTGGTGGTCATTCCATTAAAGCTAAGCTAAATGTAAAATCCAGCCCAATATCAGCTTAAACCTTATCACTAATTTGACTAGTATTTTTTATATTCCGCTATTTCAGAAATAATCAGCCTTATACGTAATTATAGCTTTTACATGCAGTCACAAGACAAGATTCAAGGCAAAAATTTCCCTTCTTGTATATAGAGTATAGATAATAATTAATATTCATAATTAAAAATGGTTCCCTATAATTTAGTAGAAACTACAAAACCAATCGACCGCGACCGACACCAACCGTCGAGTTCTTCATCTAATACTTAATTTTCAAAAAAGTTTTAATTTTTTTTATATAAGTCGTATCTTTTGCAACAAGCCTCCAATGCTCCAAAGAATAAATAATTTATTTTTATTTAATTATAGCTTTGCATATATTATTTGATGGATTTTTTTTAAAAGTTTGATTAGAATTGAGTACTCCTTCCTAATTGAAATAGATTTGACCTACATACGTACATTGTACATGACACACGCATGACGGAGTAAAAGGTTTTGATTTTTTGAGAATTTGAGATTAAATCCATAAGCCATGATTAGGCTATGTTTTTTTTAGCTTTTTTTATATTTACGTGGGAATGGGAATCGTATATCGTATCGCTGTGTTTTAAAACGCAAACCTCTGTCTATCTATATCAAACTAACAATTGATAAATTCCAGGGTGAGCTAGAACGTCAAGAAATTTTGTAAAACTTTTGAAGGTTTCAACACTAACGGTAACTGAACACATATAGTGAGCTAGCTAACATTTTGACGATAGAGATTATAGAGGCGCTTTTGTGTAAGACAGGATATTGATACATATTGATAATGATAGGACTAATATATTGATTGCTAACTAATTACTCGTCTTAAGGTTTAACTGTTTGGTCATAAGGAGTAAACGGTATTTAATACGAAAATAAAACAATTCATGGTTCCAAATTTCTAATATTCTCAACTAATTGTTTCAATTGAAAATAATTAATGAACTTTTCCATCGGCTCATGAATTGATAGACATTGCCAATTGATACTCATTGACATAAACGTTTTGTTAGTCAAGTACGTGTGAGTTTAGCTGGTAGAAGAATTCCTTTTTACACGGATTCTACCTTATATTGGATACTTGGTTGGCCATGATGTTGATCAATCAATTGTGACCTTGGTGGTGGAGGCCTCCGTGCATCCAATCGAATGGCTTGGTCATATTCATAAAGTGGATTTGGAATAGTAGTCATTGCGGAGAGTGACTCGTTGTTGCCACCCATGTTGATGAGTAATGCATCGTTGGTATTATTGTTGGCATCTCCAGAAGCTGAGCTAGTCCTTGGGATAAGGCGTGCCGTGTCAGAAGAATCACTTGGGTAGCCAGAGGAAGAATTTCTCCGATGACAAACATTTCGTCTCTGCTCACCACCCCCACCCGTTCTTGGGCCGCTGGGAGTGGAGGAGTTGCGGTGATGATGAAATGGGAGCGAGCTGTTGGTAGTAGATAAGTCATCTTGATGACGTTGTCCGTCTGGGGAGTACTCGAGGGAGTGGTTGTACACGAAAAGAATGAAAATGTAAATCCCCACTGCGGCAGAAATGAGAGGGTCCACGTCAATACTCATGTTAGTGTACGTAAAAGGACCAAGGGATTTTAAGGTTTGATAAATTGCTTCTCTTTCCCATTGATATTGTTTTAGCAGCTCCACAATAAATCGGGCTGCGATGATAAACAGACAAAAAAAGCATAGGTTTAAAAACGTCGACATCAAAATTGCAGATCGTCCCATTAAATTTGTAGGTTAATGATTTATTTCTTTGTAAATGGAATAAGGAGTAAGATTAATATTACCGGCGAGAAGTAATGTGAAGCCGACTGTGGGCCAGCGAATAAATAATTTTGATTGCTGGAATGACATGAAACATGACCAAAATAAATTCATTGATTTATACTAATGCTTAAATTTAAATGTGATAGATTAAATGTACCATTTGTTTTACCTGTTCAACACCTCGAAATATGAAAATGCCTAATACGAGAAAGCACCAGTTGAAAATAATATCCACTCTTGACACGTAATAGTCCCGCTAAAAATAATATAAATATAAAATTAATGGTGCTCTACTATAGATTCGAATTCAATTGTAAGTATTGTACTTACACGATCCGAAAACAAGTTGTAGCACATACTGAGCATGAGCTGTATTCCATGATACTGAAAATTAAGTAGATTCATACAATCAGAATTTTAATTGATGTAGTTAGCATTTGCCGAACTCGTTAATCTACACTACTAATAATTAAAATAAATACGTACAACATGGATACTAGCTCCGAAATACACCAAACCCCGAAGTGTCACGTAGCACATTTTCCTAGTAAATATATAGTTAAATACTTTCCACGCTGAGAATATTCCTGTTGGCTTGTTTGATGTCACATTAAGATTCTTTCTACGATTTTCGTTATCTCCTTACTTGTCTCATTTCTAAACTTTTTTTATCGTGGAATTTAACTTTTTTTCAAGACACACTTAGAAACGTACAAAACGGCTAGTTTCTTGATCTGCAAGTTTATTGCATATTGAATATTTTAACTCATTTTAAGATAAAGTCAATAATCTCAAGAGACTCTCAATCAAATTATTCCTGTGTGCTTCATGCACGCTTGCTTAGAGTTCTACTTCTGTTTCAGCTTTGAAGGCGAACTACACACGCTGCGTGTAGACAAAGATGCTAATGCAGAAACAGTAAAATTTGCAATAATCAATTAGCATGGGTGTGCAGCAACAACAACTGCCAACAATCTCTTAACACCATTACTGTTGTATTTATTCTGAATCCGATGATGAGTAGTTGGACATTCCAAACTGCGTCTGTTTAGCAGTTGCTGTCGTTGCTTATTATAATCGGCCTCGTCATAGTTCTTCGAATATTCGTCACGTCCACACAACCCATGAAACAGATAATATGAGAGTCACGTCAACAAAAATAAGATACTATTTTGCTTCGTGTTCACGTGAAGCAAACAACAAATATCACTCCAACTCCTGTATCTCCTAAGACTTAAGACGTTGTTTCAGTCCCACCTATGTTTCTGATGATAATCATCATCGTCGTCATATCATCGTGTGACAAGAGCAGCATTGCCAACAAGTAGGAATAGTGAGTAGTTCCGAAACGCTAACAACTTATGCACAAAGGTGTAGTAGCAAGTTCATGTATTCAGATCTGTTTACTTGGTCAGGCTATTTTCAGTCACTTTTACCAAATATTCGAAAATGATATAACTGCAAATCTCCATACAAAAGAAGCATTTAGTAATAAGCTATATTTTTATATAGTATCTAGTATAAACAAGTTAATTCCACATTTGCTATGTCTATAACCATATTATTCCAAGGTCTAATGGGATTAAGTAAGAGAAAGTTTCAAAAGGTAATGTACGTTATTGGGAAGTAGGAGCAGCAGCAGTGCATCACACCATATCATGGTCGTGTATTTTTTTCAGACGTTATGTTACGTTACGTTATTAGCAAAAAAAGTTATTGCGACTTTACATCTTTTACTGTTTGAATCAAACACAACAAGATTACTAGTGTGTCATTATATTACATTGCCACTGGTAAGAAAAGAAAGTGAACAACAACAGTCAGTGAAGATTAGTCAGCGATATTTTTACATAAAAAAATATCTCTACAAGATTGTACACACACACACACACACACACACTTGTATTGTAACCTCTCGTTTGCTTCTTTGGCTGAGAGTCTAGCAATTTATATTCTCTATATCTCTCTATCAATAAATGAATGAATTGGATTAGTTAAAGCAACTCACATTCAGAAAAATAAAGTATATTTACTAAATTTCGACACTCTGCTCCTGTCAAACCACCCTTCCCATTCTCGAAGAGTATGTTATGGTTGTGTTGTGATGATAAGAAAAATCGCACGTTATACAATCTATGTTTTGTACACAAGCACCAATGTGTCTGTGTGTGTATACTTCACAACCCACAACTATGTACTTTTTGCAAGCAAGTCAAGTCAATGAGAGTGGAGCAAGTACTTTCCAATTCCAATCTTTTTCGTTTCACTTTCACGGGGTTTTCCCTTGTAACCTTCTCGTGCATTGCATTTTTCGGTTATGCATAATACATAAGTATACATGCATTCATAATGCGTGCTATGCCTGTATATGTATATGTATATAATATGTTAGGGAGATGAGGTAGAAGTGTTCTCTGCTGCATACAGACAACTTTAGAGAACTGATCTGAAACGCTACAGGACAAGATCCCCCCGGACAAAGATCCCCCCGATGACAAAGATCCCCCCGGACAAAGAACCCCCTGAACAAACATCCCCCCGAACAAAGATCCCCCCGAACAAAGATCCCCCTGAACAAACATCCCCCCGAACAAAGATCCCCCTGAACAAACATCCCCCCGAACAAAGATCCCCCCAGACAAAGATCCCCCCAGACAACTATATGTATAACAAATAAACCCGATAGATCGAGATGTAATGATGTACCTTTAAAATTTCCCAATTCCCCCTCCCCTTCTGAGGGATCCCCACCTCCAGAATTGGTTTTATTTTAATAAGGTCAAAGGTCACATTGGGGTTACCTAAGAATTAAGGAGCCCCATTAATGAACTGTTCTCTCCAGTAGCTACATTTTGATGCATCATCATAATCCATTAATCAATACCTTACTATTACAAAAAAATATTTGACCTTATCATGGTCATAGGTCACACTGGGGTTATCAAAAACTTTCAAAAATAGTATTAAAAAAGATTAGTGAAAACAGAATTCAAACAAGTCAAACCGTTTTTGAGTTATCGTGCTCCAGACGGACGACGGACGACATACCAGGTCTTTTCAATATAAGGTTTGTTTCAAAATTATAAGACCACCTTGCAAATATACTGGTACGAGAAAACTACACAGGCTAGGAATGAATTTTTTGACTTTTAGGACAGTTGAGCTTACAAAAGTTGGCTGCATTACAACCAGGATGCTCCCCATGTGTCCTAAAATACTCTACACTCACTTATGTTCATAGTGGATATTTTTTAACCGAATATACAAATTCTTTGCCCTGCAAATTAAACTCTTTCATTTGTTGTAAAATGACAAAAATCGTAGTTCTGGCCATAAACGAGGGTTTACAACACCCATCTGCTTATATTTTTCCAGCTCATCATAGCAGTGTACTTCCTAACCATCAGGGGCGTTGTAATGTGTGCAAATCAGTCGAAGGTCTGCACCTCCAATGTACGTACAAGTTACCTGAAGTTGTGAAGTTGGCCCAATCCAATGAAGTCAATGGCATACTTATGAGCTTTAAACGTGGGGTGGGATCAGCGTACTTTTGGTAGAAATTTTGTTTTAAAATAATGTTTCTTATGTTTTTAAAATGTTTTCTTACATTTAAAGTGGACATGTGTAGTTTTTCGTGCGTGTGAAAAAAAACAACTACTTTTGCTGTTTTTTGGTAGAGTATAGCAAAATGAAGGAACTTGAAGGTACACTGGACATGAAGACCCGCCACTGATTTTTACTAATTTGTTAAACCATTACCATATAATTGCAAACACAGGAATTGCAGACAAGAAATCACGAGTAAATTGCAAATACGAATGTTGCCATCGTGCACGAATATGATGGATATATAGTGGGTTAACTAGAAAAATCTCAATATAAACAAGAAATGTGTTATCATTTACTTCACTTCGACATATAAGTATATTTGTTTAGGGGGATCTTTATCTGGGGGGATCTTTGTTCAGGGGGATGTTTGTCCGGGGGGATCTTTGTTCAGGGGGATGTTTGTCCGGGGGGATCTTTGTTCAGGGGGATGTTTGTCTGGGGGGATCTTTGTCATCGGGGGGATCTTTGTCCGGGGGGATCTTGTCCTAGACCCGATCTGAAATATCAAGCCTGTATTCCTTCCTCCTCACTGCCCTTTTTTTGCTTCTGTTTCATTTCATCCTAGAGTGAGAGCAAGAGAGAGATACTGGAAGTCTTTTGCAAAAATAAATAAATTGTAGGACCAAACCAGGAAAATGGAAAGATAAACACAACAATGGGATCCTCTTCAAAACAAAAAAAGGGCTCAACTATCATTATACTCGGTTGTATTGCATTAGGTACTCATGTTTTATTCCACGCTATTCTTTAGTTAGTAGAGACTAGAGACTTTCAACTCCGTTCCATATAAATTGACGCCAAAATAGGAGCTACAAAAGTTTCCATATGAAAATCCATTGTATTGTCATCCCCTATTCCCATTGTAAATAAATTGAATGTAAAATACAAAACTCATTACTTGTGAAGAATGGCATTTTTTGTAATGTTGCAAAAACAAAAACGTTGAGAAAATACCATAAACAAAATGCATCTATATATATGTACTCGCACGATGAATATACGTTGAGAGTTGTGGTTGTGATATGATATAGTCTGGTAGAATATTGGTACAGTTTCCATACTTCTCTGGGTGTTCCAACCAAAAGCAGAAATATTAATGTACAAACAAAACACTTTCAACGTGCAATTTGCTTACTGATGTTTTCAAAACATATGAATGTAAATACATATCTTTAGCACTCAAGTGAGTTTACAAAAGAGAGAGAGAGAGAGTCTAAAGCAAAAACATATAAAATCCACATGGTTTACGAACTCACTCTGTCTACTTCTCTTGCAGAAAGCTCAAGAGAGCACTAATGTTCTGCTCTGCTCACAGTCGTTGTGAAGTATTGACTCAACACGAAATCCGGAAAAGCCGAGGACAACCGAGAGGATACTGGAGTAGGGTAAATTCATATAGTCCATTACTTTGGAGTTGGCCACATGCGGGTAAAAGATTAATCGGGTCTCCTTTTTTAGGTTAAAGCAGATATAATATGTAGTAGCTCTTACCGATATTGTATTATACTTTTTCCTATAGTATATCATATCATCATATAAGTATATGTGCATGCATATTATACTCACCACTCGTGTTGCTGTTCTGAGCTTATGCTATTTGTTGATGATCATGATGATTTTAACCGAACATGCAATGCTGCCTAAGTGTGATATTATCTTTTAATGCTTCCAGCATCTAAAAACCACTTTCCGTATGACTTGGTTGGTTGCTTGCTTGCACTCATTTATATTGAAATGACTGCGAGTCTATATACATACTACATTGGGGGCTATAGAATATTCTTCAGAGTCCGACCCACTATATAGCTTCTGACTTTGAAACTTCATATATATTATATCCCACGTCTTAAAAACTTGAGCACAAAGCATTGCGAGAATCATTGCATGTTGTTCCAGCTTTCTGACCGGTTCCATGTGGTGCTCGTGAGTAATAATGCATTTCACTAACACGGTGAAAAACTTTTGGACTCTGGGAAAAGGAATCCTACTTTTAAAGGAACAATCGTGTCAGACCATAAAAATTATATCGCCAGTGTAAACTCTTTAACTCTAGCTTCACATACATACATTCACGTGATTATTTTCTTATATGGGGGTTTGTGAGGTACATTTACATATTTAATGGTTTAATGCACTTATTTTGCAAATGCAAGTCAACAGAAACAGTCAACGCTTTTCTTTTCAGCTCATTTGTAACATTGTATTGTATTGATGAAAACCGGAAAAGGAGTCTAGTCTAGTTAGCAATTCTGTGTGAATAAATAAACATGCAAATTATGCCGGTAGTATAGCCCCAATGAGGATCAAAATATTGCTAGTTGGCTTGGCTGCTGCTTTCCACTTGAGTGCTTGCTTGAGACTTGAGAACAGATTCAGAGCTGCAGTCTATGGTCTGGTCCCTGCATAACTTATGTAATAATAAAGGTTATGGCTATGGCATCGCGGATATAAGTATATCACAATGTAATATATTATGCATTTTACCTAATAAGCGCTCGCGAATGAACATAGGAAAAGTTGCAAATGAAAGTTCATTATTTTTTATAAGGGCATGAACATGAAATGAGGTCAGTAAATTATGTTACGCAAACTTTAAAAGAGTAGCATGTATGAAGTGAGAACATATAAACCCTTCATTATAAATGAATGACTAATTCAGTCAGAATAGTAGTGCAGAGGTAATGCAGATAAATGGGAAGGGGGGAAGAGAATATTATGAAATGATATGACGTGAAGTACAAAAATGATTATGTACGTACAGGACCTCCCAAGGTCAAGCACTTTAATTTAATATGTATTCAAGATATAATTAATTATGTGTGCATACTTTATAGGTTTTGTTTTAGTTTAATACAACAGTCAAGCAATGCAATGCCATTCAAGATAATCACAAAATATTAAATATTATATGGAATACTTGAGATTAGAAGGACTTTCATTAAATAAAGTGTGAATGGACAGAAATCATATAGACACTTGATGTTATTTTTTTTTTTACATTTTGAATTTTTGTTAGAACAGAAATTTCAGTTCTACACATCATCATAATCAGGTGAAGCAAGGGGAATATGAGGAGGTAGTGAAATGTCATCCAACTCTTTCAATTCATCCACAGTCCCAGCTGGCAATGGAGGCAAAGGTTTCTTGAGAATGTCCTTGTCCATTGGAGTAATTGGATAGTGTAAAGCTTCCCCTGGTTGGGCTCCATGTCCAATTCCTTGTCTTTGGGATGATGGTGGAGAGTTGGGTTTTTTGGCCGCTTCTAAATTGCTATTTTTCACAGTTTTCCTTTCAAACTCGTTATGAATATTGGAATTTGTTGGTGGTGTTGAGGATAATGGCGCTGATCCAGAAGTACCTGTGGTTTTACGAAGCGTTCCTACTTCCCGCATGTTGGAGCTACTCTCCAACTTCCTCTTGACGGGATCACGTAGCTCTTGGTATGCATAAACCAGCAAGGTTGCAATAAAAATGAAGTCAACGAGCAGGTTGAGGAACAAAGATGGAGTTTTTAGACGGAATGCTGACCAGTCGAAAGCGTAAATGTAGGAAAACTCTGCGGCATACCGAACGAATAGTGTTACGGACAGGGAAAGTGTTGAGTAGAAAACGAAGTTGAAGGAGCACTGTATAAAAATAGCAAAAGAGAGAGAGAGATAGAAGCGAGCATGTGAGTAATAAAATAGGTATGGAGCAGAGCTCATAAATTTTTATCTAGAAAAAAAGTGAAGGATCTTAATGGAATGGATGTGAATAATGACCTCTTCTACTCCCATCAATGCGAATCCACTGGACGTAAATAATGGGATGAAGTAAATCAAATGAAGCATGAATTCCTCCAAGTAAGGTACATCCAAATACGTCATTTTCTATATAAAACCGACAGGAAAAGTTTTAAAATAAAGAAGAAATCATCTCATAAAGTGAAAGCACATTATTTGATGAATGTACGGAAACTTTTATTCTGGAATGGAAATAACTTACATATCCTGTGATTGCACACGATATGGATGAAACCATTATTAATATGCTGCGATACTTAAAAATAAAATTTAGAAGATACTTTAAATTATAACAAATCAACAAATGTTTTTTTTTGATAAACTGTAAACCTTAGTCATCACCCACATTAACATTAAATTTTAATATTTAAAGCATTTTCTCTAATAATTAACTTACAATGAATACTGACGCCGCAAGATAAGCACCACCTCTGCATGTTGGAGCGCACATACTTGAACACTTGATTTTTTAAGAAAAACTACTGCAAAATTAATTGGTTTGTTAAATTCAGCCTAAAATTGTAAGATATTTTTAAAACTATATACAGTCAGTCAGTCAGTGTGGGCGTGTTGTATTTACGACGTGTACACTTCACTGATGCACTTCTGTCTGTTCATGCAAATGCAAAAAGAATTTGTACTCTAAAAACTTTGTTGTATTGTGCAAAACTGAGTAGCCAACCCAGACTTATGAGAATGCTCGCGTAGACTAGAACTAATCATAATATACATCTTCTGGAATATTAAAAGAATATCATCCGGCACGAACGACGAATCACGACATGAAAAGAGCAATGGAGTTGATGGAAAGAAGAACATAACATAATGAGAGTAAAAGATTCGGGAAAGTACAATGTTCAATGTTGGAGAAAAATCGTAATGTTTTTGGTATAGTTTGGTATAGTAAAATGTATGTAGCTATTGGCGTGTGGCTTGGTGTTTTTATGAATCACAAAATGTGCACATGTACCTCGTCACTCGTATACTTTTTATTTTCAAAAAAATAATCTTGTATGATTAATAGATAAAATGTGCTCTTGCTCGTTTCCCAACATGAGAGCGGATGGATGAGGAGAAATCTGAATGAAATTTTGCGATTGGGTTTCCTTCAAGATGATTTTTGTAGCAGTACACACCCAAACTATAAAAAGTGCAGTTTGAAATGCACCGACGGAGTAACGAGCAACCAACAAAGTTTCTGGTAAAAGTAGTAGTATGGTGTTTGTTACTCGTCAAGATACTCGCTTGGATTAGATGATGATGTGATGTGATGAGGCTTCCTTCGTATTATTATTCCCTTTGCAGCACCGCATGCAAACTGAAATAGTTTCGTGCTAAGTAAAGTGAAGTGTATTGCTGTAGTTTGCAGTAGTCTACATTGTCTGACGACATTTAGGTGACCTTCTGACGGATTTAACATTTGAACACAGGAGAAATCATCTGCCAAAGAAGAGCCACTGACTGAGTGACTGCCTTCGGCGAAAACAGTGGCACATATCCAACTCAAACACTCTAATGAGACTTTTCGGTGTGGTGTATAATATGGTGATGGTGTATGTAATATTACATATTATACAAACGTTCAGTATTGCTCATCAGAAGAGTTCCGAATGCTTGAGTATGCAATCATGATGATGAGATATTTCAGACGACTATTGCTGATGTATGATTACAAGATGTGGAAACAGGGTAGTAGTAGCACCCACCCGTCATCATTTTATTGTGTGTTCAACACGACGCCTCGCCTCGTTGCATTAAAGAGGATTGTATTGCATTGCATGACAAATTAGCATGAAAATTTTACTCCATATCCTTTCACCACAAGGGCTAATTTTAGTGCTGACTCTTGGGAATTCATTTTTAAATCTTTATATGAGTAACTGCCAATTGCTAACAATTAATTATTTGCACCTTGTTTGAATACATCTGCAGCGAATATCTACGTACGGGTTTCTGCGATGCTCTAATCTGTATATCTGTTTCTGCTTAGATTATTTGGACATATTAGTTTAACAAGGTTGCCGAAAAATCATTTTCCTAATGTAAACCAACCCAAAGTTTATTATTCTAATAATGTATGCTGAACTAATTTTCACTACAAATTCTGACAAAAATGCCAAAACACTCAAGCATCCTAGTCCTCCAGTCAGAATCCAAAATGATTGCAAATCCTTCAGAGAAATTGAGTACATGACAGTGCTGCTTGCAAAACTTGGAGCTTTCCCATTACCAAATACCACCGAATTGAACCAAGAGTTTGCATTAAGATCCCTTTGATTCCCACTATAATTCATCTCTTCCTTTGATTTGAATGTATACTGCAAGTCTTCAAAAAACTTGCGTACTCTAATACCTCTCTTGACTCGAACCACGTTTTCATCCCAAAAGCCATAAATTCCAGACTCGACAACTGCATTTATCACATTTACAAAATATTTGGATAGTGGACCCGCATAGATTATCCATGTCTTACCCTGAAACTCTCTATTAAACCTGTCATCCACTTGAGAATCCTTGCTTTGAAATATTTTCCGTGGACTAAAAGTCTCTATAACTATACGAAACATGTCAAGATATTCTGGTACATTCACAAACATGAAAACTTTAGGCAGATAGTTCACAATTTGGCCAGCATCATCATCATCTGCATCACCTGCCATTTGCTTTCTTCCATCAACATCATAACCAGCTTTGATGAATCTGAGTACGTGTTTGACAGTGACCTTATTAACAAGCTGGCGTCTGTATGTATACTCTTGTGAAAGCTTTCCAGAGCATATACATCGATAGTATGTAGGACAGGATGACCTTGCACACATGAGTAAATTAGGACGTACTTTCCCGTCTTGAGCATAATCAAAAGCACGATCAAGTCTCCAAACGGGAATGTTCTGTTGGAAATATGCATCTTCAAAAGAGTGTGGAAGCTTTGGAAGTGGTTTAAAGGTCACAATGGAGTATATGCCAACTGCGTACCAATTACGTATTTCAAACGATTCATATAACAGAACAATTATAACTATAGTTAGGGATGCTTTCTTCACTTTAGTTTTTATAACTGGATCTTGATCGGTAAGCAGCGCCCAAACCCACAATAAAGACTTTGAAAGGGAATTTACATGAATTAAAAGCAAAATAGTTATAAATACAACAGAAACTGTCAAAATAAACCATGTAGCAGTGTCCAGTGGCACAAATAGAGCTGCAAACTGGGGTAGCAATTCTTCAGATAAAACCACCACAAATTGAAGCTTGTCATTCGGATCTAAAACGCTGGAAACAATTGTAACATCCTTTAGTTTGTAATCTACGTGCTTAAAATCCAATTTGCCAATAAGTTTATAACCCAAAATTTCTATAGAGAAAAGTTCCGCTCTAAAATCCTGAACATTATCCACTTTCTTTTTAAATCCTTTGGGCTGAGGCAATGTGAAGTTGAAATGTTTTCTAATAAGATTTAGCATGCAAAATGATTTGGAGCCTGGTCGAGGTAACTTGTTCATACCTAACTTTACGGATAAAGTTGGAAAGGGACAAAATGCATTTGGCCATATCATCCCCGAAATTGATTTTTTATTGGGTTTCCACAAGTTAAAGTTGCAAACTTTTCTTTTCAAATTCAACAAATCTGCTGAAAAATCTGGTTGTAAATGGAGAACTGAATATGCTTGTGACTCGTCCAGGTCACAGATTGATATGATGGGGTAGTAACTACAGATTACTTTCACCGACCACGCTTCCTTTTCTTTTGAGAAACGGAAAACAACAATTTCTGTTGAAATGTGCCGAGCTTCATGAAATTCACGCAGATGTCTGAGAAAGATACACTCTTTAGAGTAGTCCTTGCATTCAAGAAATAGTAAAATATGACTATATGGAGTCATTGCATTGCTGATGTACTTGTAAGTATGTTGAAGAAGGGAAGGAAATGACTGAAATTGTTTTCTTTTATCTACTACCAATACAAGTTTGCCAAGTCCTTTTGTGTACCTTTTATAGGATGCATTAATCGGACATAGAAAATAACTTCTATAGCATAATGTTATAGGAGTTGGAGAAAGTGTGTTGGCTTTGTGATAAAAAAGGAAAATCTGGGAGCTAAATTGAGAGTTTAAATCACTAAAAATATGCAAAAAGAGATTTTTGTTTTGAAATATCTTTTCTTCAATCCGAGTAGCGTTTCCTTGACCAAAATTAGAGTTACTAAATAGCAACAAAAATACAAACAGTCCACTTGATATTCTACTCATTTTGGCAATCATAACCAGAAAGCAAGCAAGAGCCAATAACAAAATGATAACTTATGAGCTCATGTGGGATTTTTTTAAAACTCGTTTCGACTACTGCTTATTTGTTTTTTTTACCACGCAATAATACTACGCATTTTTGATATATTAAATACTAAAAACTGTTACCTAACCAGACCTTGTCACTCATCAACTTACCCACCACTTGAGTCAAAATTTTCATTCATCTAATAGTATGACTCCAGTTTGTAAGCTGCTGTGGATTCAAGTAAGTTTGGATGATTCATTCATAATTTCGTAAAGTGCATGCAATCAAACCGAGAAACACTTTTGAGTATCGTTTACCTTTTGGTGGATTGGATGGTTGGACATGTTATATCATACAATTGCGTAAATTTAGTGTACTTTAGTATTCGTTACGAAACATGTTATGCTGACTCTTACAAAAATAAGTACGCGAAAAGAAACTGAGGGGGTATCATAAAATGAACCCTAAAAGATAGATTGATGGATGGATGGATGGAAAAGATAAAAATGAGAGTATTATGTAAAATTCCTTTTAAACTATTTTCATTTAAAGACATGAATTTTCGTAAAATATACAGGTACTTTATTGACTGTGTATTGTATGCAAACTATACAAACAGTTATGGACACAAGTTAACGAATTCTGACCATACTAAATATTATATACATATAGTTTAGCTAATAAAAATAATTTTGACAAATTACAAAGCAGGTGATGTCGGCAACTTTCCTATTAATAATTCAATATTAATGTAGTACAATCAACAATACATATCATAATCACGAATTTGACTCGCTGTACTACGTTTGACTGCAAACACGCGTCCTCGATTTCTCTTTTTTTCTTTTTACATCTGAATTGAATACCTACATATTTTTATACCGTTGTTGTAGATGATGGCACTAAATATCATAAATCGCACATGCTATCATAAAATGATGCTTTGTCAAGGCATATTTGTTTCTAGTTTCAAAACCCATTATATTCTTCTAACCTAAAAACACATGATCACAAATCCCAATAGAATTCCTATAAATTAAACTTAGACACAAACAAGTTGTAAACTAAATTAGTATGGTGAGCATTTTAAAAAGTCGTTAACACAGACTTAATCATTTTTTATATATTTTGTTGATATTATTTATATACACTATGCAGTACTTTTGGTTCCTCTCAACAAGATGGTGACCACACATAACACACATGTATATATTTTTTTAGGACAGGAATTTGCACAAACGAAGTTTCATATTAGCACATACATTTTATTTTGCAATTGAGTTTCGAACGGCAAGAGCCTCTTCATGCAGCTCTTTTCAATATATTTGTTTTAAATGTTTTATAAAGTCGGCATTTGAAAGTTAATTTCTCATCAAATCGTCATATCAGAGTATATATCAACTTTTGCGCTGAGGGCCAGCCTCAATTTTTTAATTTTTTTTGGATGATCGTAACATTGAACACGGTAGCAAGTAACGTAACCAGTTAAAAACTGCTCAATTCCCCGTTATCGGTCGATGCATATTTCAACGTAATCTGGCGTAATCACACAATGCGATGAGACCCAGACCACAAAAGGCCGTGAAACTTTCTTCATAAAAATTTGAACGAATAAAGTAAAAAGTGTTGTTTCGTACCCCGAGTTTTTTTTATGAATGTAATTTCCGCATTACGTGTACACACATACATTAATATTGAATTGAAAAAGCGAACAAAAAAACTTTTTTTTAGAGAAAAACGATCGAGTGTGTGTGCTTATGTAATTTATATATGTATCCTTAGATGAGAATTTGAAAGGGGAGATACAACATTCAAAATTGTATTCTCCTGAGGTTTGTTTTTTTAAATACTGTACGAATCGATAGAATATATAGAGATATTATCTTTGTTTGTCATACGGGATACCAAATTACAAGTTATGTAATGTGTATTTATAAGTCGTTATGTTATATAGGATGTATATACAGTATCATAATAATTATAATAATAATAATAAATTTATATGTATATATGTTAAGTTAAATTTTATGAGTAACTTTTTTTCGGTTGATTTATATAATGCATGCAAAATTCGTGATCTGAATACTTTTGTTTAGTAGTGAAGTATATAGTTGTAAGTATATAGTAGTGTACCGTTTTTTTCTCGTAGTAATCACAGGCTATTTTTAGATTAGAATGTAATATATTTTACTTTACATGACACGTTATGTAATATCTATATCTAATCTATACTAAATCTGAAATCTATAGTTTTAATCGTCAATACTCTAAATGTTTTTTCACCTGATACATTGTACCAACAAATTTCTACAAATTCTTTTTTTTTGGATTGTTAGGATGTACCTAAAAATTGGTTTCTTATTTAAATAAGACTAGAACTACTTGGTAATAATGTAATGTATTAAACTGTTTACAAATCAGGAGCAAAAAATGTACTCGTTCAATCGTTATACTTGATTTTTAATACTTACTCTGTATCATCATCATCGTCATCTATATATATCTATCTACATATTACGGTAACAGTAGGTAAATATGAGCTACGCTACGAGAAAGCGCATCCAAAATCAATCATGTTAAGTAATTCACTACTACTGAGTTGAGTAGATTCTAAATATTATATAATAATATACGCTACCTTCTTTCTTTATAACTTTATATATATGTTTGTTGGAAAGTATACTTTTTTTGTCGACTTATAATATTATTACACTTCTACCCTCTACCTACGAGCAATCTATCAGTTTTTTTCCTTCGTGTCATTAACAACCCTTTTTATTCTCATTTTTTTGGAGTCTGTCTTGTTTGCACTACACAACATTTTTTGGATATTGGATACTTTGCTTTGACTTTTTTGCTATTTGTATATACTATTACAAATGAACGTCTGTCTCTCCCCATTCAATTCAATGTATTGGCTAATATTGATTCATTACCATCAATGTCATAAGAATAGTTTTCCTTTCTACGAATTTTTTTTTCATCTGTTCTTTTGTACTACAGTACATAACATAAATATTTTTTTATGTAACGTATAATAATAATGTTCTCCTTTCTATATTATTTTTATATTCACTAAACTACCTGCCGTCCTCATCTAATCTAAAGTAGGGTAGTTGTAGTAATATCTAGTAGAGTGGTATAGTTGTTGTTCAGTATATACAAAGTAGTACCAGGTACGTTTATTTTTACGTAAATTCTTCTTGACATCTCTTCATCATCATCATCATCACCATATTATCATGATCTAAAACTCCACTGGACTACACAAACTTAGGAGGTAAGTACTAAGTAGTACATATATGTTTTAATACATTTTTTTATGTAGTAATGGAATCTACGAAAATGAAGTTTGTATTTATTTGTATGCATAACATTTAAAATCTCTTTTGATTTGACCAAGAATGGATTCAGATAAAAGACCTACTACTGTACTGTGTGGTTCCATTGTATATTGTTTGTGTAGAGATGTGACGTGTACAAATCCTGACACATGGAATTCTCCCTGTGCTTGGCTTGCATAATATAGATTTTTTTTGTCGTGGGCGTTCACAATAATTCTACTAAAATCACACGAAACATATATTATGTTTGTATCAATACCAATGTACAACAACGGCAGCATCATCTGATTACATGACTGCATTTACAAAAACCAAAGTTTTCTCCAAAACACCAACTCCAAAAAAAAGCCATTTTTTGTTGTTCTTATAAATGAATTTGTATGCATCATCATCGACGAGATGTTTTATACCTACCTACTATATTTGTATGCCATATAAATATTGAAGTAGTAATGCGGTACATTTTTGGTACGTATGCATGTGCTTCACATTGTGTGTGTGTAAGTAATACATTATTACATTAATAATATTTAGGTAAATTTATACTCTCTTGTGTGCATTATCGATGTGCTTCTGAAAGATTAGTGCTGTGGTATGAACATTACAATCAGTTCAATAGTCAATATATAGTCAATAGTAGTAGTAGTAGTAGTAGTAAATGTGTTTTGGCGTGAGTACATTTGTTTTAGCAAGAATATCATATAAAGAGGAAAGAAGAATGCAGTAAAGGTGCAAAAATCTGTTGGAAAAAATCCTTCCAAACAATATACGAATGTGTATCATTAGAGCATTGGCAAGAAGAAGGAGCAATATCAATATTATAGTGTATTATCAATCAAATAATCACCGCAAATCCATTTATTTTATACCATAGATCCCGAACCACTAGGCCTTCTTTGAGAGCAATGAGGATAAGTGTGAGAAGCTGAAGCCATATGTGAGGGATGATGCTGAGGTGCTGAAGCTAACTTGGAAGTATTTGGATTTCCAGAGAATACCAGATATGATGAGTTGTCCACCATGTCATTATAGCTTTGCTGTTGAACTCGACCCTTCCCATGATATGGCATGTGTTGTGGAGGAGGAGGTTGTTGTTGTTGTGGATGTGCGTAAGGTGGGCCTTGCTGCCCTTGGATATGCGATGGGGGAGGAGCAAAAGGGGGCTGTACTTGATGCGGGGGCAATGGAGGTGGCATACCGCCGCCACATACTTGTTGAAACTGGGGTTGTTGTGAAGATTGTTGGGGCATACCACATCCCTGCTGAAATTGGTTTGGGGAATGTGCTGGTTGCATACTACACCCTTGTTGAAACTGAATTTGTGAAGGTGGTGACATGCTGCATCCCTGTTGAAACTGGGGTTGTGAAGCTGGTGGAAGATTTCTGCAGGAATCTAATCTCTGTGGTAAGGGAGGGGGCATCATGTGCTGTGGTGGTTGAGGTGGAGGAGGCATCATATGCTGTGGCGGTTGAGGATTAACAGGCATCATATGCTGTGATGTTTGAGGAGGAGGAGGCATCATATGCTGAGGTGGTTGAGGAGGAGGAGGCATCATATGCTGTGATGTTTGAGGAGGAGGAGGCATCATATGCTGAGGTGGTTGAGGATTAGCAGGCATCATATGCTGTGATGTTTGAGGAGGCATCATATGCTGTGGTGGTTGAGATGGAGAAGATTGAACGTTAGGTTGCATGTGTGCTGGATTTACTAGACAACTTCGTGGAGGTTCTTGTGAGCCCATTGGGTCTCCAGTCATGGAATGCGACTGTATCATTCCTCCACCACTCGTATTTGGGTGCTGTTCCAAAGGCTTTGCAAACTTAACCTGCATGCGAGGAGATGAAGAAGATGAAGTATATCCTCCTCCTTTCTGTGGATAGATTGTAATTACTTGTTGTTGTTGCTGCGTTTGTATATTTTGTTGTACTGCCCTTGCCGGTGGAACTGGCGATCTCTGTAAATGGTTCTGATTTTGCGGTTGTGAAGTTTGTGATTTTTGTTGATGTTGTTGTTGTTGCTGTTGTTGTTGGGAGGATTGATGTTGCTGGTGCGACTTATCGATTTGCTGTGTTGCATTTGGATCTATGCTATTTCCTGGTTTCAAATGATTCCCTATAAGATGCGGCTGTTGCTGATTTGGATGATGGCGTTGTTGCTGATGAGGCATTTGATTGTGATGAGGTTGTGGTAGGAATTCACTAGGAATCTGAGTATTCGAAACTGGCTGCGTGCAATTAGACATAGCCTGTTGACCTTGCATACTATGAAGAGTTTTGCTTCGAAGTGCAGGCGAAGGAGAATTTGTAAGTTTATTGTCTGAGTTTCCTGATTGTGCAAACTGGGGTTGAACATAGAAAGCGACATTTCTGGTAATGGATTGAGCATGGCCATACACATGGCCAGAGTCTTCATAGATCAGACGAACGTAAATAAATAAGAGTACCAAGTATACTAGTGACACAACAGTCATGACAATGAGCGCTATCAAGCTGTACACTTCTGCCAGCCATTTATTCGGAGGAGCTGTGGGCACTGGGTGAATAAAATTTAAGTCCGAGCCACTCTCACCGCCAATTACTCCCGGAGAAATTTCTGCGGAACTACCTTTTCCATACCCACGACTGCTGGTACTGCCGCTTCCTACTGTGGCACTTGTTGGGTAGGCGCCTCCGCTGCTTGGACTTCGTGTCAACTTTGGGAGAAATTCTGAGTAGTCTTCTGGAAGGTGGTCGGTTGCGGGTGGACCACCGGAGTGTCCAGCAGTGTCGGTAGTTTGAAAGCCAGAGTTTACATAGCCGTCCGTTATGGACACAGGAAGGAATGGGAACTGACGGTAGTCGTAAGCGGGGAGAAATCTCAAAGTGTACAGGGCAACCAGAACAACTATTTGGAGGATGGAGAACCCCAATGTAGCCCATTTTAGTATTATAAAGTATTCCTGAAATCAAATGTTATTGTTTTCACTTTCCGGCTTAATTTATTTATGGTCAATCAATGGTAGCATACGGCACAAAAAGTGAAAAAACAAACAGATTTCATACCTTCTCAACTGAATGGAAAATCACAATCCCAAACGCCAAGAACAAAGTTATGTACGCCACGAAAGGCAGTAGGTATCCTGTAATACGATCCTTAATCACCTAAAAAATAACATTTCCAATCCCCAATTTATTTCAATACTTCCGCAACCATTATCCATCTACATAAAAGTGAAAATTGGCACACAAAATTTGACTCACATCAGTTACATTGAAAAATGTAAGGAAGGCCGTGACAATTACATAGCGTATAAATAGCACAGCTCCAAGGGTCTACATTAAACACACAAACAAAAAAGCAATAAACTTTACGGAAACCCAATTTCCGACTGTATACTTTTCCCACATCCTAAAAACTTACGATATGAATGCTTGCTCCGAAGTATGCAGCACCACGAAGGGATGTGCAGCACATTATTTAATTTTCAAAAACAAATTCTTCCTTCCTTCCGTCTACTCATGCTTTCACCAGCGTTCGACAATTCGGCAACTCCAATATTAAATTTTCTTTTTCACCAAACCGTTCAACAATAAAGCAGTAGCTCTCACCACCGAGTAAGTATTGCAAACTTTTTTCCCCGAAAATAGGAGAATATTAAAAGGTCTTTTTCAGTTCGTCAAATGCATCCTTTTCCAACGTTCCATATTAACTTTGCCCATTGCATCGTTGTTGGAGGTGTCTTACATTACTAAAATCAGTCACAGTTGCACAATATCTTCTAACCGTATAGCAGCGTTTCAATCGAGGCTTTGTCTTACAAAGATCCATACTTGTAATTAATTATTATTATTATTAACAATCCAATTTCAAATCAAATCGCAAATTTTAAAAGATTGAAGGTACGAGATTGATTGTTGATAGATATATTTTTTATGAACACAACACGTTTGTTAGTATAACTATACCCATTTTAAAATTATAAAAGTACTCATAACTTTGTAGGTTTAGATTTGAATACGTAATCCAAAAATAATAATAATTTCACTGCGAATAACAAAGTCCGAGCGAGCGTTTCCTGTTAGGTTTTTTTTTAAAGAAATACTGTTGACTCTTTTTTTCACCTCACTTTCTCCTCCTCCTGTTTGCTAACGTTTCTGGGCTAAATGGAAAGTGTCTGAAGAAGTCTGAAATGAAGTTAGAATCTCTCTTCTCTCTTCTTCCTCTTCTCCCTTTTCTGAAACGTCAACAGCACTCAATAAAGGCAGCAGACACGAAATTGTTCACTCTTGTGTGTAATACACACAACATGGCACGTAAAGTAAAAAACTGGAACACCGTCCAGAAAACATCTGCTGGAATGAAGAACACAACATTTATGTATGCCATCCCCCAAAAATATATGTACAAAGTATACAATGTACTCATCTATATTCTCTCTCTCTCTTACATGAGCATATTTGTACTCTAGCTTTAGTTTATAATAAGAAGCATTCCACCAAAAAAAGTAGAATATGTTGTGTTATGTGTCCCACCAAATAACTCTTTTCTTTCCTGTATTGACAAGAAAGCAAAGAAAGAAGAGAAAATTGTAACGTAACTCTCTCCTATACAAGTAGGAACCACATTATTATTAGCAAGTCCTCTCTAATGCAAAGTGAGCTAGAATAGACAGAGAAAGTGTGTTGGAATTGGAGAGAAAGAGAAAGCAAAAGAGAGAGAGAAAGAGTTTTTTTACTAAAAAAAACGAGACATTGAATGCATGTCATTTACAGTGGAACACAAAACACCAACAATCAACTTTTGTTTGACATAAAAAAACTACTACTTTTCAGCAAGTAACAGTAATAATAATAATAATAGTTGTTATAAATATAGTATGCATGGAAGAGCCAGAAGAGAAAACATGGTAATCAGTCTATCTATAATAATAATAAAAGTAACAAACAACACTCACACACAGATGATACCTATTCATAAAAAACAGTCATACGAAGAAGACTCTTCTTCTTCTTGTTCCCCGGAATGAGAGGACGATCCGATGATGATGCTCCTCTTGTTGAGTTGTTGAAAGAATCAGAAGGAAAGTACAATTATATGCACACAAAAAATGATGTTTTCTTTCTTTCCTTCCTTTCTTCCTCTCCTTTCTCTCAACATATCATGTAACGTAACACTAATAATCCCCTATTTACATTCCACTTCGTCATGATGATGTTAAGAGTTGGATGTGTACACGGAGGAATAAGTACATGCATATAAAGAAAAAAACTTGAAGTAGAGGAGAAGAGACCAAGACCAAATAAACCGAAGAGAAAGTGTGAAGGCGCTAGATTCGTTGATTTGAGTATTTCTAAACAGCAGCACTAGTGTATTTGTATCCAGTCCCGTCCACTATATACTTATATATAGTTTGATGTTGATAGTAGGTCGGTTGTCGGTTGTGTCGTGTGCTTTAGATTTTTTTTATCTCCAAAGCTTATTCTTTCTTATGTGAGTGAGCAAAGCGAGTGAAGTAAAATCAAGTAAAGTAGAAAAATATACAAGAGCACCAAAGAATGCTACACTTTTTATTTTCTATATATATACATTCATATATATTATATACTACGCGAAAAATTGAATGCATACAAATACAACATAACACAACCAGGGAGAAAGAGAGAGAGAAAGCGGAAAAAGTTGTGTCTTAAGGATATTACAAGTAGATGTGCTTTTTCTTCTTTGCCTATGTGTATTTTTTCTCTCTCTCTCTCTCACTCACTCTTGTTCAAGTCTAGGAATAATACGACCAAGAGGATGATGACGATGATTCTGGAGCTCAATGCGGTAATATGTATTATCGGATATAAAAATTGTATCACTATCGTCTCTCTCTCTTCAAGAAGCCACCGTCCCTGTGTGTAAATGTATGGAGAGCTGGTTTGGTTTGGTTTGGGTTGACTGTGTGTACCCAGTCGAGAGAGGGTAACAACGTACGTACGTTTCGTTGATTCCGTTTCGTATGCAATGTTTAGTTTAGTAGCAGTTCCTTTTTTTATATTTTCGTGCTCCTTTTCGTTACGAACAGTTTTTTTATGTATGTAAAGATTTTCTGGGTAAGCTTTAGGAAAAGGAGACGGAGACGAGAGAGAAAATATTTATGTCTTGATGATAAAGAGTAAAAAGAGGAATGTTACAATGGAAAATATGATATTTTAGGAAATAAATGGGAACAGAGAGAGGGAAAAAAATGTGTCGAGTGATAGAGTAACAATGTACATACTCATATACAGATGGTCTTAAGTATACTCCTTATTAACGTCTATATACATGTGTGTGTGTGTGTGTGAGGTATTATTGTATAAAAACGGTTGTGAAAGCGGATAACGAAAGACTGTTGGTTTCTGGGATTTAGGAGGATATATGCTCATAAGTATAATGTATATTTATGTACCTAAATGCATATATATATATATGTATGGGACCCAGAGTGAGAGAAAGAGCAAGAGGGAAGAAAAAACTGGCTATACTATATGTTGTTATTATAATAAGAATAAGTTAGTGAAAGAAATGGAATCTGGATCTTTTTAGATTGTGTTGTCGTTCCGTCTCTACACTTTGGCTATGGCCATATTCTCGGACTACATACTCAGAAATCGGAATTAGCCCGGGAGAGGAAAAAGAGAAAGAAGGGGAAAGGAGCAATAGGATAGAGAGTAGCAAAACGAGCCGAGAGAGCAGGCCAAAGTAAAAGGAGAAAGTATCATAACGCAGGGTCGATGAATGGAATAATGTAACCTTTACACGTAGGTACACACTCACACACACACACACAAGGTTTTTTAGTCGTGACGGAGGAAACAGTAAGAAAGGAATTTAGTAAATGCAAAGGAGGAATGGCATGGCATGGCACGGTAAAAAAATATATTGAAAAGTGGAGTATATAGCCGCTGCCTTTGCGTTAGTTGCTTTTGCCTCTCTCACTCAATCCTCTTGTTAGAGAAAGGGCCAGACCAGGACTAGGAGGACGGGTTGCCACAAAGACCAAAAGTGGTAAAAGGAATAATATTAGGTATCATCATATATATGAAAAAGGGACCTCAACTCAAAGTATAAAATGTAAAGCAGCAGCAGCAGCAGATATATAATATGTAAGCAAATGTATACATGCATAGATAAAAAAAAAAGTCTGACATGTATTTTGCATTTAGTTTTTATATAATGGTTGATGTTGATGGTGATGGCCCGATTGTATAAAAAAAAAGAGTGTGGAGGGATAGTGAGAAAGAGAAAAATCATAATGTGTGAGCAAGTGAGCAGTTGAGTAAGTAAAATGGCATTTTAGCGACTGAGATATGAGAAGTAAATATTGTCTTGTCTGTGTTTCGACGAGGTAAAATGTGCGAGGAAATGTCTATATATACAATATACACATATACTCTCACATTCCGACCGAGACAGGAGAGAAAAAAACAAGTCAGCCAAAATTAGTTTTTTTTTTTGGATTTAGAGCAGAGGAAGAAATATGAAGGGGCTTATGCTCAAGTTTCAAATGGAGATATCTCGATGTAACGCTCCTATATATACTGTATAACTTAAATATATAGATATATTTACGTTAATCTATGTGTATTTATGGAGTGCTATATAGGAAAATGCAAGGTCTTGTTGAAGTTATGAGGACTTTAATACATGTTACACTTAAAAGAATTTTATATGCATGAATTTATGTATATCTACTACTTAATATAGATTTGTACTAATGTAAGTATGTTACGTAAGCATGTATGCAGTTTGACAGTACAAAGATGGTTATTGAAACATCTCCTATTTCGATACAATGGTTGAGTGAGTCTGAAAGGTGGAGAGAAGAAAGGAGCAGACAGATTGATAGAGGAAAGTTTATTGGGATGTCTTTCACTAAGTTTTCATGAACTCTAGCAAAGAGAAGAAGAGAATTTTCTTCTCTTTTCTTTGCTTTTTATCACGTTTCCGCTCTTCTGTTTCTTCCACCTTTCTCTTTCACCATTATTTGAGAGATACCAAAATGGAAATATTTTGTTATTCAAAGTAGTCACATTTCCTCCTTCTATCTATGTATTCTCGTTTCCATTGCATTGGGAATAGAATATGGAATGGAATCTACCGTGTTTTTATAGCGGAAGAAATGTTCTGTTAAAAGAAATGATGCTGACTTGAAGTGAAATTGGAAAAGAAATTGATGGATGGGAAGGCACTTGAGTCATTTGTTTTCTCGTCTATTCCTTCACTTCTCACTCCAATTTTCATCACGAATCAGTTAACTTAATTGAATAAAATTGGTGAAATAATTAAATTAGAATGAACTTTAAATGAATGTAGCGTAGCTGCATATATTGAGGTGTGATAGGGATGTGATAAGAGTCGGAGGAGGAGAAGAGGATGAAAATGCGGAACGGTATGGTATGTGCATAATAGCATTATATTCTTTTCCTTTGGGTAAGTAGGAATAAGAATGCCTATACCTGGCATCCCTTTCTTTATGTTGAGTAATGAAGGGAGAATTTTCAAGGCGCCTTGTGAAATCATTCCACAACACTTTTATATAGTAAAACATATATTAACCCAAAGAAAAACTGAAGGTTTCATACATTATATGGCTGTGATGTGATCGCTTCTTTGTCCTTGAAACAAAAACTTTCTCCTTGGGGTTTTTGATGGAACTTTCACCAATTTATTGCAACACCTGCTTGAATTGATGGGCATTCATTGTGCTTCGTTTCCCTTTCATGGTCTTATATTTAACCTGACTTTTGGTGAGTTCAGGGAAATATGTTGGATGGTGGTGGTGGTACGTGATAACGCGATATGATATTGCAAAGCACAGTTGTGTGCGTGGCGTGCATCTACATGAGTACTATGCATAGCTATGATAATATCCCTAAATAATATGTATTCACCATTACCCATTAACACTAAGCTTTTATTATTATACATGTCTGCTGCATATTACGTAAGTTTTAGTTTTAGAACAAGATCTAATAAATGTTTCTTTTATAAGCTTGCACGTGTACATGCATATACACACAGCCAGTGCGATTACTAAGAACGTTAATACGAAAACTTTGATGAAAAACCGACGTAATAGCAAAGTTAACAAAGTTTGTGTAAATATTGGTTATCCCCACAATAATTCATTCACATCATGGACTTTCAACTTTTTACCATTCACCTCCGTTGTTGAAGCCAACACAAACATTCATTTTACGACTCTTTTTAAACACTTTTAAAGAAATCTTGGGGACTGGCTATTTATTTTGGAAATCATCTCCTTTGCGCGTGTTTAACTTTGTGCAAACAATATAAACATTGTTTACGGCTTTCCTTTCAAAATCCACTAAAAATGAGAGAAGAACGCGTAACTGCACTTTGTCTAGTTGAGTTGAGATTGAAAAGTCTCTCTCACTAAACTTCTAAACGTGATTATTTTAACGAAGCGCAACACATCCATAATAAAGCATATATGGAGAAAGAATGAACTCTGTATTATTTAGCTTTTGTCAGTGTAGATGATATCGGTGGGAAAAGGATCTCTTTGCCTCTAGCATTATTTTTTTTATTGTGTATAAGAATACTTAGAAGCACTTGATAGCCTCTTATACCCCCTGTCGTCAAGTGGTCGGCATATTTGCAGAATCATCGTTTCATCATCATCATCATCCTCTTCCTCCTCATCTTTTTAAGCTCATTGACTTTGAAGATGAATATATGCTCAATATTTAGAAATGACAGTCAATTTTAGGTGAGAAGTTTTGGGTATTGTATACATACAACATATAAAAGAAGTGGAAGTATGAAAGGAAAAATATGACATCACACAAATATTAGTGTACCACGAATAAAACGTTAAACAACTTAAAATATGCAATCTATTTGCTTGCGACCTGCATCAGTACTGCTTTGAAAATAAGTATACGAATATATATAGTAGTTCTGTTCATTTGTTCGTTATATGCACTTTATTGTGACACAAAACGATTATGTATTGATTGGAATGATATTTATTATGCTAATTCGGCTAATTTGGTTGTATTCCATTCCAGGAAATTGGTTTGATTGATTGTCAATTGTGACTCTAAAACGTAATTGGCTCCCTATCAACAATCCATATATGAGGCTTTTGTGATATAAATACATGCATAATTTACGTTTATCTTCGAATATCTGTATTCAAAGACCGGATATTATTGCCCAAAATTGCATTGTCAATAGATGTTGCATAAATGGGCTGGTTTTTGACATGCAACTTGCACAATGCTGTGACTTCAATGTTATCTGATTTCTGGATCACTATCGATCACTATTGGGCAATCAAATCAGTTTTCAGACGCCATTCTTGCATGATGCGACACAATGCGACTATCTGTCGTCTCAGCGTAAGAATCTCATGTTTCCTCCAATAAAATCTAAAGCTATCATCATCATCATCATCATCATCATCGCCTGCAAACACTGGGTTTAGTAAGCGGATGTGACTTGAGGTAATCACTACAAATAGCTTTAACCCAGACAAGCTATCCAATACTTGAGCATGCTTTTTTTTAGTATGATGGACAGACACTGGATACGAAGCAGCCGACATGAATAATATATAATATTATTATGCTTATGTCTCACATGTCCATGTCCAACAAAAGGATGAGGTAAAGACGTCATGCAAATATCAGCCAGGGATTATTGTTTGTTGTGTCATGCAAAACTATGTAAACTGACACTAACTCAAAAAATGGAGCTTATTCATAATGCATGCTAGTGAAATAGCATTAAACGCACGTATGAGAAATCCCTTTTCCTGTCATGTCCACTATAAAGCACAAAGTTGGAGATCACCAATTTGGTCATCTCTAACATAAAGGATTTGTCATGATTTTCCCAAAGAGATGATCTTTATTGTGACCGAACATAATTTTCCCATTCTTTTTGTTTGACTAGTTTGACAAATCGGAGGGTAGTAAGTGTGTGCTGATGGTGAGTCTATGCATAAAAATTGTATTCAATTCTTCCATTTAACCATAAAACCCTGCATACAATCTGTCTGTATTTTATCCTATCACTACTACTACTACTTGAAGTTGAAAGTACGCAGCAGCTCAAACCCGCATCGGATCTATATCTATCCGCATGATCTTCAGCAGCACGAGCATAATATCTTTTCATCTAAAAAAATGAAGGCTTATTAGCATTCCTTGTAACGTCGCGTATCATAAATCACCCAAGGAATATTCTGAATTTGTTACTACACACTCCATTGACATAATTTGATAAGCAAGTTACAAGAGAAGTGGAGTGACTCCAAAAAAAGTAAAACTAACAGCAGGGAACTTATTGTTCTCCCGTTAAAGTACACAAAATATTTTTGATGCCGCAGTAGTGCCGTGATGTGATGTGATGTGATAATATGGAAGTAGGATGGCATAAGTAATAACATTATATGCGAGTTCAACGAGGTCGCCGACAAGGAAAAAAAAGATATCTGCATTATGATACGGTAGTCGACAACCGACACTGTTGTAATTTGCAGTATTTTTTATTACTAAGTTCTTCAAATGCCCTTTGGGGATTGCACTTGTATATGGTGCTAAATGGAGTGGAGTGCAACTTCGTGTCAAAGTGAAAGTTGATGTCATTTTCTCTGCGAGATACGAAAAAGACCCCTGGGGACAGAGCAAAGACACAAATTGAAATAAACAAATATGCTTTATGCTTTTTCTTCTTGCTAGAATTTCTGTACTTATGGTCTTTCCACCATTCCACCCATGAAACATACTCGTTGAGATGATGATTATGAAAGTGCAAGGTTATGGAGAGCAAATATAAACATAAGAATGCATGTACGTGTACTTATGTATGCAACGTTAACAATTTATACAGTTAACGCTACTGAAGCAGATGTCCCGTGGCAAAAACTTATAAAAGGTGTCTCTCTGAAGGTTTCCCAAAAAAACAAACTCTTTTTCTAATGAGAATACTTGCATATGGCGTTTTATTACCTTTAAGTTCCGAGATTCTTTGACATCGCATACTGCCAATGCCATTGATATTTTGATGCAAGTATAGCCTCCTATGTCAAGTCGAAAATACCAGCATCATCCTCATTTCCACAAATTTCCCGATGTTTACGTAATAATAATGTAGTAAAGTGGGCTTGTACTTTATGAGTTTGGCAAAAATAACATGACTGAAGAAGCACGTTATTTTTGGAGCCGAAAGATGAGTGGATGTGGTATATAAAATAGAGAAAATGCCTTCGGCAAATCATTTCTAACACACGACTTGGCTTGGATTTTTAAACATTTTTTTTTGCTATTTTACGCCTTTCCAGAATACCTACCGAACAAAAGAGCTTTTGATTATAATAAATGGCCAGTATTCATTTCATTTTTTAAATTATATAGAACGTGTTATTCTGGTATAAAATGGTAAATGGTTCATGCACCACACACTGGCGTAATTGTTTCAGCAAGTATTTGCAACGCAGAAACTGTTTTATGTAGAGCTATAGTTTATAGCGCCTGTATTGTATATAGGTAAAGTGGACAAGTACGCGTTTCAATCATCATCCAACTGTTTGTTTAGAAATGCATTGAACGGAAATAGATCGAAAGCTTTATATGTTTATTTTTTAAGCAGGTGAAACTTTACGACTAGCAATACCAATCTACATGTATACTACACCACTCACGCAAGTGCAAGTGATATGGCAAATTTTAAGTGTTGCATGGACCTAAAAATTATGTCGCGAGCCTTTAATTTGCAATTTGCTGTGATGTTAACATTTACAGTACAACTGTAAGAAAATCTGGAGTAATAGAGAAACAACTAGTCATTTTGTGGGATTGTCGACGTAAATAACTGAAAAAATGAAGTTCTACTACCAACTCCGTGACACCATTTTGCTCTTCACAATCCTAAATTTTTCCGTGTTTTTCGTTCAAGCTGTTAAAATCTTGGATTCATCACGGACGAGAAAGGCAAAGGGCACTACTCCTGTTCCTTATCAACTTGACGAGTCAACAAAATACCCCATACTAATGCCCGAGCCTGATGTAGAAATTGAATATTTAGAGTTAAAAAATGAGAGCAGTGTCGACTGGTACGGTGGTTTTAAAAAGTGTGGTTCTTGCAATGACACCTTTGGGCTTCCGGATTACATGTTCTCACCTTCAATTTGTCGCTGTGATAAAAAGTGCATTAAGTATGGGGATTGTTGTGGGACTGTTTTAAAGGAAATCAGACAAATTCCGAAGGAGCCGTATTGGCGTTGTGAGAAGCTACCAAATTCAGTAAGATTTTTCTTTAAAATATCTTCATGTTGTACGTTGTAATAGTTAATACATTTTTTGGTGCTTTGATTTCTTTTAAATTTAGACAGATGCAGTTCGTATGATAAGTAGATGTCCATCAGACTACCCAGATAATTTAAACAAGCAACTTTGTGAGAATGCAACTTGTCCCGATGATGATTCAGTTCCCAATTATGAGTCTCTTTGCCCCTTGCTGGATGTTCCAGTGTTGCATAACGCAACAAGGGATTTATATCGGAGTATTTACTGCGCACGTTGTCACTCCGTTTCCAACAAAGATATTTACAGTATCCGCCCAGATATATTTTGTAGTCACACTTTCCAAAAGCAAACCGAGTGGGAGGAATTTAACAAAAGAGCAGTTTACAAACAAGGAGAATTGCAATGGACAGATCCCTTGAATTCATCCCTACAATGTACATTATACTTCCAAGAATTTCAGCCTCATTTCATTGAATCGTTGGTGCCTGACGTGAGATTTTGTCCATCTTATGCTGAAGAGGAGTGTCCCTTAGATTTGGAGCAAGAGGAAAGTCTAGTACTTTATAATCTTTGCCACAGCTACATGGAAATGGTTTGGGCTCGGTTTACAGAAGAAAATGAAACTATAACCAGATATTTTAAGAATCCTCACTGTGCAAAATGCAGTGAACCCACTCTGAAGAAGACGAATTGCTTTAAGGAACGTCATCGTAAGTACTTTATTCAAAAAAGGGGGGCATACAACCAAACTAACTAAAATAATTTTCATTTGTTACTAATTTTAGGAGCTCCGGCTTTTGCTGTAACCCGATTCACAAAGATAGACAGCGGACCTGTTGGAATAAACATTTTGCTTCACTTTTCACTGGATATGGATGACGGATATGTAGGATACACCAGTAAATGTGATGATGATGAAATTTGGGACTTTATCCGTCTCAAATGTATCCCCGTCATTTGTCCCAAAGGATATGATTTGATTGACGGAGAGTGTGAAAAAAATTTCATCGATGATAATACTGAAGCTACAAATGAAACATCATCTGATCCAGATAAGTCGTCAAACCTAGTATCGAATTCATCAGAACCATGCTTCCTAATCATATTAAATGCGGGGGAGTACAAGATTTTGCAAAATGGTTCACTCCTCGTGAACAACTCGCATAATTCTACGATGGTAGCTTTTCAGCCTCATGAATATGAGAAGTATAATGGCAGCAGTATGTCAATATGTGCAAAAAATGTGGATCAAACTTATGAAAGTAGTTTTGCACCTGCTCTTAGCTACCTCTCAAATATATTATTGGCACTATCCGTTCTCTTTTCATTATTGCATGTAATTCTCTACATAATTCTTCAGAAGATGAGGAACTTGCCTGGAACTAACCTCCTTTGCCTCACAACTTGTCTGCTCATATCCCAATTTATATTCCTCACGTTGATAAACGCGAGTAATCGAGTTGTGTGCGTGGTGGCGTCTGTAACAATGCACTACTTTTTCTTGGCTTCCTTCTTTTGGATGAACATTATGAGTTTTGATATTTGGCGAACATTTTCAAGTGTATTTCTTGTGAGGCGCTACTCTGGAGATAGTACCAAGACGTTTCTCAAATACAGTAGTTTTGCTTGGATCACACCTTTGGTCATTGTTATTTTCGCGATACTCACAGATTTTGCTTTACCGGATGCACTACTAATGGACCCTGAATTTGGTCTGCTTTTTAAGAAACTCCGGCCATTTTATGGCCGCAATAATCTCTGTTGGATCAACCAAAAATTGTCACTGTTCCTATTTTTTGCTTTCCCTGTCGCTTTGATCATTTTGTGTAATTTGACACTGTTCACACTAACCGTGAAAACGATGCTGTTACAACATAGAGAAGGGGACAAGTTCATTAATGGATCTAACAGTAACGGAACCAAAGTAAAGGCCGTTTTGTCCGCAAGTAATGCACAAAGGAACAAAATTCCACTTCACGGATGTAACAGTACGAGTACTAAAAAATCGGAAGAAATACGCCTTAAGCTATACACAAAATTGGCTCTGATAATGGGTTTAACTTGGATCTTGGGATTTTTGTCCGCTTTCACTAATTGGGAATGGTTATGGTATCCTTTTGTGTTGTTTAATGGGCTTCAGGGCACCTTCATATTTTTCGCATTTGATTTCAAATTAAAAGTATGGTACATGTTAAAAGAACAGTTTGGATGGGAAAAGAAAAAATCTAACAAGCGTCATAATGGAGGAGATGACACTGGTTCTTCAGATATGACAAGACGTGGAACAACCACTATTTCATCTTCACTTGACAGGTCTTCTAATATTAACTCAAATATCTAGAGATTTAGCTTTTAAGTTAATTAAACTGTCAGCTTTGAATTGTTACATTCATACTTTTAATCTTAGCATAATGTAAAACGTAAAAAGTTTATATATGAATAATGGTCTGCAAAATAAGAAAGCTAAACTTAGCTGATGTATGCGTACTTCGTCTAAACTAGGACTTGTGTTATGTTAAAAGCTTTTTCCGCATTTTCTTCTAGCCTACAATAAAGTTGCATGTTATAATAGTGTTAGAGTGTGTCCATTGGTATGATGACGAATATGAAAATGCTGTTGCTATTATCTTGCAATAGGTAATTTCAGTTTCATTATTCAATTCAAGCCTCGGTTAGTCTAACGGTATAGTGAACTTATGTCAAGAATTTGAATAAATATTCTATTTTACAACTGTGACAGGTCTTTGCATTCTTTGAATAATTTTAATAATACACTTTCATCAAGCGACCACTGGATAGTGAATCCAGCAAGAATAAAAGTTTTTGACTGTCTGAAGATATCAATAGATACAATGTTGAATGTAGCTAAGGGCGATAGCCCCATGAGATGGTTGGTGTTTTCAAAACAAATTCAAAAAAGTAGTTGAGGTGAAAGTAACTGGAATAATGTATGAAACCCGTACCTGATAACTTCATACCATTTCAGTTGAAGATGACCAAAATTTATATAATGATAATATGGCAATGATAATCTAAATTGATTTCCATCTTGAAGTGAAAATTCTGAAGAAAGTCTCAGAGCTTCGCAATGACGAACTGACTGGAGACGTTTTACTGAGCAACTTTGAAAATTAAGCTGGTAAAGTAGCGTAAATAGAGAAAAGCAAATTTATACAAGGATGCTTTGTTGAAAACAATACTTGAATGGAATAGGAAATGAATTTTTAGAGTACAACATGGCAGACGATAACGAAGATGTACCGGATAACATTGCTGATGAAGGCGAAGATGACCCTTCGACGACTGCTCTCGCAGAGGCGGAAGCCCCACCTCCACCTGAAACTCCAGAACCTGTTGAGGCCCCTCCACCTGAAAAATCAACAACGTCGGTTAAGAAATCAACAACGTCAGTTGCAAAACCAGAGCAGTCTTCTGCATCACTTAAAAGTAAACAGTCTTCAAAATCTGTAAAATCTGAAGGGAAAATTCAGGATCCAGAACCAACACCTGAGGATGAAGCACCTACTGAACCAGAGCCAGAACCAACTCCAGCGGAACCAGAGCCCGAACCTGTACCCACCATAGAAGTCGTACCTCTTGGTCCACTAACAGAAGAATCCCAAAAAGCATGCGAATATAATCCATTTATCCTCGACAAATTATTTCATGAAGGTTCGGCAGGTAGACTTAGCGGCATAGACAGCGCCAAAGCAAAAGCAGGAGCAGGTGGATCAACCAAATACGAGGACTATCAATGGCAATTAGAAAAATTATATAGGCAAGTTCCAGAAGATATGGCTGTTGGCCCAGGAAGATATAAGCCCGATGGGTGTTTGTACGAAGGCGAAAAATTTGTACTGGGCAAACTTTTCCGAGACCTACACGAGAAAGACGGCTATGACCCCACTGCTCAAAGGGAAGAATCTGCTATGAACCTTGCTGACGCAATCCCAGTTCACATAAGGACGCTGCCACCAGAACCATGTCCACGGCAGTACGTCATGGAAGTGGAGGCGTCAGACAATGAGAAATGCGTTCAGTTCGAACCTGGAAATCAAATGCGCTATGGTACAAACCCTCAATCAGGGAAAGTTTTTGAATACAGCTATGCCCCCATAATGTCTGTACACATGGACTCGGAATGTGATGGATATGAAGGAAAAGTGGAAGACATCCCTCGACCTACAACCCCCCATAGCTGTTCTGTTTCAAAGGCTAAATTCGTGTTGGAACAGGAAGGACTGTCCTCGAAACCCTGTCCCAGTTGTGCTGCTGTCCCGAAACCCAGTTGTGCTTCTTCCAGAGCCACTTTTCCGAATAACAACGTCCCAAAAACTTGCGAGGGATGTGGAGGACCTCTAGAAGGGACTGGAGCTGGAGCATCATCTGCGTCAGGCAAAGTATGTCGAAATCATCTCCGTTGTGAATCTAATATTCAGTCAGTCTGTCAAGCTGCTAGGAGTGCAATGGCTATCTATGATACACTAACTGGGTGTGACAACTTTCCCTGCAACATAGGAGACAAGCCGGAAAAAGAATTGAAGAACATAGAGGATGGCGTTTGGAACTGGCTCTACCAAGTGATCCTCAAAATGATCCCGAAGAATTCAAATGATACCGCAGAAGCACTTGCGGCAGCAGTCCTTAATACCATTCAGGAGGAGACAGCAAACCAGGAAGAAGAATGTTAATGAGCCAAAAGTAACCCATTATGATCAATGATGTATGAAACTCCACAATGGAATGCCTCCTCCTCCACTTCGTAGTGTAAGTCGTTGTCGTTGTCAAATATATATCAATCAAACCAAATCCCTTAATGTCTCTCAAAATTCTTGTAATGAGCAACTGCAAAAAATAAAGTTACCACACCCAAAAATATGAGCTGCATACTTGAATCTAATCTCGCCAGAAAATAAAAGGATGCTACTTGCTACTTTAGTTAAAACTTACTTATCATCACATTCAAATCATTGAATCTCTAACAGATTCTATTATTGTGTGCATAAAGAAACTCATTTGGTTATGTTATGCCCTCATATTTTGTAATAATTAATTTTCTCCAGTTTTGGTAAAAAAAAGTCCAAGGATAGAAGTGAAGACTGAACAAAGACCATTAAAGCATTTAAGGATACGGAACGGAGTACCGAAATGGAAAAATGTACATAAAAGTATAGAAGAACAAGACCATAAGACCACACAACTTGCTGGCTAGAGGCTACTGATACATGAAGGGATATGGATAAGGTTTTAGGGGCTTATAGAGATCCCACTCATGCCGGGAACAACATTCTTTTATGGATCTGCTGAAGTATCTACTATCTACTTACCCTTTAGTTTCCGGTGAAGATCTGCAATCTGCATCTTATTTTCGTACAAGAAAATTGGAAGTGGGCGTTTAAAACTATATTTAAAAACACTTTAACTCTTTTGTCACCTGTCATCCGTTTGTGATAAGGGTTGAACACTTCCTGTCAATTGTAGAAGAGTAATTTGTTTGTGGAACAAAATAATCGATTTGCTGTCATTTTGTTAGTGGATTTTGCTGTTCATTCTTTTTCATCTGTTTGTGAAAGTCACATATTTGCTTAGTTTTGAAATTAGTTTTGAGTCCTTTTGGTTGTGCATTTAATTGTTGTTATTTTTAAATTGTGAGAAAGAAAGGTAAGATAAAAAAGAAACATATAATTTATTAAACATAAGCTGTCAATATTGTTGAGTGTAAATAGGTCCTGTCACTGTGCAGTACTGTTTAAGACATTGGAGATAGCATATTGTTTGTGATTATTAGCAATTATGAATTATTAAGCTTGAATGTTAAACTAGTTTTGTTTTTGCCATTTTCAGCAATCAGTCATCAATCGGAAGTCATCAGCAGGTGGTTTATCTTCTCGAATTTAAACACCGAAGGTGGATGTAGTAATCAGTCAGTCATCAGTTGTTGATTAATCAGATTCGGAGCAGTTAGCAGTGATACCTGACATGTGATGTGACACCATTCGCCACTTGAGTAAGTCATGTTTTTGACGTGCTTGTCATTCAGGATTTTAAGTTGTGATCCGATCGTTAACTTTTCTTATGTTTTTAATCTTTACTTAGTGTGTCATACTTGTGTGTGGTCGTAATATATAGTTTTTATTTTGTTTTTTGTTTGATTCTAAAGAAAACTCAAAATGTCAAAAGTAGACCCGAAAGAAATAAAAGCGCTGCTGAAGGAGGCGAAGGAGAATTTAAAAAAGCAGGACTATATTGGAGCAGCAAAAGCTTGCAAGGTACTGCATCAATTCTGTCATCAAAATTCATAATTTGGATGCCATTGTGATGGTATCAATTAATTTTACCACTGTGGTCCTATATTTTATTAATGATAACCAATTGATTATGTAGAATGTGTTGAAAAAAGAGCCGGCTAACTATCAAGCGAATCTTTTCTTGGGGACATCGTTCCGAGAGCAAGGAAAGTATCAGCAAGCATTGGAGGCATACAAGAAAGCTATCCAATGTGACGCAAACGAAGTTTACGCATGGCAAGGCGTCATCTCTTGCTATGATAAAATGAACGTTAAAAATCATCCTGATCTGTTGGATGCATATAAGCGGGTCGCCACTCACTTTGAAAAAGATGATAAGACAAAGTACATTGAGAATACTTTAAAGCTAGCGCACATCCTAATTTCACATCAAGACAATGCAAAGGCTTTCAAAGTAGTTGCACGACTAGGAAAAAGTGTTGGATTAAATGTTGAAATATCTCAACTCCTGGTCCAATTGCTGAACGCTACAAACTCAACCCAGAGAACAACAGAAGAGGATGAACTGTATACTGCAGCTTTGGAAGTTTTGGTTACGGAAACACCACAGCCCGCTGAAGAAACCTATCGAAAATATTTTTCTCAGCTTTATCGAAGTCACCAATATGGGAAGCTTGCTTTGCATTGTATCGGAATGCAAGCTCAATGGAATCGGTTGTATCCACCAATGGATTGGCTCTGCAGACTATATGTTGAATCAAAGATTGACCACGCTCAATTAGTTAACATTGGAGGGATGGAGAAAATCACAGATATACTGTTCAAAATACATCCATCAAGCCGATTTGGTTACTTTGCTAGGGGAAAATATTTGATCGACGAAAAATGCAAGTATATGGAGGGATGCAATTGGATAAATAGTGCCTTGGAATCCGTTTTTAATGTACATGCGTCATTAATTCTTGTTCGTGGGAAACTGAAGATAGGAGATTATGAAGGAGCAATGGAAGAAGCTGAAAAAGCTATAGTCAACTGCAATGATGGTACTACTGATAACGAAGAGTTTAAGATTGTATTGGAGCTTTTGTACCTCGAAGGGTTAATAGGGACAAATGATAATGAGCGAGCTAATGAAAATCGAATGAAACTTGAAGAGACGTTTAAGGAGAAGCCAGACCATCCCCAGATCATATCATATTTGGATCTCAATGTTAGGATTGTGCTGAAAAGAAAGCAATTGTCAGAGTTAAAAACTATGATCGAGTCAATTGAAGCATTGCCGAGCCTCGATGAATTACCGTTGTGGAGATTGGACTTTTATAGAGCAGTTTACGAAGCTTCAAACACTGGCGAAAAATTTGGCACTTTTATTCACAGTTGTATTCATACATACAACAAACTTCCAGAATTAATGCTTGAATCTGCTGTATTTCTTTATGAGTATGAAGAATATGAGGCTGCCGCAGTAATTTTAACTGATCTTGTTTCAACACCAGCTGGCAGAAGTCATCCGCATTCGTGGAAGTATCTTGGCCAAGTTGCAAAATTAGAGGGGGATCTTCAGAAAGCAGCTAAATATTTCAAAAGATCATATGATGCAAATCTAGATTCGGATGTGGGAGCCGTACTATGTGATTTATATCATGAACTTGGCGAATTTCAGGCAAAGAAAGACCTGCTAACAGATGCAAAAAAGCGAGTGAGAAAAACAAAGTCAAAATGGGTATGGTCCAGGCTCGGTTTGATGTACCTACAAGAAGGAAACTTGATTGAAGCCGTAGAAAGTTTGCAATCAGCTATTCGTGTAGATTTAGAAGATGGTTTTCTATGGGAAGCCTTAGCAGATGCTTACTTTTATCGTGGTTCTCTACAGGCTGCTCTTCGGTGCTACCGGAAAGCACTAGAACATGAGGTTGATCCGATCTACCCCAAGATGCGCATCAGTGCAATTTTTCAATTCCTAGAAGAAGAAGATAAATCCATTGCTGGTTTGAAAGAGTTGTTGCAGGAGTATCCCAATAATGCACCACTGCACATGGAGTTGGCTAGATTGTATTGTTGGGTGGCTGGAGAAAAGATGAAAGAAAATTTTGACAAGGGAGCCATTTCATCAGTTGAACACGGATTAGAATATGTTGTGAAAGCAATTCTCTACTCTGATAAGACAATGATACTCCCGTGGCTGATGGTTGGCGATTACTCCATCACATTGGGGGATCTTCCAGAAGAGACTGAACTTCAAATTCCGTTGCTGCTTCTAAATAGCTCAAAGCAAGTCACTGACCATAAAGAAATGATGAAGTTGGAAAAGGTGAACCTGAAACAGTTGAAGGAAGTAGGAACGAAAGCTCTTTTGCAAGCACTTCAAATATTTACCAACGCAGAAGACAGCAGCATTCAAAGTTCACGAGACTTGTTTGGCTACATAAATCATCAATTATCATTGTCCTATTACAAGCGGTCCTGCACCATCGAAGAGGAAGAGTCACAACGGGATTTACAACTTAAAGCAATGCATTATTGTAAGAAAGCAATTGCAAAGTGTTCTAAAAATTCACTCTACTGGAATACTCTTGGATTGATTGTCTTCCAGCTTGGTGACACAGCTTTCTCACAACATTGCTACATTCGATCGCTACAATGTGATCCTAATAACGTCGTGGCGTGGGGAAATTTAGGAATTTTATACTACAAAAATGAGCAATACTTGTTAGCTCATAAAGCATTTTCCAAAGGACAGTCTGTAGCTCCTATATATCCTATTAGTTGGATTGGTCAAGGATTGGTTGCTGAAGTACTGCAACCAACAGAAGCACCAGATCTGTTCCGTCATGCTTGCCTGCTAAAGCCACATCCATTTGCCGTTGTGTCTTATGGAAATGCAATTTGTGATCTCCTTCTTAACCCTACTGGAGATAAATCTGAAGACCGTCACTACTGGCATTGGCATCTTCTTGTTCGAATGGATGCAGTGACTCATTTGTATGACTTGATAAGCCGAATAGAAGGACGTGCTGCTTCACCCCAGCTATTTAACTTAAAAGGAGTTGTTGCTGGTTGGAATGGATTTTATCAAACAGCCCTTGACTCATTTATAGTCGGATTAACATCAGCCACAAACAACAGCAGCCAATTGTCAGATGAAGATCGAGTCAAGATTCAATCAAACAAAGTTTCCGGACTTGTTGCGTTGAAGATGTTTGAGGTGGCGAAAGATGAATTAGTAAAATTCGCGACTTTGGACGCAACCGATTTGGCAAATGCGGCACTTACTTTATACAAACTAAACGATATGAATACATCAATCGACATGTATAAAAGGATTCTTGAGATACCTGGAATTGAGAAAAAGGTGCCAGCCGTCAAAATAGCTTTGGCTCTACTTGCTAATCAGACCACAGGTGTGGATTCCGCAAAGACCATCCTTTTTGGCAAGGACATGATGAAAAATTCTCGAGCTTTACTTACACTTGGTGCAATCGCTGTGTCACAGGTAGATTTGCATTTGTTGAGAGCTGTCATCCACGAACTAGAAGTTTTCCAGTGGACACCAAGCCTTGCGTCTGACATTGCCTTCATTCAAGTATGTTATCAAATACTTCAGAAATCAATCAAATCTGCGGTTAATGTTGTTCTAAAGTTTATTCACATGTTCCCCACAAACCCAAAACTGTATGCGTTAGCTTCTCAACTTATTATAGCGTATAACCTAGAACATGTTCATGTATCGATTCCTCGTCATTTAGCTATGTGTACTTTAAAAATGGCTAGAATTGTTGGAACCTCCAGGGAAGAAAGTTTGTTTGCTTCCAAACATTCTGGCATAGTATCGTTGACATATTTGGTTGAGAGTAATGTTAAAATAGCTGTGATGGCCACACTAAAAGCAATACGATGCTATCCAGAGCAAAGAGATAATTGGGCCGTGTTAGCTTGCGCGTATTGGATGGAATATAGTAAGTCAAAAAGTCAGAGGTTGTTTCTTAATGTTATTAATATTCTTGAACGAGAAATTACATTAGGGCTGTGCTCTGAAAGGATTAGAGACTGGATGATGGCGTTTAGGAAGGAGATTGCGAAATATTCTGGAATTGCTGTTTCTCAATAAAAATATGTCAAAGTTGTGAAACAAAAAAAAATACAAATTATTATGGGTAACTTTTAGTCATCCACCTAAAGTTTAGGTCCTGAAAACCATAGCTTAAATTGTTAAATTATACGCATGTGTGATAATGATAAGATAAATTTGTTATTTACTTACTTAAGCATACATTATCTGTCCATATTTGCACAACAAATAAATTGTTGTATTTCTAATTGAATTATATGTCATTATTACTGAAAAAGACAATTATTTTATTGTCAATAAAACAAACGTATTCTGTAGTACAAATATGATTCCATAATTGGTAACTTACTAGCATACCTAATAATATATTATTATACTCTTGAATTTAAATTTATTTTCGCTAATTTGATATATAAAACTCATGCTACGGTATATTTTGTCATAAATTATATTTATCAGGTTTACGTTTCGATTCCAGCAGGTCTTTTAGTTTACATTTATCATCGAATACTAATTTGAAGTTTATATATAATGTGAAGACAATAATTAAGGTCACCCGATGTCAGACTGTTGTAATCATAGCCTCGACAAAGAAAACTTTGCAACCGTTGCTTTCTTCATACAGTCCATTTTGGTCAACAACATCTATGCACCTGGATGGGTTGTTTATTCTAGAGCTGGTTCCAGCACTGCTGGTTTCAATATCCAGTGTATCAGGAGAGGTACACGTTATCATATAGGAAGATTTATCTTCAAGGTATAAAGTATCATGCGATCTAATTTCCTGTTTACGATTAACCCGTTCTTTATCCACCAAATATTGACAGAGAATCGATACAAATATAAGGCATAAATTAAAAACTAGGAATATTCTCATTACTGAAAATAGCAATAGGGTACAAGTGTTAAAAATACATTGAAAACTGACACCCGTGCTGCTAACACTTCCCAAACCTCTCAAAAAAGCTTCAACACCTATGGGTTCAAATGGGGCAGCTATGTAGGATGTAGCAAAGTTATATAAATTTTCTCTAACAGAAGTACCTGCATATGATATACAATAGTACGTTATATAAGCACATCTAAACCTAAAAATTATAATCCCTGCATACAAACAAAGATAGAACAATAAATGGTTCCAAATAACCGTGCTAAATAATATTTTAACTGTTTTGAACAACGCAGTGATGATAAAAGCACGTTGTATTAATAGATGGAATTGAAAGAGACGCAGAATTCTTAAAAATCTCACGTTTTGAATCAGTAAAAGTATCCAGTGATGATAAAATTGAATTGCAACAAAATCTGAAATAGTAATAGTATGATTGTATCTCTTCATCTTGTATAAATGTTATCTTATTTCCGAAAAACTATAATATTCTTTGTACCTGTCAAAGCAATAGCAACTATGAGGCAATCGAATATATTCCAGAATGACTTGAAAAAAGAAAAACCGTTCCCAACTAGTTTTGTGCATAGCTCAAGTGAGTAAAGGAAAATCATGTATGCTGGATAATGTTCGCGCAAAACCATGGCTCGCTGTAGGAGAATGGATATTAAAAAAATAAAATTTCATTGATGAGTAGACAAATTATGATTTAAAACTTTTTACATAATTGGTAGTCCGCTAATAATAATTGTCAATTTTATCTTACCTTTGATGTTGCCCAGTACTCAAAAGTAATCCCAAGTGCATCAAATAGTATCACAGTCATTACAATGATGTCAAACGTCTTATGGTTTGTCACAAAGTATAGTATAGGAATCCAAGTTCCTTCCGTCGGTTTTGATTGGAAGTTTGAATGTGGTTCTATAATCTCAAGGTGGCTGTGGCAAAGTTTAGATCGGATTTGAGATAGTTGTCCTATGGTAGTGAACTTTTCAAGAAGCTAAGTTTTAAAGTAAAGAAAAAAGGATAAGCGAACAAAGATTTGTTTTAACATTTGCATTTTTACGTTACGTGCTAAACGCTACCTGGTTAAAGCCTCCAATGTGATAGCGAAGTAGCCCCAAACCAATTCCAAGAGTCAACAAAAAGAGGAGTAGAGTAATTGCAGTTATCAAAGGATGAATTTTGAACTCATAGCTCATTGCTACTCCTTTATCCATATTGCTTGAAGCGGAGACATCTTCCAAGAAGGACTCATTAAGATTTCCATCGGTTTTATTTATGGGATTTTTTTCCTCTGCTATTTCCGTTACCATCTAAAAATGGATATATTGACATAAAAAAAGTTCAGAGCCATTTATTACAAGAGCGAAATGAATTCCGAGATAAAACTTTATGGGTTTTCTCTTACCTTTTGAGTATCAATTGCAGTGATACAGAATATTACCCAAAGATAAGCAAATGCAGCCAAGTATTTCAGAACCTTCCCAACCTCATAACATAAGCCTGCTCCAATGTACTATAGCATCAACGAACGAACGAACCGTTTAAATGTAGTAGTAATCCTATATAGTTTATATTAAAGACAAACAAAAGTTCTTTGAGGGTTTGCTAATCTAACCTGCAGCCAAGAAATTCTAGAGAGTAGAAGTAATCCACGACATGCTGAAATCACTTTGGCACATTGAACAAATGCAGCTACGCTCTCGGATACCCGTCCTTTCAGTGGTACCCATTGCATGCCGGAACTGAACACCTCTACCGCTGCTGCCTAGTCAAGTAGTAAAAAAGTTTTTGATAATATATAGTACCACCACTTCAATCAAACAGTCGTTCATACATACTTATATATCCACTTAAATGTATTTTAGAAGCAAAACCCAAGCGCTATCACTTACCAGAATTACAACTAAATCAACTAAAGAACAAACTTGTAGAAAAGTTTCCCGAGAGAACCTCTTCAATTTCGCCTTGTAAAAAATGTGAACTCCAATATAAGTAATGAAAAATCCTTCCATCCATAATGAGCTTCCAGGGAATATAGAATGCCAATTCATTTGGCTAATGCCATTATCAGAAGAGTCAAGTATCTACAGCCAATATAGGTAAAGACAAAAACCTAAAACTTTTCCCCCCACTATTTCAATAATGCTGATAATTATATTAGTATTTGCTCACGATGTTAATGGAGGACAAAACTATTACGGCCGCAGTTGTTAAATTTAGAATAGCTTCTGTCGAGTATCTATCGGAAGAACAAATGGAAGTTGAACCCCCACCATCATCAGCACCGGGAGCTGTGACAGGTTGAGTACTTTCAGAGTCAAGGTTCAACCCATCCGTATGTGCATGAGCGTGACCATTATTCAAGCCATTAGAAGTCGGTAGGGATAAAAGAGGAGAAAGGACATCCGAGCTAGGAGAAAGCATACTTCGACTTTCACGAGAAAATAGTCCATTATTATCATCACTTGGACTATAGGCAACCCCATCATGATGTTTGTGATGATTAACTCCATTCGAAATAACCGGCATTACACTAATTGGAGAGGAATCGCTGAGACCTGCATGTGGTGGCCCAGCAGGGCGGAGGTCATCATCAAAGTAATTATTTTCGTTGTAAAGTAAAGACACTGTCGGATTTGAGGCAGGTGGTGGTGGTGGTCTATGTTTATTTTGATGTGACAGGTGAAGGCTTTCAAAAACTTTCATTAAAATTTGCACTATCATTATGGAAATGAGCACAAACAAAACTAGGAGGTAAATGGAATCTATAAATGTATAAAAGTGATGGGTTAGGTGTGACATGAGATCTGGAGCAAGAAATTTTTGAGTTTCTCCTTTGATTTCTGAAAAAATATACAAAGAAACTGGGTTAGGGGTAAGGTGAGATTAGACTATGTTCTTCATCGATATAGAGTTATACCTGAAGACAAGATGGCATATTTGATAAGGCTAGCACTAACTGAGCAAATCGCTATCACGAATAAGTTGTGGGAATTGCCCAGTAGACTGGACACGGTAAGTTTGAGCACATGTTCAAGGGGCTTCCAATAGGGGACTATTTTGAGCAGTCTTATCTACAGGATGTGAACAAAACATTTTAATGTAATAATTTTGACATGAGTATTACGAGTATTATTGTTGATGATACGAATAATTATTATTACCATTAGCATTCCGCAAAACTGAAGGTAGTAAATTTGACATGAATAGATGTGTATTGCAGCGAATCCGATCCAGTAAACTATGACAATTGTGAGATCCAATGCAGACCAACAAGTTGCCCAATATTCATCAGAGCTTATGGCAAACCATCTCACAATGGCGTCAATCGTATAAAATCCAAAGCTTATCTAAATAAAATGATAAAGTAGCATGACTTTCCGAATTCTTTTGAATATAATCACCTAAAGTTTTTTAATTAACCTTTGTTACTGTTGTAATAATTAAGTTTGGCCATGTTTCCACATCAGAGCTTAAATGGCACAAATGTGCAATCATACATAAGGCATCTGCTGAGAGGACGAAGATTAGAAAAACCTTAAACCTTTTACAGTTTAATACTTTACTAGCACAAGGGTGAAGCTTTCGCTGCAAATTAGCAAGACAACAAAAATAGTAATCCCAATCGCAAAGGGCGTTTTGTACTTCTTTAAAGCAGGTACAACAAGCAAAGCTTCCATTTTCATGACTCGGTTGATGATGATGAAGTTGATTATCATGATTGCTACTACAGCTGCTCCGCACACTACCACTGTTGGCAGCTCCTCTCCTAAAATTTTGTGTATCATAATTATCCTCATCTTCAACTACTACACTTTGGTATCCCATCATTTTCCCATTAGACTTCTTTTGCGTCGCCTTTTGGAAGAAGTAACACACAACGGCAAAACTCATACAGATAATGGGAAGTGTTCCTGAGATTATCAGTAATGTCTCAAGTATGGAAAGTGTAAAGGTTTCATATTGGCACGAGAAGTCGGATGTTGTCGTTGTGTCCTGTTTTTTAAAAAAAAATGCATGGTAAAAGAAGATTACTACATTAGCCCTCCATTCCATGTAACTTGTTTTCGTTTTTGTATGAAATTGAGAAATTAACACAAAATAAGATTAACCAGGCTTATTGATGCGGCAGTCCTGTTTGTTGAGAAGCGTAAGGTGAGCATTTGTATGGCTTGTATGAATGATCCACTTAGAGATCTAGACAAACACAAGAGATTTCAAACATCTTAATTTAATTCTGGATGAAATTCCTTTACAACAGGAGCAACCCAAATAAAAATGTTGATACAAGGCAAGGGGATGACGGTTTAATGAAAAAATCTTTGAGGATGACGTCATTCAACCGTCCATCCTCTCTCTACATTGTATGGACCATACCGAAAGTTTGTTGGCAGACATTCCATCGACAGTCCAAAGGAATAGTTTTGAGATCTGTCTAGTATTACATTGTCTTCTACAACGGCAACAACAGAACGACCACGATCCCATGTTGTGTTTTCGTTCTCAGTGTCACTTGTCGATCCATTTGATATATTAACAGATTCTGTATCATCATCTTTTACATCAGGATGATGATCATGTTGTTGTTGTTGGTACTTGACAAAGAGTGTAAAAATCACAACGCCATATATCCAAATGATGATCACACCGTACACCAGCACGGGGATTAGCTTCTTGGCACATGAACAAAGAAAAATGAATGCGTTGATTGAGCCTGGGTTCAGACAATGATAACGGGTTAAAAAGAGCAAAGCACACAACAAGTTTGTGTAATTTATAATAGTTGACATTATGTGCTAGATTTAACACGTTGATAATGCTCCTAAATGAGTGTCTATAAGTGTAAAGGCCCACATTGTTTTTCACACTTTAATTACAAATTCTTCAAACAAAAATTCTACAAATGTGTACATTTCTAACGAACCCATCCATTGTATACATAAGTATATTCATATTATATGCGTGTGTGTGAAGTAAAGAAAGTAGTAACGTGTATCTAACCTGGGTGAATTGGAATGAGTTTTAAAATCACGAGGGCAGCTGCTGCAAATTCCACCGTTTTCCACGGTATAATTACGGAGGCGAATCTACAAGTCAATGAATTTCGTTAATTAACTCATAAAAGCACTTTTGGACGAATTGAGTTTTGCCTGACTTTGAGCTATAAAAGCTTCAATTGGATATATATATATGTCATGTTTTATAAAATGGGAAGAAGAAGAAGAAAGCACTTACATAAAACCAAGGCTGGCTACGTCTAACCAATCCCATGAAATACGAAGATAGGAAAACTTTTGAATCAATAAACCTCTGGCAATTGACTTGATTAAAATCTCCAATAAAATCGTGAAGAACAATATCCATCTACATAAACAAGGCCAAATTGAGAAATACGATGAAATAAAAACGTCATTTAAAATTTACATGCTAAGACAGGCAGTCACAAAATCCAATTTCACTATGCGTATTATTATATATATTCGCTATATATCTCTCCACACATATATCTTATTGATTTGATGAGACCAACCTTGTCACATTTAAAATGGATAAATCCAATAGAATCTCTGATTTCCTAAAGTAATAGCAGTAGACTGAGCTGATAACAAAGGCACAAATTGAAACAAGAATCACAGTATAGTAGATCCAATGGGTGAGGAAGGAAATGGCAAAAATCCGAACAGGATTGGAAGGTGAAAGCATCAGGTACATTGATGAAGATGATGATGAGTTATGACTGTCATCATTTCTATTATTTCCTTCTCCAAAAGAAGTTTGTTGCGTTGTGCCAGCACCACCACCTCTGCTACTACTCCCTCTCAACATCATGGTGTTGGTGTTGCTAGAAGCAAGACCGAGTTGCTGCTGCTTCTCCTGAAAATATATTAGGAACAACCGTTCTTCACTATAAACACGTCACACTTTTTCTTCACTGGCAACAAAAATTATATTTATTTTTCAAAAGTAATTGGCGTAAACTTCTCTCTACCTAAATGTGACAAATGTCTTTGGATGTGGTATTAAAAGAATAACTCACAAGTGAAAAAAATAAAATATATATGAATCCCTTCTCCAAACTATTACTCTTTCTCTCTTTTCCTTGAGGAGAAAAAAAGGATTCGGCCAAAAAAAAGCATATTAAGCTGGTGATGTGTGATGCGATGACGGTGCTCTATATGTATACTATCTAAAAACTCGCAAAAACTGGTGAATATACATACTAAAATATCCAACTTTCTTCTTAGTTCTTTCTTACGCATATGTATATCCTATCTTCATCCATTACATTATGATATATTACTTGTGTGTCATGAGGTAGAGAAAGATATTGGGCTGCTAATGTATGCATGCTTGCTCGTTAGTTTTTTAGTCCTCTTTGATATGTATATGTGTGTGTCTACCACTAATAAAGGAAGTAATGTGGAGGTATCTTATATATCAAACGGTAATAAAGTAGGATATTGTGCAAAATATTCATCAATACTTGACTTTGTCCACTTTTACTATAGTTCCATTTCTTCCGTGAGTGAGTAAATAGTAATGGAACGGTTTCAAGAAGTATGCCTAGGTCAAATAGTAACGGAAGGAATAACTTTGAGTGACCGCATAGTAGTAGAAATTCACCGTATGGAATTGTAGAGTAGAGTAGAATTGACGTTACCTATAGATCCAGCGAGAGAGATATATAAATGTATATTCTTTAACGCAAACAAATGTTGTATTATTCATATATCATTGACAAGAGACAAGACAGCAGCGGCAAATAGTACTATATAGCTGGTAAGTAGTAGTAGGTAATAATTTCACGGTTTGCAAAGGAAAACTATTTCGTTGACAAAAGACGAAATATAAAGGACATGAGAAAGGATAAAGTGGCAACTTTATTCCTTTTGAAACCTTTTATTTCAGTTAATACACCACTTCCTTCTTCATTCTTTCTAAACTTGTTATATAAGTATATTACTGACCCATTTAATAACATAACAATAATGATGCAGTATTGACTTGGGTTGACCCACTATATATTATTGTATTAGGTATTTCAGTGTCAAATGTTAAGTAGGATTATTAATAGTATGCGAAAAATGTACACATTATTATTATGGTACGAAATTTTATTATATTCCAAGAAATAGTTGGTTCGGATCAAGGCGGAACTGATCAATAATAATTACCTTGATTAGCCAAGAATGAATATCACCACCACTTGACTATAATGTATCAAGGTATAAGAATAAAATATAAAAGTTGGTATTCGCTATAATATATTGTATATATGCTTGGCAAGGCAATGAATTAACATTTTATTTGTAGGTATTTCCACCTCTAATAATATATTATAAGCATATTGGATTTCCTTTCTCGAAGATAAACTTGGCTGCAATTTCTTCCTTGAATTTCGACTACACACCATGATGAATCTACTAAAATATTATATTACATTTTGTTACGTGTTCCAATAACTATATAAAGCAAATATGTTGAATGTATCCAAGTTTTTTTCCAAAGTACTTTCCCTCTAATGGTTTTTTGGCATTGCTGCTTGCACAAAGGATATGAGTAGGCATATTTAAGTGAATATGATTAAAAATGCATTTTCAGCATGTCAAACTTTCCGACATGAGCAAGGCCATGGAAATCTACTATGCTTGAGAGAGTTGGACTGGCTGGGAGTTCTCTCGAGTTTGACTGATATGTTATAGACATTTTTTTGGTCCTGTACTGTTTACCAATTTACAAATAGCTGACTTTGAGTGAGTGAATGAAAGCTCCGCGCACCGTTATTACTTACAACCAGTACCACAGGATTAGCCGCCCCGTCTAGTAGTTTCTCCCTTATTGTTTCCCATACTATGTAGTTTTTGGCTAAGAATAACTATTTTCTGATAAATAATACATTATAACATCATATTAATAATGCAAACACACCCTCAAAACCGTGTATTTCTTAAAGAACATGTACATACTAATATCAATTGGTTTATCACTCTCGCTCGACTCGACTCATAATAATAGTATACATGTACATATAACTCACCTCTTTTGGCTGACTTTTTCCGTTCCCACAACCACTTCCACTTGTATTTGCGAGAAAAGTGGAAGTCGGAGTTGGCGTAGGAGTTTTTGTAGCTGTAGGCAGTTGGCCAATAATTCCTGCTGACTTTTGTTTTGACAAGTTTCTCTTCTCGTCATCATGAGGGTAATCACAAGGTAAAAAAGGTCTTTTTGATGTCACGAAAGTCTTCGACGTAGACTTATTTACTTTCTCCAGCTCAGGTACATTCCTTTCAGGCTCAGAGTAAGACGGAGGAGATAAGCTGTCTGGGGCGGTATTCAAGGCAATATGCAGCCGTTTCAAGTCTAGAATGTTGGGTTTTGGCACAGAATTTCCTTTATTTATTTTCGGCTGTGATATAGAACTAGGACGATCATCCTCGGCATTAGTAACTTTAGCACAACTGATTTTATCGACGGTGGAACTGCTACTGGCCATGAAGGAAGATAACGGTTGGGACAATGTAAATTTTTAAATAAGTTCCGGGGTTTTGAAGAACTATATAGGATGTGACCACTTTGCTCATGTAATTGAATTCTTAAATGATAAGATTTCGCATTGATTAATTCCGATGAATATTAACTTTGAACCGGGCCCAAAGTATATATGAAAAATTTTATGAATTAACAGGTAGCACTCAAACGATTATACTTTCACAATTTCCACTAAAAAACTATACTATATATAGATTACCTTGATATAGTTATTTGTTCTCAAACACATTGAGAATGTTCCAAGCGAAATAAATGTGTGAAGAATTGCCAAAATGTCGGCAAAAAACACTTTTTAAATTCCCCATAAGCGTCTTGTTATATGTAGGTGCTTAGACGGGTTACGTAAGATATTAGCGAACGATAATTGCACTTTCACTAGCCAATGATTACGACCACCACTGCAAACAACCATTCAATATGCCTCCGTTTGAGAAACTGATAAAAATCCGTTTTTGACGCTTCATTATATTATAAAATGTAGTAGTGAGTAGTAAGTGAGTACAGCACTTGCTAAAACATTACATGCACGCATGGATATGGATATATCCATATAGCATGGCTTCCTGAATGCCAATCGCTAATGCAAAACTACTGCTTCGACAAAGTTTATTTGTACTATATAAGCATAAGATAAAAGCACACACACATGCAACGGAATATTGTTCTCGTTCGGGGTACAAAAAACTGAATAAGGAGTGCTCGAAAAGTCTTGTCTTGTTAGTAGTAAAACGTACGTACGTACATGTGCAATGCAGTGCAATATGGGATGCTAATTCAGCTTGTAATGTGCAGTACATGTAAGTATAAATACGTAAAAAACAAGTTTTTCTTTTCTAACTGGTGTGGTTCCAGTTTGAACTAAACCTCAACCTGAAGCACTCTTTGGAACGGTAAGACGGTAGCATATCACACGTATAATTATCATCTCCGCCAAGCCCAAACCCACGACAGAATATAACTATTTACTTAAACTTAGGACTTGTAGATTTTTTTTTCGTTAATTCCTCACTTTCGAGCACTCACTTTTTCTTTAAGTTGGCTTACCAAAAGGGGAAGTACCTAAACAAGTAATAAAAATTGGAGTATCTCCCATCCCAGCTAGGGAGGAGACAAACATCTATCTTTACATCAGCGATACTGATACCGTCGGTTGGTTAGTCATCAGAGACCATAAGACAGGACAGGATACATACATATATACAAGATTGCAGTGGAAACTGTCGATTTTAACGGAAGAAAACGTGTTGCATAGAGAAGCAAAACACACACATGTGGCTTACAGTCAGTGTACATATATATGAACAGTCATCTATTTTGGATGCGTTTAAAGAATTTTTTTTGCTGGTTCTTGAGTGTCTGCGCCGATTGATTCTGTGTGACAATTATTTTATACACCGCATCCCATCAAGATTAAGAAGACTCAATCTATCTCAAAAGCATTCCCTCTATATCCCTACAATTCTATCTATGATATGGTGCTATGTCGTGGTGACGTAAAAAATAGGAAAGTAAATTCCCCCTAATTTCGTCCCACAACAGCATATTGACCTCGGCTCTCTTTAGTCGAGATTGCTCGTAGGCAGCTATTTGTCGGTTTATTTTTTAGCATCTCCAACTCTAAATAAGCCGTATGTCATGTTGAAGATAATGGATCACATTTTCACGCAATATTTTTCAATTTCTCTTAAACAGACACAGAACGCCGCTTTGCACAACTGCCAATAAAATGAGTTTATAGGACCGACAGAAGCTTTTAATGCTTTTGAAATTTAGAGAAACACTTTTTTCATCCGCTTTTCCTGAGGTCAATTTATGCTTCATATCACTTACATTTTATCCATGACTATTAAAACGACGTTTTTTGGACTTGAGCCCATAGATCGTAGTCTAATTCTCATTAGTTGTAAGAGGGTCACACACAACACAGAGATAAACATGTGTTAAGTGGGGAAAAGAAAGTCGAAATGTTAAAAGTCACCATTGTCACCAATTACGTACATGTCATTTAATTATTTAATGCTATTTGTCCTTAAGTCAGTTCTGCTTGTTCACATTTTTTATTTATCTTCACTTCATTCATACTTATCCGTGTTAACAGTAGTGATTTAGCTTCGTCAGCGTCCATTTGCTCCCTCTCGCCATTTACTGAAATACAAAATAAGATAATCTTCTACCAAATATGAGTGTGTGGGGTGTAGTACAGTACAAGTTCTACGCAATCCCACAGGTTTTGCAAAGGTGCATGTTGCCATCTCAAGTTGCCCCTCCGGACCAATAAATGAATCAGTTGGGGCATTATATTTATGCATTAAAAATTGAAATGTTGCAAATTTAATGCAGTACATAGTTAGTTACATTTTATATACTCTCCTATAAAAGATTCCTTTCCAGGTTGAGTAACGGGCTTATAATATAGCAAGGACGAATTCATGCAATCATATATATTTCAATTTTCAATCAATAATTTTTAATTTGTTAATAACTTTTGACCTACATAATCCAATTATCATGAGTCAATCAAATCAAGACAAAGTTTTTAGCACACTTTTACAATTTGTGCATTCGAAACAGAGTTTTTTATTGATTTATTTTCGCCTTCTTTGAATTTCGATGTTAAACAGTAATTCAAACTGGGTTTTTTGAGTATATCAGGTAGCACAGTTTTTATTTCTCGGTATAATGTCGTAATACTTCACATTTTCTTAATTTTTATTGGAATTTCACAATACACAATCATAGTGTTTAACCCTTTAATTTATACTTATTTTTTTTAAATTTATTGTTTAATTATTACAACAACAGAAACGGAATTCCATTATCAAATTCAGGATAATTTACCAATATTTCTTAGTTGATAGTATCGTTTATCATCATTTTACACAAGTTGACAGTGGATGACATTGAAAATTTGAATTACGCATTTACGGCATGCAGTAATATCCTCATCATATTTTTTTAAAACTTTTTAACACTTTTTAAATATTAAGTACATTACACAGGGTATAGATGTAGGTATCTCATTAGAATAATATGTTTTATCCTTAGAAATTCATCCTAAACTATACATACATCCAATCCGTGCCGTGGCGTAAACAGACTATCAGGCTAAAGTTCAAATGATAATGTTTCCCTACCAATTTATTGAGAAAAAAATGTGGAAGTAATGTACATCCATATTCATACATTCTTGTATCATCAAATGGTTTAACTTTCCAGTACTTAATTACATTTTTTTATTTAATTTTCAAAGGTTGTATTGTAAGAAATGATTTTTTATATCAACTAAGTAGAATATATATTGACACAGTTTTTCCGTAAGTTTGTAAAGAGTACCTTAGACTTTGTATCTCAGCCTTCAATAACAATTTGAGTGTATGTAGATCGATGGGGAACAATTCAGTTTTTTTTGTAGTTTGAAGATATACGAGTATATTTGTGGTAGGTGGTAGTAGTGTAACTGTAAACGGTGTGAATAATTTTATTTTGTATAATATTTGTGATGTAAAATGGTAAATTAGCAATAATAATTCTACACGAGTGGTGGTGTTATATTTAAGTAAGAATATTCAATACATTTTGTTGTTATTCTAAAAACATAATAGTCACCTTTTATAGCTTGATTTTTTATTTTTTTACTTTAATATGGGTTGGTTGATTTATTCCTTTCAGTGCGATTTCTATTTCAAGTACGGTATACATAAAATTGCAACACTTGATTACTTAAGATTTAAGATTAAAACTTAAAGTTATATTTTTATGTTCAATCCATTATTATTATTATTTTTTTCTAGTCTTTTTCCTGTATGTAGTAATGCGATACTAGCATATTATGGAATTCTTAACTCTAAGAAAAGCGTGTTGTATTAGTAGAAGTTATAGAGATTTGTAGAGTGTGAGTGTAGTGTGCAGTGTACATAGACATAGATGATGGAAATTCTTAAATTAGTGAGCGAGATGTCTATTATATATGTAATCTTATTACATAATAATTATGTAGCTGCTTTCACAATTAGTTAATCTTACACATATTTTTTTAGGTTTTACACTCGAATATTTATAAATTACACTAAATAGTACACTACACTACCTTCCTGTCTTAAATTTTATAGTGTGTATTTAACCCATAATTTTTTAATTATTACAATTATTGTTGTTTAATATTTACTATAGTAGTTGTTTCACCTTTCACTTTCACTCCTTGTTTTATTGCTAATAAATTAAGTCTGGAAGATCCTATACATGTTCTTCTATAACTCTAGTAAAAATGAACATTAAATTATGTAATGCATTATGTACTGTATGTATACAACTTAATAATATACTCATCCTCGCATCATATGCACTTTTAAAGTTACACTGACATACATTCTATATTATTTTAACCTAATATATTATGTATATCCGAATTCCGAACTCGATTGATGCGTTTGTATAAACAGGATGAGTAAGTATACTATATAATGAGCCGAAGATTTGGTTCATTCAAGAAGTAGGTCTACATGAGCATTTTTCTGTTTATCTTTGTTTCACAATTCACAAAATGTTTAGTTTTCATTTTCCCAGTCCAGTTCCAAGTAAAAATGGACTTTTGTATATTTTTTTGTTGTTTGATTTTTTTTACTCACATTCGGCTTTTTTTCTGGGTTTGAATAATTAAATTCCTGAGTCATTTTTCATATATATTTCTTTTGCGACGAGTAATAGTGAGCAGTCCTGTTTACGCTTAGGTACAAATGCAACGTATAAACTTATGATTCAATCTACACTTTTAGTTTGGCAAAGATCATAGGTTAAGCAACGGTATAGAACTATTATATTTGTTTTATTCTAAAGTAACACAATTCAAATATATTCTAAACGGAATCTCATGCAAATCTTGGTATCATCATCCATAATGCATCATCATGATTATAATGTTGAATGTCGTTTAAAAAAAAGAAAAACATGTATGTGTACATGCATAAGTACGTATAAAGTGCACTACATATATCGTATCAAATTTATGTTGATTTAATTTTAGTTCCTTTCTCCAACATAAAAAGGAAGTCATCCTCCAATTTTTCATCGTGATGCATTACTGCGGCTGCACATTTTGTAAATTTCCCCCAGCTAGATTAAATTGCGTCATTGTATTGCACCCGTCTCCATTTCCATATAAAAAACTTAATAAATGCTTGAATTACTCTAATCATATATAATCGGAAAGGACCCCATTTTATTGCATTTGTACATAATACTATGTTTCCAAACTTGCTGCAGGATACTTTTAAATTAATAAAAATGTTTTGTAAGAAAAAAATAACGAAAAAGTTTGCGAAAAGAAAAAAATGCAACTTTCTCCACATAAGCTTATCATCTATTTTACCAAAACTTTTCAATTTAGTTATCGAACGAGGATAGATATAATGGTATCAAAAATTAATCCGTTTATATAAACATTTCTATCAATATAATCTGGCACTGCATTGGGATCAGGTGAAACACAAATCAGGTTTTCTCTTACGTGACTACTTGGATACTCCAAAGCACAAGAAAGTATATTACATTAATATTACATAAAATATATTAAAATATTATATTTCATGCAGATATACTCGATTTGTATATCAGGAAAACTTGCTCTCAAACTCCGAATTTCGGAATACTTCATTCGTGATAAAGGGGGAAATCTACAGAAAATTATATTCCGTCACTTGAGTGGATCTCAAGTTGTCAAGTCAAGTTCCTACATTCCTCTACTCCTTTTACAGTCGTCCTCGTCCTCCTCCTTCTCATCATCATCATCATTGAATACTAATAATCATAATGATATCACTCAGGGACAGATTCATGCGAGCATGCAAGTACGAATTTCTTATTTGCTTCAACTCTTGCTCTTGCTCGTCATTCGCCATCCATCCTCTCCTTTTTTTTGGAGAAGGCTTTGGCAAGATGACAGAGACTGAGTAAGACGACAAAGAGAAGTAGTACAAGTAGAAGAAGACCGGATCTTTCTTTCAGAGTCTTAAGTCTTCATGTGGCATTAATATTAGGAGCGGAAAAGGATGAAAAAGTGGAGACGAAAGGGTTTGGCAGAACCAGACACACAACAGCCAAGCACATACACACACACAGACTTTTGAAAAGACTGAAAAGTGCTTAAAAAGGACTATTACCGTGTATATGTGTATATTGAGTACGGGAAATGAAAATTCCAAAAGAAGCAAAGCATTTCCTTATACTTTTGCTGTAAAGTTTTATCCTCATCTAACAGCCACCAACCACCTACCTCCACCAAGCCCGCCTATGTAATAATAGGGAGGGAGCTGGTTTGCTCATAGTATATAGTATATATTGTGGTGGCATGCGAATTTCGAGGAGCATATAATATAGGGTGAAACAGTGCAAACTATTCCAAATAAATATCTCTTGGGCTTTAGGCCCATTTATTAATTAATCATGGAAAATTAATGTCTTCTCAAGAAGAAGAAGCTTCTTGAAAAGAGAACGAAAACGATATACCTAGACGGATGAAGCAACCAAGCACACGAAAGCCTTCACAAGACGTAAGGAATAAGAAGATGCAAAAACATATTACAATGGAAAGTAGGGAAATGATATTACATGTTTTGTTTGCGTTACAAATAGCTGTTTAAAAGGGAATTGGTTTGAAACAAGCTGTAAGGCGGAAGGACTATTACTTCTACACACCCTGTACAAATTTGAAAGTAGGTAGTATACATACGCAGTTAGTTGTATGCTATGGAATGGTAATAGTATCTAAGTATTTCGTAATCGCCCCGAAGATACATACATACAATCATATAGCAAAGTAAAAGCACGGTTCAAGAAACAATACTAAACACATGATAAAATTTTCTAAGAAAATGGTATAGGGAGCAACTTTGGCTTATTTCTACATATGTACAAGGCATGCAAAATTTAAGCATTACAGAGACTTTCATTTTGTTTCCCTTTGTTTTCCACACTGCCTTTTCCTTTGCCTTGTTGTTTATGTCCCTGACTTGACTTGACTAGTTTGGGTGGTTGGTGAGGATCCAAGCAAAATTGTCACATCACATTTGTCCCTTGGCTCTTTATATTATAACATGTATTCCAACTTTTACCAACAAATATCATCATATCATAGCATCATCATCATCCACCCTGGCCCTGCTTGTGAAAGCAGTGGAGAATCAAAGAACAGACAAGACAAGGAAAGTCAAAAGTGTTACGTTTGTAAGACAGTGTGCTGAAAGGAAGAAAATGCGAGATTTCGTTGGCTTTTCTCGCATTGTCCTGACTCCTCCGCTCCCCTTTCGCCACTGCTGACTGCCTGATGCTCTCTGTCATTTTGTAATAATTCATTACATACGTGTATTTCATAGAGAGAAAGGAATAGAGAGAGAGAGTGAGATAGAGAGAAAACAAAATAAAAAGAAACTGGTTGTATATGTAAGTTTTAAGGAACAAATAAAAATGTCTCTTGTCGGTCCTCAGTCAGAAAAAAATGGCCGAGACACAGAAGGGAATGACATACTCATCATCAGCATCTCATGACATTGATGATGACGGCAGAGTCAAAGTCAAAATACTGAAGCAGCAGTAGTAGCAAAGATACATATTATATAGGATGTATTATGATATGACATCTCTGGCGATAAAATAAAAGTAGGGATTATCGCAGACATGGCATTGCACGATAAAGGTACTTTTCCACCATGACGGCTTTAAAGCATTTGACTAAAGCTATGTAATTTAGGCATTGTGTTGTATCGCATGCAGACATGGAATTACAAAACAAACAATACACAATAATGGAAGGGATGTCAGAGGGGCAAAAAGGAAGTAATGAAAATTAGGGGAATAAATGGGAGTAAAAGCAAACTCTTTAAATCTACAAGTACCTGCTCTTTCCCATTTAATTTTACACAGCATGTACAGTCCTAAGTACAGAGTATGCAAATGGAGTTGTTTCTGAGAAAAAATGGAGGAAGAACTTCCAGGAAATTCATAGTTTTCCATTCTTGTCCTTTGCAACACATTTGTTTCATCTCAAAAAATACAACACATTCGTGTCATATCTCATTCGTATTCTACTGGTTCTACTGTGTGACGAAAGCAAGGTACATGCTCGTGAAGGTTGGTGTTTGTACACTGTACACATTGCAATCTTGTGAATTCAACGGAAGAACGGAGCATAAAGAAATTACGAACAACAAAATATCCTTTCGTTATCCTTTGAATGTCGCATTTTTAAAGTGTGTTTTTACAGCAAAACAGGGCTGTCCATATCTCACTAAGGACTCATATATTTCTTCTTATATACATTACGTGCGGTTGTAAAAGGTATACAACAAATAGCTCAAATATACATATTTATTTCGGATACATTTTTCATCTTCTTGTTTTTCTTCTTTCCTTTCCGTGATGTGAATTCGATGTAAATGTGAACTCTAGCTGTTTTGTAATAATATTATTGCATTATATTATGCATGTATCCGGTATCCACTCACATCATGGAATATATTATTATATATTTTCATTTTTTTTAGTATTACGTACACAATCGACAATGTGGACATTGTAAAAAGTTTGTTTTTTTGAAAATACAGTCAGTACATGTTTATTTTTTTCTCATATAGCTTCCAGCAGCATATAATCCAGCAAAAATGTGTTTCACAGGCAGCAGCATTAAGGAATATTCTCTTGTTTTTTTCATAAAAAGAAAACTGCGGGTAGAGTATTCTTTTTGTTGTAAGAGATCTCAGTCAGCGGCAGCAGTGCAGTATGTGCAGTAGTAGTAGTAGCATCAGCAACAGCAGCATCAACTGAAGAGGCAAAGCATTTCAAGATCATCACCATCATCATCACTAAACTGAATAGAAAACACTGGGAGTAAAGAAGAGAGAGAGAACGAAAGAGATGTGGATTTGGAGAGAAGAGAAGTCGTGTAGTAGGAGAAAAAGTGAATAATATTGTAGCAAAACCCTCATCCAGAAGAAGAAGCCTTGCTTGCTTGCTTGCTTGCATACCATATAAAAGTATGTATACATGTATGTATGAAACTGTCCAGCTCCATGAGTCGAAGATTATACTTATCTTCACTGACTTTTTAAACTGAACTGAAAAGAGTGAGAGAAAGAGAGTGAAAGAAAAAATAAGTACAAGTGGTGTACTACTACAAGTTTGAGGAATATATGTGTTTGTAGACTATAGATATCTTCTTCTTCTTTTTTGAAAAAGGGAGTTTCCAGAAGTGTTGTAGTCTCATATCGTAATATTAAAGTAGTAAAGACTCAAGGAAGAAGATTGCGAAAAATTGGATTTGTTTGGCATGGAGCCAGACACGATTTTCAACTCAATGGAGGTTGGCAGCAGCAAGCAAGGCCAGGCAGACATCTGGAGCTGTCAAGGGCAGCAGTAGTATATATGTATAAGTGGTTGTAGCAAGCATTTTTTGGTGTGCTAGTTGTTGAAGCATTAGTTTTGTTGGGTTGTTGGTGAAAATGATATTCCTTTTTTTGGTGGCACAACACATTTCAGAACACATATCTTTTATGCAAGCTTTTATATTTCCCCTCTGAGTTTTTCTGAATGTTTGGCTGCTCCTCTCCGGTTCTTCATCTTGTTTTCTTCTTTTTTGGCTTTGCCTTTTGCAGTTTGGTGTTGGTTTTTTTCTTTCTTCTTCTTTCTATCCTATTCCGGGCTGAATGTTACAGATAGCCGACATCGTCCCAAAAGAGATGACAACGAGGAGACGATGATGATGATGATGACAGTGATGGCAATGAAGGCAGATCTGTTGATGGTGACGGTGGTACTAGCATGCCGACTCTTTCCATTGCTGCAGGAAGCTACATGGGCCAGGCCTATCTGAGGCAGTAACTGAAGTCAGGGCTGAGCGGGATCTTTTGGTAATGAGGTTCCGGTTGATGTCCAACAAGGCCTGGGATCCCGATCCCATGATGTGACTGATGGAGATGGGGAGGATAAGGAGGCATCCCGAGCTCAGACCCAATCGGACTCCCAAAGTCTACCGGTCCAAAACTTCCATTTCGTCCGGAAACACTCCCTTCTGGATCCGGAAAAGGTGGGATTAATGGCGGAATATGTTCATGTCCCAAATGATAAGCTCGAGGAGGATGAGATCCACCACCACCACCACCACCGGCACCAGTTCCCCCAATTCTGTCTAGCTGTGGGCTGCTCCTATGGTTTACCATAGGGACACTTTGAACTCTCGGTTGGTGCCACAATGGCTCCTCCTCATGCTTCATTTTGTTGGTGTTGGTGTTGGCACAACTATTTTGATTACTCAAAAGGAAGTAGGGGGAGAGCGGTGACCCAGGCGGCGATGGGTCTTTGGGAGCACCCCCAATCGGAGCAATTTTCTTATTACTTTCTCCATCTCCCGATTGCTGAGAAGTATGTGAAGGTTTGTTATTATTTAGATTTATTAGCTGAGGAGGTGGTGGAAGAAAGTTGCGTTTTGGTGATCTGTCACTATGATTTATTAGCGCGGGAGGACCACCAGTTCCTCCTCCACTAGAAGAACCTCCTCCTCCAGTGCCCGAACTGGCACCACCACCACCACCACCTGCTGATGGATTGGATGCTGGAGGGTTTACAGTGAGAGGGAGATTGAAGAGCTGAGCAAATTCATCGTGACCTGCACCTAGTTTCTGCACATAGAGAAATAAAATGCAGAGGTAGACTAAACCTCCAACAATTGTGAACATGAAGTAGTGGAGAGTCTTGTAAATATCCCATTTAAATGGTTGATCACTTTTGGGCAAGTCGGGCACCGTGGGCGTTGGGATTATGCCAAGGATCACACGGAGAATGAAGAACACGACCTCTAATAGGGTGAACCCCAAGGCATTCCATTTTATGGCTCGGATCGACTCCTGCAATCAAACGAGATGATACAAAATGCTATAAACCCACCAAAAACTTTTTTTTGCTTTATTATCATACTATAATAATACCATAGATGGTAGCCAACATTAGTAGAGGCAATAATATTTTGCGCGTCCCCAATGCACTCATTACATTACATGGCTTTGCACACATCTCACACCACACCAATCTTTATAATGTACAAGTTAACTTGCGCCATTCAAAGTGTGATATCAGACACTACTCTACATAATCTCCCTCGAAAGAGCAAAAGTGAAAAAGTTAGAATCATGTAATATCAGAGCCCTACGTCCAGATATATAGTGTCTTCTTCTTATATAAACGTTGTCTTTTATACTCCGTATATACATTCGTCGTCCCTACTTTAAGTTGGTCGATGGTAAGTATATAGTAAGCTCTAGGATTGGATTTGAATGTAGTATTTCTCACTGAATGACAACTGAACCATGTCATGATTTTCTTGCTTTCCAAAACCCATTTCATATATGACGAGTAGTATAAAGTGCTTCTTGTGCTTATGTAGTATTTCTTATCTGAATCATCTCATCTCCAGTCAGCTCTTTAGCTTTGGTTCCTGTTTGTGCGTTTTTGAACCCCTTGGCTTGGTTTATCTCTATTGAATCTCGTCTACTGCCATGCCATGATGCCATCCTACGTCCTACATACTACACTGGGTTTGGATGAAGCTGTGCTCCATATTTTACAAAATGGACATTCATGGCATAAAATCGTAAAATAGCTGAACAGTAGAGAAAAGAAAGAAGAGCTAGCCAAAAACTGTATTACAACTAGACTAGAAGCTTTCCGTACTTCTTACATCTTGCTATGTGCTATCTTTCTCTCTCAGCTTTGGTGTGAGTGGTTTTTGTGCATGCCTGTATGTATAAATATACATACATGTATGGATAGTAAATAGTAATCCGTATGCCAAATAAAAAGTATAGCGCAATCATGGTCATAAAACAAATCAAAACCATTCGAGCGTTTCATTTGATTTAGGAGGCACACATTTTTTTCATACAACATTCAACGACGAATGAAATAAGAAATTATTGCCAGTTTTTCAGTGGGATGTATGTGATGGGATGTGTGTGCAACGTTTTTCTTTTCTCTCAAGTCTTAGTCGTAATCTTATTTGCTATTTCCCTATGTGTGGTTCATACTTACAAAAAAGCAATTCCAAAACTTTATTCAACGTAAAAGTGAAGGGAAACAAAAAAAATGAGCTCAACTTTTGAAGGGGTCTGGCAACAAATGCAATTTCTTTTGTTTATTGTAATGCGTTTCAAACCACCTTATCATTACATAAGAGACAGGGGCACCAATGAACACAACTTTTTTTTGTCAAATGAAGTCACAAAGCAATCTTTATCCATCTTCATTTCATGAATATTATAGTATACTACAAATGCACCTAACGAAAAAAAGTAAGGTTGAATAGCTCAAACTTACATTTTCTATCCCACGGAAAATTGCACAACCAAGGATGAAGTAGAGGATTGCGTATCCCATGCCAGGGAGAAATGCGATAAAGCGCGTGTCCTGCAAAAAATAAACCAATTAGCAAACATTAATTTCATATTCTACACAAATTGGTTTTGGTTTGCAGATATATAAACTGCGTAAAACTTTATAACTGTCTTTTCAAGTGAGTGACATTTATTAAAGTAGTTTAGTTGAGTACTTTTTTGAACAACCCACAAACTACAAAAGTTGGGATTACCTTCACAAATTGCATAAAATCATAATGTACGTCGTTCTGAACGTTATGTTATAAATGCTGGATACATGCATATAAGTACATAATTTAATAAACTATTCATTCACAAACGAATGACTTACCCCTTGGTCATGTAGAAAAGTAAAAACAGAAGGGAAGATGATGAACTTTAGTAAGTGTTGAAGTCCATAATACTGTAGGAAAAAAGTCATAATTTAGCCAGAAGCAAAAGCAAGTGTATTAATATAGTTTCAAGCTATCAGGAAAAATGAGTTTGCTAAATATATAATGAAATACAATAACTAACTCCCTTCCCGTCGTTTCAAAGTTATATGTAATCAATTGGTTGTACACTTTTTTCCTTGCTTTTCATTTCTCAGAATGCTCATTTCATTTAAAATGAATGACTCCCCGAAGTGTAAAGGAAGCTCATAATTTAGCGCACGAACAAACCTTGTTATATTATGTACATGTATTTTTACTAGCTACATTATCATCTGATTTTTCTGCTTAATAGTTAATTCTTTGAAAGAAACACTAAAAACCAATTTCTCAACTCGCACGCATTCTACTTTCTTCTATATATACATATATACATTTTATGCTTCAAGACTAGTATATGATATGGCCCACACACGTACAGATGTACATTGAGATATGAATGACGGATAAAAGCCTCTTTGTCCCGTTTTCATTCATCCATTCAATATTAATAGATTTCCAACTTCCGCCATTATAATTGCATAAAAAATGTATAATACCGTTCTTTCGTTCTCCAACAGAGAACATGTCCGCTGTACTGTTGGAGCTAATACTTTTTTGGCACGAGCTCTTTTTGTGAGCTTTCTTTAAGCAAGTACATTTTATTAAGCTTAGTGTCTATACAGAAAGGCCCATGTGATCGACTTTGGTCACATGAGCAACAAACAACATTGTATTTTCGTACATGGTAGTCGTAGTAGAGGGACAACAACACAATTGAGGGGAAGTACATGGAAAAAGGGAAAAAGAAGAAGGAGGAAAAGCCACAAAAGCTTTTACATGACGTAAATCGTACATTGTGTAGTAGTTACATACATGTGATCAATTTGAGGGAGGATGATGGATGCCCATAACATTCGGTTTTCTCTTTTACTTACTTTCTCTTCCCATTCACTATACTCTACTGCCTCCCAGACATTTTTTCCTCTGACTATTTTTCCCATACGAAAAATACGTTCGTCGAAAAATGCTTCCACTTGAATGGCATAACATTAATGGACACTCGCATCACATCACATTATATAATCTCTAGAGGAATAACGTGGTAGTACACATACATTCCTCTTCTGCCTGTTACACAGTTTGCACAAACACATATCTAGTGTAGCATCAGGATGATCGCACTCAATTCTTTATTCACTGTGTTCCCACGTACTCACTCACATCCCATATTCTCCAACTTATCATATACACCCTACTTTCTCCTCTTTCAAAAAAAAATAGTGTTCCTGCTTGACTGAGTTGCGGATCGGGCCTTTTGGATGGCTGGTTTAGAAAATGCTGGCAGGAAGTTGGAGTTCGTATTAGTACGTACGTACGTACGTACCCAACGACATGGGAATATTGGAAAAGGAGAATATTATTTTCTTCAGCAAGAAAAGAAAGAAAAAATTGCATTTTTAGCATCAGTCTGGCCTGTCCATCAATATCGTATAAACTATCTTGTATCTATCTGCCCTCCTCACTAAATCTATTGCTGGAACTTGTATTCCTCCCCTGTATTGACTACTATTAGAAGATAGGTTTTGCTACATGCTTGTAATAATAATACTGTCTGAAATGAATGCTCGTCAACTGTCAAAAAGTTTTTTTTTCTCTTTCTTTCCCCTTCCCAATGTTTCTGCTAGGTATGAACAACATTTTTCTCTCCTTTGATTGTATAGCTTAAGTAGGCATTTCTTTACGGAGAGAACTGATCGACACACTTTTTCTTTCTGCTATCTTCTTTTCACATTTATGTAAGTAATATGTTGCTCCGCTACAATTTGTCGTGGATTCATAGATTCTGCTTTGGAAGTATCTTTACATCAGCATTATCATCTTCTGGAGGAATTATTAATATTAGACAAATATTTCTGAGAAAGAATAAGCCATAGAAGCAACGTTGAGAAATGATACATCAAAGAAATGGTAATCATTCTTGTCTTGAAAACACGAACCCATCTATACGAACATGACATTACTGTCTTGTACTAATTGCACCCAGACATTTTGATTTATAGAAGGAAGGTGGATACGATACATTGGAAATGAGGGGCTGTGATTAATCATCATATCACATCAAATACATTCATAAAACCTCTCTAAAAAGCTATTCCAAGAATTTATCAATATTAATACTTCAAAGAGGCAATAATAAATCCAACACAATTTTGTGCTGAGCTGGAATATTTTTATGTCTACCTTTTCTAAAACTGCTTCTAAAAATGATTAGAAATTCCTTCGATTCTACGTTAAAAGCAAGGTGTGGTAGCTGAAAGTTACGCTCCTAGATTTTCTGCTATTGTGCCTTTCGCTACTACTTTTTTAATGCTTGAACTAATGTGAATTAGGCTTTTAGCAATAATCTGAATTTGTATGACGCAACAAAATATGAGAATCGAATTTACGCAGCATAATACCAGTAATAATTACACAGAAAGAGACAAAAGGTTTGTTAGTAATATATTATAATAACGCGTAGGTAGTTTATTTCCCACAAAAGTAATGGTTTATCATCGTAGTTATCATTCATGTCATTTCATCGAAGTTATCATTCGTGGTAAATCTTATAATATCTAGCAACTAGGAATTTCAACTAGCCCGAGTTTCAGTTATTCTCGGTTATTTAAACTATCTAGTAAACTAGGAATATTACCGATTGCAATCGTTAATTTAAAGTTTGTTAAAAACTAGCATTAAAAGTATTGAAGCAGAGATTCATTTATCTCTGTAAATAAAATAATATAAAGTAACATAAGAAGCGATGAATATGGTTTGGTATTGGGCAGCTATTATATGAAGCCTCTCGGCTACATGTCGAAATGATTAGTGCCCAAACCAAGCGACGAATAATATGTTATGCAATATGATCCCATCGAAGAATTCCCAATCGTAGCCTCCGCCCATTGTGTCACCGCTTAACGGCTTGTTCTGACACACAGGGTTAGGATAATCCCCATCGAAGTTGGCGTTTCAATAGCCGACTTGCCTTAGGCAGTTTCGGCATCGCCTATGAAATGAATAACCCCCCAGTTGCCATTTATGAACACAATCATCATTCATTTCAATCACATTACCAATAAAGTTTTTTAAATAAACTTATAATAGCTACTGGTTAATGTATGAGACGAGGTGGTGATGATGCACAGCAAAAGAAACGTGAGGTGGTGTCAAGCGGTTATCGGGTCACTAACGGTGTGAGCCAAAATTCGGAAGAGGTATGAGACGCGAAGACAGTTTCCCCATCATAAATCATGAGGTGGTTGAGGTAGAGCTTTCCGAGCTATACCGGGGTGGCACTTAATGTGCCACAGAAATCTCCGTTCACATCGCGGATACGGAGGATGATTCCCTCCGTTGGAAACCAAAAGTCTCCTCAGAATGCAGCAGATCCAAGAAGGATGACCAAATCCAAAGAGAGAAAAAACTATACTCTTAGTTTGAAGGACAAAATCCTCCGAAGGAAGAGTCTCTCAAGTGCATGCATGCATTTTGGCTTTGGCTTCTCTATGCTTTATGTGCAGGCAAGTGGATATGGAAGATGAGATGAATGACTTTTCCAAAAGTATGACATTGGAGATTAGTCCTATATGTATTAATGTGTGTACCTGGCTGTTAGGCAGCCAGGTATATTTATAACACGAAGGAAATTGTACAATGCCCTTTTCTCATTCCTCTGGTCTTATCTAATTAGCATTTCAGGCTAAAAGATAAGACCTGAGGAATTGACAAAAGTATATCCATCACTTAAGCTTGCTTACATCCCTAACCATTGCATTTGCTTTATGCCTAAAAAATAGTATGCAGCTGGGTTTCTTCCATCAGCTCGAGCTGGAATGGAAAAGGGACCCAATCTACATAAAAATCTGATATGCAAATGAACACTTGTGCACACAAAATGTACCCCAAGTGCAACTAATGCTTTTTGCCATACGCATACGTGCTAAATGGTATGAATATTGGTTTCAGTCACTACAAATCCGTCACCTCAGTTTGATCCCGTCCCTTGGGATCACTTAAGTTAGCTATGGTGGTAAGTGACTGAATCTATTGCTAATCTTGCTACTGATATGCGAACAGATGGTAATGATTCATATTGAACCGAGGTAATGCCTCTATTGTGCCACCTCCGACTTTAAAAAGCGTCGAGTAACTACATACGATAGACTTGTACCTCATACTTGACTTGATGTGATGCTTTATTGACATGATGTTACGCTTTACCATATCATTTACTTAAAACTATTCATATACATACACTGTCAGAGATTATCATCAGCTTAACTAAATGGTAGAAATAAAATATATTTTATCCCTGGTATTATTGCTTGCGTCTTGGATGTATAAAGGAAAATTGACAGGAAAATTTTAACGCATGAAAAGGTTCGCGTCTTTATGAGGAAATCGTAAAATTTTGAAAATATTAATGGCTAATTTAATTCTAGAAATTACGATTTTAAGACTGAGGACACTCGCCATCTTGTGGTAGCTGAAAGTTACGCTCCTAGATTTTCTGCTATTGTGCCTTTCGCTACTACTTTTTTAATGCTTGAACTAATGTGAATTAGGCTTTTAGCAATAATCTGAATTTGTATGACGCAACAAAATATGAGAATCGAATTTACGCAGCATAATACCAGTAATAATTACACAGAAAGAGACAAAAGGTTTGTTAGTAATATATTATAATAACGCGTAGGTAGTTTATTTCCCACAAAAGTAATGGTTTATCATCGTAGTTATCATTCATGTCATTTCATCGAAGTTATCATTCGTGGTAAATCTTATAATATCTAGCAACTAGGAATTTCAACTAGCCCGAGTTTCAGTTATTCTCGGTTATTTAAACTATCTAGTAAACTAGGAATATTACCGATTGCAATCGTTAATTTAAAGTTTGTTAAAAACTAGCATTAAAAGTATTGAAGCAGAGATTCATTTATCTCTGTAAATAAAATAATATAAAGTAACATAAGAAGCGATGAATATGGTTTGGTATTGGGCAGCTATTATATGAAGCCTCTCGGCTACATGTCGAAATGATTAGTGCCCAAACCAAGCGACGAATAATATGTTATGCAATATGATCCCATCGAAGAATTCCCAATCGTAGCCTCCGCCCATTGTGTCACCGCTTAACGGCTTGTTCTGACACACAGGGTTAGGATAATCCCCATCGAAGTTGGCGTTTCAATAGCCGACTTGCCTTAGGCAGTTTCGGCATCGCCTATGAAATGAATAACCCCCCAGTTGCCATTTATGAACACAATCATCATTCATTTCAATCACATTACCAATAAAGTTTTTTAAATAAACTTATAATAGCTACTGGTTAATGTATGAGACGAGGTGGTGATGATGCACAGCAAAAGAAACGTGAGGTGGTGTCAAGCGGTTATCGGGTCACTAACGGTGTGAGCCAAAATTCGGAAGAGGTATGAGACGCGAAGACAGTTTCCCCATCATAAATCATGAGGTGGTTGAGGTAGAGCTTTCCGAGCTATACCGGGGTGGCACTTAATGTGCCACAGAAATCTCCGTTCACATCGCGGATACGGAGGATGATTCCCTCCGTTGGAAACCAAAAGTCTCCTCAGAATGCAGCAGATCCAAGAAGGATGACCAAATCCAAAGAGAGAAAAAACTATACTCTTAGTTTGAAGGACAAAATCCTCCGAAGGAAGAGTCTCTCAAGTGCATGCATGCATTTTGGCTTTGGCTTCTCTATGCTTTATGTGCAGGCAAGTGGATATGGAAGATGAGATGAATGACTTTTCCAAAAGTATGACATTGGAGATTAGTCCTATATGTATTAATGTGTGTACCTGGCTGTTAGGCAGCCAGGTATATTTATAACACGAAGGAAATTGTACAATGCCCTTTTCTCATTCCTCTGGTCTTATCTAATTAGCATTTCAGGCTAAAAGATAAGACCTGAGGAATTGACAAAAGTATATCCATCACTTAAGCTTGCTTACATCCCTAACCATTGCATTTGCTTTATGCCTAAAAAATAGTATGCAGCTGGGTTTCTTCCATCAGCTCGAGCTGGAATGGAAAAGGGACCCAATCTACATAAAAATCTGATATGCAAATGAACACTTGTGCACACAAAATGTACCCCAAGTGCAACTAATGCTTTTTGCCATACGCATACGTGCTAAATGGTATGAATATTGGTTTCAGTCACTACAAATCCGTCACCTCAGTTTGATCCCGTCCCTTGGGATCACTTAAGTTAGCTATGGTGGTAAGTGACTGAATCTATTGCTAATCTTGCTACTGATATGCGAACAGATGGTAATGATTCATATTGAACCGAGGTAATGCCTCTATTGTGCCACCTCCGACTTTAAAAAGCGTCGAGTAACTACATACGATAGACTTGTACCTCATACTTGACTTGATGTGATGCTTTATTGACATGATGTTACGCTTTACCATATCATTTACTTAAAACTATTCATATACATACACTGTCAGAGATTATCATCAGCTTAACTAAATGGTAGAAATAAAATATATTTTATCCCTGGTATTATTGCTTGCGTCTTGGATGTATAAAGGAAAATTGACAGGAAAATTTTAACGCATGAAAAGGTTCGCGTCTTTATGAGGAAATCGTAAAATTTTGAAAATATTAATGGCTAATTTAATTCTAGAAATTACGATTTTAAGACTGAGGACACTCGCCATCTTGTGGTAGCTGAAAGTTACGCTCCTAGATTTTCTGCTATTGTGCCTTTCGCTACTACTTTTTTAATGCTTGAACTAATGTGAATTAGGCTTTTAGCAATAATCTGAATTTGTATGACGCAACAAAATATGAGAATCGAATTTACGCAGCATAATACCAGTAATAATTACACAGAAAGAGACAAAAGGTTTGTTAGTAATATATTATAATAACGCGTAGGTAGTTTATTTCCCACAAAAGTAATGGTTTATCATCGTAGTTATCATTCATGTCATTTCATCGAAGTTATCATTCGTGGTAAATCTTATAATATCTAGCAACTAGGAATTTCAACTAGCCCGAGTTTCAGTTATTCTCGGTTATTTAAACTATCTAGTAAACTAGGAATATTACCGATTGCAATCGTTAATTTAAAGTTTGTTAAAAACTAGCATTAAAAGTATTGAAGCAGAGATTCATTTATCTCTGTAAATAAAATAATATAAAGTAACATAAGAAGCGATGAATATGGTTTGGTATTGGGCAGCTATTATATGAAGCCTCTCGGCTACATGTCGAAATGATTAGTGCCCAAACCAAGCGACGAATAATATGTTATGCAATATGATCCCATCGAAGAATTCCCAATCGTAGCCTCCGCCCATTGTGTCACCGCTTAACGGCTTGTTCTGACACACAGGGTTAGGATAATCCCCATCGAAGTTGGCGTTTCAATAGCCGACTTGCCTTAGGCAGTTTCGGCATCGCCTATGAAATGAATAACCCCCCAGTTGCCATTTATGAACACAATCATCATTCATTTCAATCACATTACCAATAAAGTTTTTTAAATAAACTTATAATAGCTACTGGTTAATGTATGAGACGAGGTGGTGATGATGCACAGCAAAAGAAACGTGAGGTGGTGTCAAGCGGTTATCGGGTCACTAACGGTGTGAGCCAAAATTCGGAAGAGGTATGAGACGCGAAGACAGTTTCCCCATCATAAATCATGAGGTGGTTGAGGTAGAGCTTTCCGAGCTATACCGGGGTGGCACTTAATGTGCCACAGAAATCTCCGTTCACATCGCGGATACGGAGGATGATTCCCTCCGTTGGAAACCAAAAGTCTCCTCAGAATGCAGCAGATCCAAGAAGGATGACCAAATCCAAAGAGAGAAAAAACTATACTCTTAGTTTGAAGGACAAAATCCTCCGAAGGAAGAGTCTCTCAAGTGCATGCATGCATTTTGGCTTTGGCTTCTCTATGCTTTATGTGCAGGCAAGTGGATATGGAAGATGAGATGAATGACTTTTCCAAAAGTATGACATTGGAGATTAGTCCTATATGTATTAATGTGTGTACCTGGCTGTTAGGCAGCCAGGTATATTTATAACACGAAGGAAATTGTACAATTCCCTTTTCTCATTCCTCTGGTCTTATCTAATTAGCATTTCAGGCTAAAAGATAAGACCTGAGGAATTGACAAAAGTATATCCATCACTTAAGCTTGCTTACATCCCTAACCATTGCATTTGCTTTATGCCTAAAAAATAGTATGCAGCTGGGTTTCTTCCATCAGCTCGAGCTGGAATGGAAAAGGGACCCAATCTACATAAAAATCTGATATGCAAATGAACACTTGTGCACACAAAATGTACCCCAAGTGCAACTAATGCTTTTTGCCATACGCATACGTGCTAAATGGTATGAATATTGGTTTCAGTCACTACAAAGGATCACGGAAAATCAGAGCACGACACGACGAACGACGACATTCGTCACACTTCTTGTTTACCTGCTTTTCATCCTTTCTGCCTTTTTATATATCAAAGGTTACCAAAGATAATGACAAGAGACGGGGTAGGGTTAGGAACTTGCCCTTTAGAATTTACTTTGATGATAATGAAACGAATGCTTTATATAAATAATATATAACATAACTGATAAAGTGTCATAACTTACTATGTGAATACTAGCGACAAAGAACGCCGCTCCTCTCAAAGTGCTGAAGCAGCAGCAACCCATCCTTCCCTTCAAGAGTATGTGTTCCCTATTGTGTCAGAGAACGGTCAGGCTTCCTTTGATCTAATCCTCTTGACGTGTCCTCTAGTGTGCCTGCTTCGCAGAACACTTGAAGTGTGAACCAGATCCTCAATGATGTATTTTATATGTGAAGGTAAAGATATCGTTTCGAGTCCCTGTGGAGTCACGGTGAGAGATGAGTAAATTGGGAGGACACGACAGGAAGCGTTGCTGATGGGAATTAGATAAGGTTGGAAGTTGGAAGGACACAATTCACGAAACAAAGAAAGGCTCAATATGTAGGTGAGTGTTCTTTCTTTCGTGTCAATTAGCCTTTTACAGAAACACGCTTCAATTGACACTATCTTGGGCAGGTTATTATTATTATTATAAACACATTATATTATGTACGGTTGAAGTTATAGTTATATTCTGGAGATAGATGCTGGCTGATGATAATGATTATGTGCAAGTAAGTCCCTTTCCTTCCTAGGTGAAGTGGTATATTGTACTAGACATTTACATAAGTAGTATTAGATTGTAGAGAGATAGTAGCCACCTTTCTGAACTTTCACTTTGTTATCTGTAATGTTAACTCTTTGATGATGCTACACGGTTTACTCTTTACTTCTACTGTCTACATTTAACATTGGCACAATAGTTATTAGTTACATTAGGCTTAAAAGCAGCTCTAGTAAATTTAGTAGTACAATATCTGGGCATCTAAAAACTCTAATATCCTTCGTACGAAAAACTAACTTTCACTTAATTAATGAAGGACCAGCCTCCTTTTCTTTTCCTCTGCAAATGAGCAACAAATTACTACTACAACTTGTGGTGTGGTGTGGGGGAACGATGATGAAGGTATGTAAAAGTTGCACCAGTATAGTAGTAGTAGTACCGTACGTCTCTCTTTTAATCTTGTGAAAGGCGGAGTTGGGATGATGAGTATATAAAATGTGACAAAATAAGTTTTTAATTAAGTTATGTTCTCCAAAAGAATCTCATCACATCACGGTGGTTTGTGTAAATACTACCACCATCCTCCCATCATCACCATCATCTTTCCCAACCCTTTTTTTTCACCAGTTACAATTTTTTTAATGCTCAAACTTGCATGCATGGGTTTTGTGAGCTGCCGTGTGTTTGGAACCAAACATGTGTAAACTTTGGAGCAAAGTGGTGCTGAGGTAGTACACACGACCAAAATGTGATGGGTCAAAAGCACGGACACTAAGACTGTGGAAGTAGACAAGCGCGATCAAGATAATTGGATACTTAATTTTCCACAAATCGGCTTCCGTTCACTTATGTTGTTACAATGGGGCTTTATTGATGATATTAGGTTGGCTATCCATAGTGAAGATCTGAAGGCTGAAAGCAGCTCGACAAATGTGGAGGAAAGTTTTTCTTTGTCCCAGATATTATGAAAGTCCTCCAACTTCTAGTCCAACTACTCTGAACTCAAATTTGTCGACAGAGAGAAAGAGAGAGAGAGCGGAAAAGGGGGTTATAATCATCGACAATTACACTTTCACACAGATGAACACTGAGTTGAGTGAAGAGTAGTGGAGTAGTAGTAGTAGTGTTGTGTGTAGTTTTTTGGAGGGTATGGTATGGTGGTGGTTAGTAAATACTGCACGTTCCTCTTGTCGTTAAATGTTTCCCTTTGGTAATGACGAGTGTTAAAAAATTACATGCTTTGCTCTCTCCCATGTACTTATACCCAAAGCAGGAAACTCTAGGCTGTGTTCTATTATCCTTTTATTACTTCTTTTATTGTTTTCTCCCATTCATTTCATATCTTATCGTTCCTTCTCCCCTCTCGCTCTCCGCCTCTCATTCTTCCCTGAAGAAACACATCAATTCTCTCTTTTTCCCATTCGCATTCCACGACGATTCTCCAGCATGAAAATTTGGGTTTGCCTTTCCCTCTCGGTTGTCGGTTTCTCCACTTTGTATTGTTCTATCTTCTTCTGGGTGCTAGTCGTCGTTTCGTCGTCCCTTCAAGTGCTCTTGGTTTTGGTTCTTTGTCTTTCTCTTATGTTACAAGTATAGCTTGGTTGTAGTTGATTGTAAGCAGATGCACAACAGCAGGATTGTAATTGTACATCATTTCCTCTTCCTCAATCTTCCTATCCATCCGTCGTCCCCATCAAAATGGGAATACTTGAGTGGAAGAAGCTGCTGCATAGCTATCACCACCACCACTCATTCTTCCGTTTTTGGAGCATGCGAGAGAGTATTTTATATCTGCATAGAATTCATTTCATTACATATTCAGTAACACTTTCACAGTCTCAAAACACAATAAAACACTAATTTAATGTTTAGTTTCTTGAATGCGATTCAATTTAGTATATAATAATTTTTCCTCCTTGAACGAAAACTTTTTTTGTCTCTTGGTGAAATGGAGTGGATAGTGGATTGGATGATGGCAAATATATTTAAAAAAGATGAAGGGAAAGAAGAAGACAAACTTTTTCTGACACTTTTTCTCTGTCCTTGCGTACTTTCGAAAAATTAGAGAAAAGGGAGCGTCTGCAGTTAAGTAGCGTGTCCACCAACTGATATATTTCGGGTAACACAACCCCTAATTCCGTAGTAATATTAATTTATGAAAAAAAACTATTTATTAAATTAGTTACGCAAAAAAGTCTTCCTTTTACTCTCTTTTCTCCCGTTTGTTAGTCACAAAAGAAATATCGCATGGCAGACTCGCATGGCATTATTATTAGAGACTTTGTTTGGAAACTGCTTCCCTGCTTCTATTCTCTCAGCTCTCTTCTTCTGTGTAACAACGGTCTGGAATCACCAATAAAGCAGAAAACTAAAAACTTTGTCCATTCCAAAGGACTTTCGTCTTGTTCTCCTTCGGCACAAGGAATAGGAACAAGAAGGGGAAAACTTTCATCACTTTAGTTGATCCTCCTCCACTTCGTCTCCGGGAAAGAGTAAACACATTTTTTTTGGCTTTTGGAGCTAACACACAAGGAAAAGAGAAGATGAGTAATTTTTATAAGATAGCTTTACTTTTCTTGAATACGATTAACTATATAACTTTAACAATATAATTTAAAATGCACACATATATGAGTGAATTAATAAAGAAAACAGCAACAAAAATTTTGTACTTTAATTTTTCCTTGCAAAATAGAAAAGAGCACATCATTCCAATCGACACACACATATCATTTGTCGACGCTAAATTCTCTTAGACTCCTCAACATTAATTATTTTACCTTAAAGTTTCCAGTTTCCTCCAAAATACAAAATGCATTTAGTGTTAATTGTGTATAAGCTACCACGTTTGCGTAAGTTTGCGTTTGAAATGAATGACGTTCACTTTCTCAGTTAGTTATGCATTCTCTTAAACTTTCCAAATAAAAAAAGGGGATATTCAAGTCACGTCCCCGTTTTTTTCTTCTTGAGAGTTGAAAAATGGTTGAAAGTTGTGAGCTTATTAACTTTTCTAACGTGGTTGATTGAGAGGGCTAGGCCAAGTCCCAGACAGCTTTCGCTACTCACACACTTTCAGAAGAGCAGAGTTATTTCAGCCTTCTTCTCAGAATCAGGAAGGAAGGATAAAGGGAAAGTATTGCTCTTGTATTAGCTCTTTTCCCTACTAATAATATATATACTATATAGCTGGAAAGTCATTGAGTTTCATTTTGTTTCTGAGCAAGTTATTAGGGACTTCTTTTGATTTCTTGTTAAAGTAAGGGTGCTTCCAAGAATTAAATGTAATTTTGGGGCTAACCTATACAAACATTATGAGAAGGGCATAGGTGTAAACTTTTTAATAGGAAAAACGCACACATAACAGCCTTGGAATGAGAAAAGGTATAATATTTTTATGTATGTAGAGTAGAGGCGTGTAGTATATGTATATAGTACCAACTACAAACTTTTTATAACTCTCTTTCACTCAATGTATGACAATTTAGACTTCTGAGAATTTTTCCTTTCAGTTTACTTTTCTTGGTTTGAACATCTCGCTTGTCAAAACTTGAGGGTTTTGCTGGAGGCTAGTTAGATCACGATTTTCTCCTTTAGATCATATCATGCACGAGCTTGGTTTTCTATCCTTTGCGCGTGTTTGCAAACATTGTGTGTACTGTATTTACAGTGTACAAGTTGTTGTTTGATGTGCTGTGTAAATATGTAATTCATCTCAAAATGCTTTCAATCTTTCGTTTTTTCACCTACCATGCAGACAAGTTGAAGTGAATAGTTTGTACATATGATAGGACTTCAGGTTTAAAAAGTAGGCGAATTGTTACACAGATTAAGACCTATAGTTGGCACAGTTTATACTGTAAACAGATCGAGGTTGGAAAGTTATTTTCTTTCAATCACTCCCTCTCATTCATTCACACGCCTAGTCACTTTCACTTATTTTTTTCAAATCAACTGTTTAACTTTGAATGACCTGTCTTACTCTTACTTCCTTCCCCCTGTTGAATTACTTGCTTCCTACCTGCTGTCTTTACTTCCAGGGAAAAAAGGGAAGTTCGTCCGCACACGTTGCTCAAGCCCTTCCCATTCGATTTCCCAAAGGGGATAGTGAAAACCTTCACTATCCTAACTTTCTTCTCCTTTGGCTCTGGTTCGTTTTTACTTTTGTCTGAACTGTCTTTTATCGTCTCAAATCGAATAAATAATCGAATCTTTCCTCCCTCTTTTCTTCTCTTTGAGTCGAGTCTCCAACTTGTTCTAAAGTTGTTTCTATATATACATTAACTGTTAACTACTGACTCATCACTCAAAGTTGAAGATCAAAATACACAGCTTGTGAAACAGCATGCAATGAAATTGAGTTAATAGTTAAGCAAACCGATATATTATTGGACATAAAAAAATATATTGCAGTGACACCTCAAGCGGTGAGTAGTGGTTTTGCAGATTTCATTTTGAAAAGTTTACTTATCGTAATAGATAGAATGTAAAAAAAAGAACATACATATATGTATTTCATCCACTTATGCCTATTTCTTGTGAAATGGCAATGTGTACTTATTGTAGCTTTTTACCTTGATGCTGAGATTTCAAGTGACCCAATTTACACACACGCTGCTCTTTTCATTTTAACAATATTTTGAGGGATAATGGACGTCTTTCGTACCGTTCTGTTCAAAGTAATTAGGTCTGCGGTTCGTGTTGGATGCAGGAGCTTGTAGTAAAGGAGAGAATCAACCTGAAATAAAACATATATATCACAAATTATATAGTTTTGCTTATGAGAAATGTGGGCTAAAGTGGGCTAGAGTGAAAGCAAAAGAGTAGATTTGTTTATGTCATTTCCAGCATTTTATTCATGTCTACTGTAGTATGCACACAATAATGTAACGTGGCTATATGGTAGCTGTGTGTGTGGCTGTGTGAGCAGTTACAATATTGGAGTGTGGAGAGTGTGGGTATAGGTACGTACGTGCAAAAGCCACTTCAGATTTTCCCTACATAATGCCACTTATTGTGAGAGAAGGCTGATAGTAATCCTACAAAATACCGATGTCAACTCGCTAACTGTAGTGACTGACTGCTGACTTTGTTGAGAAAGCCACAAGGGAGCATATAAAGCAAGAGAGAGATCTCGCCACTTCTTCTCGTATAACTTGTGAAACTGAATGTGAAATGAGAGAGCATATTTGTGGATGAATGATAGAATATATTTAGGTAAAGTATATACAGATTTAGACTTGTAGTACTGCTGCTGCTTTATATGTACAAACGTTTTCGCTCGCTCTCTCTCTCTTTCTCATATTACTGCTTTCATATCACAATGAAAAGGCAAGGCATGGGAGAGAAAGGCACGAGAAAGTAGAAAGAAGTTAGGGAGAACAAGCATAAAGTACCCCTACACTTCTGTAACTTTCACCAGGATAAAATGATGCATGTGGAACTAAAGAATGAATCTTTTACTTCCTCCCTCCTACCTTTTCCTCTTGGTTTAAATAAAGAAAGGTACTTTGGAACAGCCGCCACCGCTTACTCACCCACGTTGGATGAATGATTCCTCATTACCGGAATAACGGACCTATTCTCGCTTTTACTTTTTGAACAATTGAAGAATTCCATTGAAAGTGATACGGCCAGAAAAAAAGAAAAAGCTTATTTATCGTGTCAGGGAATTTAAACGCTATCTCATTCTCATCCCAAGACTTTTCAAAGGTTAATGGGGCTAAATGAATGGTGTTGGGGGAGCTACACGGTTATTGGTGTGAGACTGAGGGCAACAAGATTTTTTTTCTTAAAGCTCCACTTCGTGCATCAAATGGGTCAGGTCACTGCTTATTTATTTTTTCTTTTCTTTTGTCTCGGAAGTAGTTAATGGAGAATTGCTACGTGAGAGTGAGAGCACTGTGCCCTTTTCTACTCTTCTACTCTCACTTCGCATGATACATTCATCTTGACTAGTTGTAGGGAAAGCACACATCTCAACGTCATCTCCCCTTCTTTTCACTTTGTATCTTTTTAGGTAACCGCTTTGACTACAAGGAGAGAGTTTTTGTGTCATGCCAAATCACTGGAAATTAACAGAGACGAAGTATAACAAGTCCCAGAGAAATCCGAGGGAAAAAAGGTGGAGATGAGGAAGAACTACAGATGAAATAAAAAAAGCTGCATTTTTAGTTACTTAAATATAGCTCTGTTCCTCCCTCTATATCATTTGTAAAGTGGAGGAAATAGAATACTTAAGGAATTAGAGTGCTTACAAAAGTTCGTTTTAGTTTTTTATACATTATGAAAAAGACTCGGGAAAAAAAGTTGTAGTAGTAGTATCAACCTTCTTTTTTGTAGTAGTATTTTAGTATATCTACGAGTTTTTAGAAATTAAAGGAGGAAAGGAAGGATGAAAAAGGGAAAAATAAGGACACAAAAAAATCAATCCTGTTTTAGTAAAAAAGTACTTTTCTTCTGCAACTGTATCAGATTCAAGAGTTGGAGTTGGAATGAGCCGAGGCTGGAGAACCAAGAGAAATAATATGTGTGCTGTACTCACTCATTTCTCAACAGTGAAATACTAAGGGTTGGCAGTACTTTCTCTTACTTTTTCCATTTTCACTTCTTCACATGGAGTAGCATAGTAGTGAACACTGGTGGCCTTGTTGTTTCCTTCAGTACGAGAGCGAGAGAAATTTCCAAAGAATATGTTCGTTTGTACTTACAAATAGCTTTTCGTCTCTTTTTCATTCTTTACAGCAAAAATGAAAAGGGAGTCAGAGAAGTGAAGGCAAGGGCCAAAAAGATATTTGCTTTTTACATACCCATACATTTGCACATACGGTCGTAAGACACAAAATTCATGTAGGACTACTACGTACACTTTTTTTTAAGTATTTCTACCAGAGTTTGTACAATTATATTATGGTTTTGTACTACAAATATATGAACGATATAGGTTGTATGTATTATGTATTTGTCTGCCACTCTGGTACTCTTCCAGCTTCCTTGTCTCATCCACTATGGAAGAATGTGAGTGTGTGTGTGTGTATCGTTTAAAATGGTTATAACAATTTATCTCAAGAGAACTCTTCCTCTTTTTTATATGTATTTTCCTTTTGTTGGTTATCCAAGAACTCTGACTTGAAGAAAGACAGAAAAAGGGGAGTTTTTTTGGTTTCCCTTTAAATTTCCTTCCTTTCCCTTTTACTTCTCTCCTTCTTTTTCGTTTACTTTCTTTCTTTCTTTCTCCCGCACATACACGTAGGCTTCGCGTCCTCATTCTGTTTATAAAATAGTATCTCACTCTCTGGTTTTTTTTATTTATTATTCCCTTGGATGGATCCTGAAGAAGACGGAAATCCAGGAGGATACATTCGGATCAGACTTTGCCAAACAACCGTCCATAATTTTCGGGTGGTGGTAGCTTGTTTACTTCCAACTTTTGCTACCTATTTACTTTCTCTTGTGACCTAGAATTTGCAGACTAAAAGCGTTTACCGTTTTACCACGCATAGTTATTTCTTTTGTCATATAGTCTAGACACATACATATATATTCCACACAGCAGGAAGCAAAACACATTTAAGATTTTCTTTAATTTTTTCCCATGGTGGAAAGATTAATTTTGTAAACAGTATAACAAAACAACTGGTGGGAATATTTACTAGTTTACAAACCTCCATATACACATTTAGAGCTTACTTACATATGTATGAGCATTGAGCAAACAACCTTGAGTTCAAATGTCAGCCAACCAACGAAATAATGCAGGAGCTTTCTCAAAATAATCCAACTTAAACTAATCGCTATAGAATTCCCTTTTGATTGCTTGACACACCTTTCCTGTGGGTTCCCTCAGCCGCTGTTTTGTTGTTCAACTAAAATATTTACATTTGTACATATGTCGGGTTTTGGATTGGGGTCTGATCTACTTTAAAATGTGAAGAGCATAATATAATGTATAACAGGCTAATTTTTTCTCATGGCCAAAGTGAGTGTGCGCATTTCCCTATTTTGCATGGGTTCAACATGGGTTTCACATTTCATGGGTTTTGCATCAACCCTTTTTATATGCATGGGTTCAGAGGGAAAAACGTATTAGATTGGTTTGTTGAGAATGACATAGTATATATATTTCTCTGGAGGTTTCGTTTGCGAGGAGAGCAAACGCAACCCTTCGTTGATGAATATTCTCATCTTTACTTTTGCTTCTTCTACCACGAACCAAATTATTCACATTCCACTGATACTGATTGCTTGTAGTTGTGTTCTATCAGTTCTATGCATTAAATATGTAGAACAAAGGAGATTGATGAAAGTGATTTAATAAAACAACATGCATCATACATACAAGCAGATTTTGCTCAGAAACTCGATTCCCAAACCACCCTTTCATATATAAATATGATCAAATTTTTTTGAGTGTATATTTTGTTTACTTTTCTTTACAATAAAATTTCTTCGGTGATTTTTTTCAAAAAGAAAAATTCTTAAATTTCTAATCTTTTCAACTTTTTAATGACATGTTTTTTCGAGCGCAAAAGGTTTTGTAAATAAAAGTTTTTTTTCACAAAGACATTAGTTCAGTAACGGCATTTTGATGGGATATAGCAGCAATATCCAAGTTTGAAATGTGTTGTTGCATACAATGGAATCGTTAGTGAAACAAACTCTCTTCAATCAACCCAGGTGAAAAAAATTTCAACTCAAAACTCAACGTATAGCTACTAGCTCAAATAAAAGTCAACCATTCATGTCCTATTTCATATAATATTCGAAGATGAAAGGGAAAATAAAAGATTAAAGTTTGGATTAAAGTAATGTTATGTTACACTCACATTACTCCACCTAACGATGCTTCACACAATAGTGGAGTGAGAAAAGTAGTGTGTAGCTAGTTACAAAGGAAAAGTAAAGAAAATCGTGCATCAAACAAACGGAAAATTAGAAAACGTAGCAAGCATGTTGATCGGTTCCTGTGAATTCAACTTTATTCACGTAACAACTTCCCTTCTTCTTTTACTTCTAGTTCTATCCCGTCGTCCCATCATTTCAGTAAACAACAACAACACAGTGGGTGAGTTGTGAGCTGCTGCTAGGACCACCACTACCACCATCATCATCACATCACATCAGGAGCACGCATCCAACTGAATGAATATGTATGTATCAAAGTAAAGTTTCACTTTCTCGATGAAAGGAAGAGCTATATGGGAGGATGGGGATGGGAGTATCGGTTTCGGAATCAAGTGAAATGTACGCATATCTTTACATACATTAGATGCACATGGTACAAAAGGAAACGGCAAAGTAATAAGGAGTAAAGGGAAACATCACATCAATCATTCTCCTTGTGTATATATCCACAAAGTGGAAAATGTGCATTCGGTAATGCTTTCTTGCAAAAAAAAAATAACATTCCACACTTCGCTCTTCAGCCTGTTTTATGAGTGCCTTGAAGAAAATGATGAAGACGAAGAAAGCAAAACCTTTCACAGATTTTCCAAATTCGCTTAACTGCTCTTACATCACATTGGCTATGCTTATGTGGGACAATGTACATATGTTTTTCTGCAACAAACGAACCATCCAATCATAACTTAACTAAACAAACTTCCTCTTCTCTCCTTTTTCTTGACTGGATTGGATTCAACTTTCAGTAACCAAAAGCAATGCCCATGCAATCGATGTCTACCTAAAATACATAGAAAAGCTTTATAAATATATAGAAAAGATTGAGAGAGCGACCAGGCCAAAGGAATGGGAGCGTAAAAGCTAAAACCAACGTCATCTCAACTCCTCTTCATCTTTCTCTTTCTCTTCTATCCCATCGCCAAAAAATTTCGTCGGCAATGCGATATGCGATCAACGAAAGAGTTACTTTTATTCTATATGTTCCCCGTATTTAGCATCAGCATATAATAACGTTTTTGAGCAAACTCATCATCCGCTTTAGCCGTCGTCTTGAGTTTGACAAATGAACTGATGACTCTTGTTGTTCCTAACTCCTTTATTAATGGAATATCTCTGAAGACGACAGAATGAAGTAGAGGAGGTAGGACATGGAGATTCACCACACCATACCAACACTTTGTCTTCTTGATGGGGTATATGGACGTTGCCAATTTTCCTAACTCTCTTTCACTCGTAACTCACTCAGACAGAGGCACTAATGATGGTGACTGTGAATGTCCTGATCTTACGAACAGTCTGATGATGTTCGTACCAATGATGACGATGATGATGGGATGGTGGTAGTGGCTGGTGTTGATGATAATGATGACGGTGGGGCTGGTGAAAACTTTAATATATGAGCGTTAAAATGGTTTCGCTCCCACATTTTCTCCTCTCTTACATATACTTATTCCTCGCCATCAGTCAGTCGTGTGTGGCAACTTAACTGGCAACTTTTTGCTCTCCCTTTCTTTGGATTTACCTTTTCTCATTCATTCTATTCAATAATCCCTCATGCGAACCGAATGACTAGTCTAGAGTTTAGTCTAGAGTAGTGGCAGAGGGAAGACGAACCAACCACATAAGAGAAATGTCGATTTTGGTTTATTGGTTTCTTCCTTAAAGAAATGAAAATTCTACTGTATTTTTACAGATGATTGAACATTTAGAATAGAATAGTATTAAAGACGGAGACGAGGAAGATAAAGAAGAAAAGGAAAACTATAGACTGTCCCTGTGCTTCAGGCTTCCCCCTATAACCGTCAATGCGACTGTCACTACCTGTTTTTTTACAGTTTTACTTTCACTTCAATTCCTTCTTCTACTTCTTCTCTTCACCGACACAAAAAGAACTGGGTTTGGTCTTTCACTCTCTCTCTCTATCTTCATGTGTCCTTTCTTTCTTTCCAACTTCTTGAACAGGCAGTGATCCGAGGCTGATGTAATAATGCATTTTGTGCCCGGTTTACTTTCCTTTTTGCGTTCTAGAAGTGTATAGTCATCACCATCCATCCTACTACAAATACAACCCCCTGACGACTCAAGTTATGTCAAGTAGTTCATTTTGGTTGATAAAACTCATGTTTTTATACTGGGTTAGAGGTTGGAGGAAATGGAAGAAACAAAGCTCATAAGTATATAGGCCATATATATATACACACACCCCATATCGATGCCTCATCGCAAGTTGAACGTGTTGTATAAGTTTACTAGTATGATGCAATATAATAATAGTAATAATGTTAATGGTATTATTATTTTAAACATTATACTGCATCATCATATGATGATGAAGCCGCAATAAAAATTCTTGTGTAATAAAACCAACTTTCTTTATCGTTCACTTTGGAGCCCTGCTCATTCTCCGATTCTTCTTCTCCTTTCAAACATTTTGCAAAACTTGCGGTTTTCCCCTTTCTCTCAAAAGGAAGTGTATGTATAGTCCAGAGTCAGGATGAAATGAAATGAAGTCTGAACAGGTTTTTGGGAAAGGACGAAAAAGATAGCCAAAACTGTTCCATTTTCTGTTATCTTCTCATTCTCATCCTCCTCCTTCCACTCTCCTCCCTTATAAATGCTTCTTTGAATACATATTGCATTACACACTTCTTGCTTGACTGCTTGTCTCTCTCTCACTTTCTGCTATGTTGGTACAATTTAGTTTTCGCAAAACTATTGTCAAAAAGATGTAAACTATTGATTTCCCAAAGGATATAAAGGAAACTTTTACTCAGATCTAAAAGATTGTGAAACATTTTCAATGTATATACTGTGTGGTGTGGTTTGTTGGTATTTTCTTCATTTCACTTATGAAAAAGATTAGGATCGTTATCATCATTATGTTTGTACTGTATAAACATGGGAAAATAAATGCTTGTATATGTGTATTCATTGAAAGGGGTACTATATATTGTTTGTAGTTGATGATGTTCAATGCTCATTCATATTGATTGCTATAGCACGGAACGGACAGGCGAGGCGACCTGGAGGCAGTTAAATATGTGTACCTATACTACCTATAACGAACATATTTTTGGAGCAAGTCACAGTCGCCAGTCTCTCCAGCACAGTGGAACGGTTAACCCTTTTGATTTTATTCACAACATCATAAAGACAATAGAAAATGAGAGAGGAGAAGGGCGAGAAAAGCCTTTTATTTGGAGAAACCCAACCCAAAGACCAAGGAAATGATATCATTTTTTGTGGGATTCCATTTATTATACGCAACGAAAGAAATAGCATTATTTTAGTTACTCATAATAAGCCAAAGGAATAAGGTACAAGGTAATTTCGATCTATCTCATGTCGTTTGAGCCTATCGGCAACGATGACTAGACAAAACGAATAAAATGAAGGGAAGTAGGTTTATGTAGTATACCCAAAGATATTATGCAACTTATATATACACTGCCACTACTCCCCATCTAAATTGGAGCAGTTAGGTTGTTTTCGTAGACAACGAAACTTTTTTTTGCAGACGTTCCAATGGAAAATCTCAGGTTTGAGAAAGAGAATAATACCATCATGATGGTGGTGGTGGTGGCAGTGGATGTGGATGCACATCAGGAAGGAGAGCATTCTTCATGTTGTCATTATGAAAATGCTCCTGTGTACTTTATTTCACTATCTCTACGAGTTGGGGACAAGTTGAGAGTAAAGTTCTTATAAGTAGGTTGAAGAGAGAGAAAGCTATTATATATTTGTGAATCATATTCTTTTTTGTGCCACCTGGCTCCCAGTTTTTTTACTGCCGTTTCCCGTAATGATGATATTACTGCCGTCAGCGTGATCAGCATGTTATACTCCGCTTAACCATATCCTCTTGCAATACATGTCCGGGAGATGAATGAAAAAGAACCACCTTTACCTTTACCACCAACCGTTCTTTCTTCTTTTTCATGATTCATGTCTGAAAGAATGGTGAGCCACGTACCTCAAGTAATATTTAGCTAGACAGCAAATATCTAAGCAGAAGGTCTGCGGATCGCGGATCCTTTTCATTCTCTTTTCTCTCAAAAAAAAAAGTTGGATGAAATTATATACAGATTGTATGTTGATACGTGCCTTCAGGCTGAGCCCTTATTCTTGCTCACTCACATATAATCTATGGTAGTTTAGTGATGTTGGAGTTGATGGTATATCATATGACTCATTTTCTTCAAAGTTATACCTATAAACTTCTGGGAATCCATCTGATCACTCGATGGAGGCATGTTACATCTTGGAGTTGGGTTTGGATTTTTGGAAGACCGTTTCACCCAATATGTTAGAGATGGAGGGATGTGAAAGTGCAAAGAAAAAGACATCCGTTTTCTCTTTTTTTCCTTCCATTTTTCTCCTTTTTTCTTGATCTGGTGAACGGAAATGAAAGAAAAGAAAGTGAAAGAAGGGAAAAAGAAAGTATCAATGACGCTATGGGCTCATCCTATATATCCTCACACATCCTCATCGACGAAACTTATAGGAATTTGAGGATGATCTCACAGCCAGTGAGCATCTGATGGGCTGCTGTTGGACTTTTTATGGACTATGGACACCATCATCAAATATGTATTCACTCCCTTATGTATTTTAACTTGTAATAATAATATGCTTCCCACCCCATATGTTCCTTTATCAACAGATTTCGACGGAATACTATAGGAAATTCTTTTCATGCACAAGGACATCCCAAACACAAACAACACGAAATTATTTTAACGTAGGTACTTATGAGGAAAAAAGGGCAAAGCAGAATAAAGAAAAGGGAATCGATTGATCATCAATAGAATCTCGACCGTACACAAAATGCTTTATGTACGTGCGTCAACGCATTATGTCGAATAACAGGAGTTGGCTCTCACACAAAATCTTTCCAACCAAAGCATTTTTTACCAAATATCATGGTTTTTCATATGGAATGCATCGCAATGCTGAAAAATATTGTTCCTCGGCTCAACCTGCCTCTGCTAAGATGAAGATAAAGTCGGAATGTCGAATGGTCTCAAGTCCCATATATTTCCAAGCTGAATCATCTTCATCTTATCCATTAGTAATTCGTCGTTAAAAGGGAATTTCATGGGAAATCTATGAAACGCCATCGTTCCGTAGATAAACTTTACATAAATACTACATTACGTATATATACACACACATATATATACTTACAGACAGATAAGTACGCATGTGATCAACATCCGCCCATTATCATTTTCATAACCAAGCATGAAGCATGATGATGATGATGATGATACTCTACCACTCTTGATATACAAGGGAAAATTGAAAATGGGGGGATGGTGCATGATATGATGGTATATATATGACGAATAGAGAGTTGAGTAACCGAAAGGACAATCTTCATCGCATGTTCCATGGATTTCCGCTCTTCCCGTAAGTCCTAAATTTTCTCCAAAGTGGAACGACAGCAGCGTGGCATGGCATGGCAGCGTATAGGTATATGTCAAAAAATGTACTGTAAGGATTTACTGGGTGTGCATTCTCAAGACATTGTGGGAAACAGAGAACATTATAAAAAGGCGGACAGGTTAAGTAAAATATTGCTTTCCATTGCGCCACACGACAATTTCACCGATGACTGTAACAAAAAATGTGTGAGTACGTACTAGTGTACGTGTGAAAAAAGAAATGGGGAAAAGTTAAGGAGAAACTCCAAGACTCTCCCTATATTATTTTGCCGCACAGAGAGAGTAAAATGCAGATGGGGTTTCTAACGTTTGTTAGTAAGATGAACGATCTTGATTTTGAACCCTGGAGAAAATCTTAGCTACTCACTCCACTGGAGAAGAGTGCATAAAAAATAAATCAGGAGAAGGAAAAAGACAAGACAACTTTTCTTTGGGAAGATTTAAGAATGTTTGCATGCGTTCAACTACTTTACATAGAGATAAGCTGATAACATGTTTTTTTCCAAGATTTCGCATCCTTAAAAATGATGACCGACCATGTTTCGTCCTTTCGTCATCTTATCCGCCAGCAAAAACGAAACTCGTAGTAAAATATTGAGTTAAGTTTACACAGTTGGAATATTTTTTGTTTTGATTTTGAGAATTTTTATCCACCAAATGATTGTAAGAGACTGAGGATGTAGCAGCAAGTCAATATTTGTAATGCAATATAACGTACGCAAACTGTAACTTATATCGGAGCATTTGGAACAAAAGTAAATTCCCGATTCTGGCTCCGACAGTAAAAACTTCTGCATGTACTTTCATTCAAACCCAATTTGGGCTAGTATTCTATGACTTCAGCAGAGAAAACTGCTGGCTAGGATTTTTCATTCTTTACTTGTTTTTGCTATAGAAGCATTAAGCAACCTTGCACATCCTTTCGGTGATCCCTTGAATTCGACTCAACTTTCTTATCCCATTTGCAATGAACTAGCCTATTTTGTTTTATTCTTTCCGCTACTTTATAACCCTCCTTTCCATCGTGCTTTCGTGTAGGAGTTGTAATTTCTTATTTGTTCTTTTAAGCCCAAGCAAGCATACACATACATGTACTTATATTATAGAAATGTACGTTTAGACCAGTCGGTAAACATCTTTAAAAATGTATGCATTATTCTGCATCCAACCAAGCAGTCGATAACTAGAACTAGGGATTGCATTTTGTTATTACGTAGCTGAAACGAAAGCATTCAGCGAAGAAATGGTTTTACTAAAACTGTCTGTCTGTCCGTCTGTCCGTGCGCACTCTCCTGGTCACATACATTGACCGATTTGGACGAAATTTGGTACACAGGTAGCACTACTCAAGAGGACCTCTGGGAATAAATCGGTCAAACGGTTCGAAAGTTATAGGCGCTAGAGTTCAGAAACTCATCGATTTGGCTGAAACACATACGTATACGTAAGAATTACATAGCATCCGTGTGCATGAGCTTGTGCATACATCCGGAATCATGAGCTTGTACATACGTCCAGAATCCGGAATGGTATTATGCGTTTACTACGTTTGGAGAGGATCGCAGAGGTGGGTTTAGAGGGAGGAGGAGATTTGGTGGATGTGGGTGGAGGGGGTTTGGAGGTGATCACTCAACGCACTCTTCAGCTACGTCTCTGGCCTGCTTACTAGCAGTTTATTTGACATTTGTCTACGTAAATACACGTCTTGTGTACAATGGCTGCATAGAGCGTAGAAAATACAATGTAGACTCATTCGAAATTCTCCGAAATCAAAACAAAATGTATGTATGTATGCAAAAGAAACAGAAAAAGAAATAACTAGAAAATTCAAATTGAAACCAATTTTGTGGTAAACCGTAGTAAAAGTAAAACTGTATTTTTTTCTTCTCCTTTTGTTCATTTTTAGCATTCACTCCACATCCATATCCACATCACGCTCTTTTCAATCTGGCAATCGGCTAGAAAAGAAATCATCATGCATCATATATATATATATGTATACCGGTATGTCTATAATGCGCTTTCACAAAAAGAACTGAAAGGAAAACAAGGACGTTAGTACATATTTATAACTATAGCCAAAGTAAGATGGATAAAGTCGAAGGTCGGCGATATGCCATGTTTTTATGCCCTTTTTATGCTTCGTAAAAAATGGAGAAAGCCAAAGCTATATAGTCTGAAAAAAAATCCAAGTCTCATAAACGTTTTGACGAAACGAGATCCATGGAGGAGGTGAGAGCCTAGGTGACATTGGGAACCGAAAAATCCGTGCTCCACTTTTCCCATTTTTTGTTGTACCTTTGCTTTCATAGATTTGACGAGCAAATTGTAGAAGAGATCGGATTGGAGGAACCAAATGAAACTGAAATAAACTGCTAGTAAGCAGGCCAGAGACGTAGCTGAAGAAGGCGTTGAGTGATCACCTCCAAACCCCCTCCTCCCGTGTCCACCAAATTTCCTCCGCCACCACTCTCTCTTAACCCACCTCTGCGATCCTCTCCCAACGTAGTAAAAGCATTACTTGTATAATGCCATTCTGGATTTATGTAAAGTCACCTTTACCTAAGTGTGAGGGAAGGGTCGCGCTAGCTCTTGGTCTCCGATTTGGCTGAAAATTTGCAGGATGATAGATTTTGATGCGTAGATTACGGATCCGAAATCAGTAATAATAGTAAATTTTCAGCCAAATCGGAGACCAAGAGCTAGCGCGACCCTTCCCTCACACTTAAGTAAAGGTGACTTTACAAGCTCATGAAGCACATCCACAAGGATGCTTTGCTGTGCTTACGTATACGTATACGTTTCAGCCAAATCGATGAATTACTGAACTTTCGAGCCTATAACTTTCGAACCGTTTGACCGATTTGGCTGAAAAGTATTCCCAGAGGTCCTCTTGAGTAGTACTACCTGTATACCGTATTTGGTCCAAATCGGTCAATGTATGTGACCAGGAGAGTGCGCACAGACAGACAGACAGTTTGAGTAAAACCATTACTTCGCTGAATGCTCTCGCTTCAGCTACGTAATAAAAATGAGTGCTTTTGACTTAGGTAGTAAGGTTTCATTGTAGATGATGAGGGAAGAATTTTAAATAGAATTCAAATTAGAGAAAAGTGTGCTCCGCTTTGTTATGATTCCCGTTGCCTTTTCTTACAACAAATACATCAAGTATAAAATTTACAAGTCAATGAAATCCAAAACACACAATCGGACTAGAATCTAATCTGCATGGAATTGAATAAACTGAATGTGTAATCAGGTTCACTGTACACAAAATTTATACTAATATATGCCCCCACTTTAACAAAAAAAATCCAAAAAAAATTGCTTCAAAACGTGTGCTCATTCCATAAACTTATTGGATTGGATTTGTTTGGATCTGCTAACATAAAGTGATTTCATGATAATAAGAATACTTTTCAATTGAATTTCTATAACGCGTACGCTAAGCTGAGTTGCTTCAAAATCATTGTTAGTTTTTTACTAGCTATCATCAATATTTTAGCTAAAAAGGTTCATTCTTGAAAGCAAAATGTTGTGTTCACAAAATGTCAACAATTAAGTCAGTAATTTTTAATTGCTACTTCATTGCCCGTGTAGCAAAACTATGTGCTGCTGAATAAGCAAAATATTATGTGGCCTTTTGTCGACAAATCTAGTTCATAAATTAAACAAGAAGTACAGAACCATGGAACACATCCAGCCAGATGCCTTTTGGATACTGCACTTCTCTCTGAGGCTATTCACAAAAATTAGCTTAATTACCGTCAGAATAAATCAAGAGTGCTGGTTGTTAAACATGAATGAATGAATGATTCAACAGCAGAAGCTCGAATGTAACTAGCTTATATATTACACACTCACACCGAGTTTCCAACACAAAACATAGAGGTTAAGCTAATGATAATTACTTGTACATGAACATGGGCATGCATCACGCTTAAATACAACATAACACAACACACAACGCTGGACGACGAAGTTGGATTGGATGGATGACCACGCTACTACTACTACTACGCTAGAAAAACAAAGCAAACTAATTTTCCAAACGAGAAGAACGGACCAAAAGAGAATCTCTGCCTTATATACACTCGTCCATATTTGTAATTAACAGTTTACACAATGTACGACGAGTATAGAGTCCTTTTATCAAACAGAAGGAACTTTTGCTGTTGTTAAGATACAAGTTCGTTTCTGATTCTGACCCACAGAAACTGTAGTGTGCCATATCTGACTGAGTGAGTGAAGTTTGAAGTTGTGCGTTTGTGAGAGTTGTAGCTAGGTACCTCTTTCTTGCGTGTATTTTAGTGTTAGCTTACAAAGGCTCTTTCTTGAGTTCTTGAGTATGAAGCTTTTGTTTGCCTTTTCTGTCTTCAAAACTCAAAAAGTTAATTCATATACTTTCTCCTCTCCTCATGTTTACAGATTGATATTGTACTTGAATCTTCTCCTTTCTTTTCCTTTACGAACTTGTCCTTCATATTATGTTATATTGTTCATCTTTTCACTCATTTATAAAAGAAAAAACCAACCTAAACTTGCCTGGATGGATACGGGAGAGCTGGAGACAGCTCACTCCAAATAATATCGTAAAGTTTTAAGTAAAATACCAAACCAACAAAAAAGCAAATACTTTGAGGAGCTGAATAATGCATGAAGAATTTAAAATATGCGCAGCATTAATCTTAAGCTAAAAAGTTTGATTTCTTAAGCAAAAATGAAGCAGTAAAAATATCAATAGAACTATATATATTCTACCCACATATTTTCATATACATTCTTTACCAGTAACAACAAACGATGCAACCGGCAACGGCCATAAAAGGCAAATCGATTTTGAATCAAAATTGCCAACCCAAAGACCACATCCGACATTGTCACTGACATGGAAAGATCCTGCATATAGTTTAGGTACCTTCATATGTACAACCAACCACTCAATTTTCTCAGTACATGTTTTATGTTAAAGTAAGGAAAAGGTAAAGTAGATAGGTAAGGATTTACCTAAAAGGCACAAAAAAGGAGCACTTGCTTTCACCAGTTTATACTCATCACATCATCATTTTAGCTCATCTCAGCACACGCTCCCAAAAAAAAGTGCCTTAACTTTATGGAGAAAGGCGAGGAGCGAGCAGTTGAGTGAAAACTTATGTATCCTATGAAATCCCAATGATCATTTTTTCCCTTTTGGTTAGGTGGACACAAATACTATACTACTGTGCGTAGAATTCAGAAAAGAAAAATTTTTGTGAAAATGAACAACTACTGCCAGAAAAGGATGAAACTGGACAGGGATCAAGAAGTTTGACTAAAAAACTAGTATCTCTACATACATATTATTACAGTCATAGTCATCACATCACATTACAATGACAAACGGAAAGGAAATCCATGAAGTGAAGACACACAGACAGACATACTAGTACACTCACGTAGGGAAAGAAGGGGGCTACGCATGGATGCACTTGTGCATTATATGCATAATATCAAGTCTGTTTAAGAGAGTCGACTAGTAAAAGTAAGAGTCCAAGTCCACATCCACATCAACATAAAAGATTTTGCAAGCCTCTCCGCTCAGCAGAGTCCTTCCCAACAAAAGTGAAGCTTAAGAAACATCAAAGGCACACAAAAAAGTAAGATGATGACGGTATCCCCCATGGATCCTTTTTGAAAATAAGGGCTCAAAAAATGGTAGCAGTGTGGCACTGGCTGGCACTGACGCTCAGAGAAGCACCAGAAGAAATACCCTGGTTGACTGTAAAATTCATGCAATATCATCTTCATAATAATAATATATCCTTTTGTATACAAATGATTTCAGTTTTGGTTTGGACCACTCTGATGGTCCTCCCAAGGTCCCTGTAGTCGTTTTTTCGTTCTTGCTCTTTCTAAAAAGAACTTATTGTTAGTAGCCCAACCACCACTGAGTGAGTCGAAATAGTTGGTAAGTTGGTGTTGGACTTTACCCTTTCAAAAAATAGAAAAGAAAGCTGATGCCTTTGCTCTATAATGTATTTGCCATGCATGGCCCGGTTTTGACGGTGCTTGTTTGCATAAAAATTCCTTCCCTGAGTACCTACCGCTGCTGGCTAGTGAAATGCAAAATATCCAACGACATCTCCTCTCCACTACTGCTGTGTTGAATAGTAGTAGTACACACAAAAGGCATCCGTGACTACTATCTAACTACCTACATATGAGTTTCAAACCTTCATTCAACCTTATATCTCCATAAAGTCTCCTTTTTATCTGCTTGCAACTTGAGTTGAGTCTTTGTAAGAGGACTACGAGTCTTGCGAAAATGGCGAGAAAGCACAATTTGCAGTTTGCTCACAAAACGTTCCAACTCGTTTCTCTAAAGTGAATAGCCTATATATTTATGTTGTATTTTTATAGTGTAAAAGTATAGTTAAATTATATGGATTTCAACATTTTCCCCCTCTGATCCTCTGTTGAAAATAAGATTTGATATTGCAAAAAAAATGTGGACTTGCCCAACAACTCAAGCTCATTCTTGCCTTGCTTAGGTCGAAAAGAGGAAAGTCGAAGTCGACCAAACCAAGCTGTAGAGTCATTCAAATCCTATTCCGTTCCATTGTTTTGTTTGTCGTTGTGACATCCTCTGAATGTGAATCCAAGTTTAAAGATAAAACCCTCTTTCCCTGTCTATGCGCTTCCTGCTTTTCACAATAATGCGAGATGAGATGGGTAGTAGTAGTGGTGGTGGTGCGTATTCTAGTTTATATATATGCACGCTTATACGATACACAACGTATAATATAAAGTTTTAACGTAAACAGTGACTAGTAGTGACTGAGGCTGCACAAAAGCGTGTAACGCATAATAAATCTTGTCGAATGCTAAAAAAAGTTGGTAGGAAATGTGTAGCAGGGTATGAAAACGGACAGTCCTGATTTTCTATTGTAGTTGATGCTGAGCTACCACCAACCACCGATACCTACCTACTATATATACTGGTTTGCAATTTATTTCAATCATGTCGGCTTAATCGGCAACTTGCTCGATTTTAAAACTTGGATAAATCCCATTTTTCCTTGTTGTGGCGTGGTTCGGTATGATGAAAAATAAAAAGTAACAACATTTTGTGTTTAGCTATATACTTATTTGTTTCATTGTTACAGATTTTTTTTTACAGTGGGCTTCACTCTACCATAAGAAACTCGCAGTTTAACATTTTTCAAAGGAATGGAAAATGTAATGTGTGCAAGCGTGTGATATTCAGAAAGTAAAAGTGTACACTTTATAAGCTTTTTGTGCTTATGTGTGCATTTTTTTGTCTTCAGCCTGTTAGCCTAGATATAAAGCAATACAAAAATACATGAAAAATGACATGTCGTAGAGACTTTTTCCTTTGGCACTCGCTTCATTTACTTCCACATGAAAAGATATAGCAGTAAAGTAAGTAATACACTTAAGGTGCATGTTTGTAACTCTTACAACTTGTAAGTTTAGTTGTAGTTGTAACATATGGGAGATGAAAAGTAAAACTTAGACATGTACATATCGTCTTCTAGTTCACTCTTTTCACTTTTCCTTTTTGACTTCCATTTCGCCTTGTGCCAACCTGTCAATACTCTTTGACATGGATGGCAAACATATGACTTTGTATCTTATTTTTCTGCTTCGTTTTCGTCCATCCATTGTCCCATTCCTTTCCTCTTCCAGGTTGTTAGAGCCAAAATATATAGCATCCGTTTTCGTAAATAGTTGACAAAAAATGAAGTTAAAAAAGTGAGAGGAAAAGTTTACTGTTACTTAAGCTATAAAACGTGTTTTCATTAAGTAGATGGGACATTCGATTCTAAATATACTTATAAGGCCAATAAGTTTTGAAACGAGAAAGGCAACAAAAATCGATAAACTCTTATGTGGGGAGTAGGTGAGCGGTGTTATCGCAAAGGTTTATTTACATTCTTATATTTGTATTAAGCATCGATAAATTAAATAGTTTTTGATGTGTGTGTAGGCAAAGTTTTGACAGTTGACAGTACCAAAATTTATGACGTTTAGTTTAGCTTAAATATAGTTTTCGTTTTTCTGTACTACCAACTACTGTTTACCATAGTTGGGCAGGCTACAGTGGGCCAGTAGCCTTTTTCGGTGGGTACTGGCCCACTGGCCCACTGGACACAGTAGCCAGTGGGCCAGTAGCCAAGTGGGCCAATGATTTTGAGTATCCAGTGGGCCAGTAGCCAAGTGGGCCATTGACTTTGAGTATCCAGTGGGCCAGTAGCCAAGTGGGCCAATGACTTTGAGTATCCAGTGGGCCAGTAGCCAAGTGGGCCAATTTTGGCCCACTGGGCAATGATTTTGAGTATCCAGTGGGCCAGTAGCCAAGTGGGCCATTGACTTTGAGTATCCAGTGCCCAGTGGGCCAAAATTGGCCCACTTTAGCAATGGCCACAGTGGGCCAGTGGGCCAATTACAGTGGGTACTGGCCCACTGGCCCACTTGGGCACAGTAGCCAGTGGGCCAGTAGCCAAGTGGGCCAATGACTCTGAGTATCCAGTGCCCAGTGGGCCAAAATTGGCCCACTTTAGCAATGGCCACAGTGGGCCAGTGGGCCAATTACAGTGGGTACTGGCCCACTGGCCCACTTGGGCACAGTAGCCAGTGGGCCAGTAGCCAAGTGGGCCAATGATTTTGAGTATCCAGTGGGCCAGTAGCCAAGTGGGCCATTGACTTTGAGTATCCAGTGGGCCAGTAGCCAAGTGGGCCAATGACTTTGAGTATCCAGTGGGCCAGTAGCCAAGTGGGCCAATGACTCTGAGTATCCAGTGCCCAGTGGGCCAAAATTGGCCCACTTTAGCAATGGCCACAGTGGGCCAGTGGGCCAATTACAGTGGGTACTGGCCCACTGGCCCACTTGGGCACAGTAGCCAGTGGGCCAGTAGCCAAGTGGGCCATTGACTTTGAGTATCCAGTGGGCCAGTAGCCAAGTGGGCCAATGACTTTGAGTATCCAGAGGGCCAGTAGCCAAGTGGGCCAATGACTTTGAGTATCCAGTGGGCCAGTAGCCAAGTGGGCCAATAATTTTGAGTATCCAGTGGGCCAGTAGCCACGGCCCACGTGGCCTGCCCAACTATGCTGTTTACCCAAGTTTCGTGAAAATTATAATTAGTGTGTCAATACGTAATGTTCTTAAGGTTGCAAGAAATGTTTACACATTTATTGAGTCCATAAGTACAACCAGTTGAGTTGAGTTGACATCAAATCACGTTTGTTAGTGAGCAATAAAACAACCTACATTTAGTCAATCAATAGTACTTGAGTAGATAACCCCAACCGCAAAAACAAGTAAGAACACTCAAGGGTTTCACCCTTTTTACACTAAAAATATTAAATATAGTGGAAAATTTGCCATTTGTACAGACAACAGACAAGGGTGACGGGTGACAGTTGGAGGTAGTAGCAAAGGCACAGACAAATAACCTAAATCCAAACAATACGCCTAAGTTAAGCATCTTCCATCTTCTACAAAGTAAACCGAACGTCATAATTTTTTGACGAGCAATAAGTTTCCACATTTTGAGCGTGTTCCACATTACTTTTGTGAGTTTGGGTTTGTCTCAAATAAATCATGACAATCATTCATTTATGGGGTATAAAACTGGGTAGGTTTAAAGTGTTCGTAATTTGTCTAGTTCAGGTACGTCTTGAGTGTCGTCATTCAGTCAGCTATTCCAATCCCCCCATTTCAAATAAAAGTTTCATGACTTTTCTTAGCAAAAGTTAATTTCTTCTAGACGGAAAGCACGTAAAGAAGGCAAAAGGTTTATAAAGTATTAATGGGAAGTAACGAGCGAATTAAAAGATTAGAGGTTATCATGTGCTGCTTGAATGGAAATAGCAATAAAATAGAATGATGAGGAGGAGCATATGAGAAAAAAGTATAAAGAGATTTACAACAGGGACTAGAAAGTGGAGGTAGTGCATACTTTTACTACTGCTTATATTACACATCAACGTATTAGCAAACATTTTTTGCTTCCACTTTGTTCCATTCTTTACAATCCTCATGAATGCCTTTTTTATATGGTCGTATGCAATAGAAGCATTTGAAATCCAAAAAAGTTAGAGGAACATAAATGAACACACACCAAAAGGGCTAAAGAAAAGTAGCTCTATATAATAATACTCTACTATATATACACATATATTACTCCATACACCCGCATAAATGATTCAGGACTCTCTTTTCCGTGAATGATTTATGATTATGAATCGTAAATTGGGTTAACAATCTTTTGCAATATATGTATGAAAGGAGAAAAAAGAACATAAAGAAGACAAAGTATCTTGTTTCTCATCTATTCAGAAATGCACATGAATACTCCATCCACCCGCGAATTCCTGAGTACTGGAGAGGTGTAAGCAAACATTTGATGAAATAGCAATTCCCTTCTGCATCACTTTTTTTTGCTTCCATGTGTTCCCTTCCTCACAAGATGGATTTTCATTTGAGTTTCCACTGAAGAATAAAAATGAAAGGTAATAATTGGTTGACAGCTCTAAGGCTCAAGATAACATAATATATAACGTGTCTTGCTCTCCCTCTCACTCTTTCTCCTTACAAAGGGAAATAACGAGGAGAAGAAAGCACAGGTGCATTATCTCCCTTACTTTCCAAAAAGAAATGTTTAAAACTTAAGTCTCAACTTAAGAAAAACCACACATACAAACGCGAAATTCCTTGACAGCACTCCTCTGGGAAATAAGTTGGAGGATAATAAGTACTTCATAAAAGAAAGTATGAAGAAAAAAACTACTTCAACATCATGCATGCGCATCTTCGCCTTCTTTACTTTCCTCCCTTCAATGAATCACTCTTCTTGTTCCATGCGAACTTTGAGTAGAGTATAATCCAGTAGTAGTAGTATGTAGAGGAGAATGTAAAGCAATGAAAAATATCCCATGTCTTCTCAACACACCAACACATTTGTAGAGTTTTTCTTCTTCTATCCTATTTAGTTAGTTTGAGCTAGAACTAGTCAAGCAAAGAAGTAGAAAATGAGTGTAAACGGAAATCCAGTTTGTCAGGCAAGTGCGAATATTATGTGAACATTTACTTTACTCTCTAGCCTTGCTTTATTCATGCGAACAAGTGAGCCACCATCATCATCACCACACCACACCACCTTATCTTATCATATTTATACATATAACGATATAACATACTTATTGCATTACCTATTATACCAACACAGCTTTTATTATCCTTCCTTAGTCACACATTTTGTTTTGAGTTTACGAGATTACACACAAATAGAGGGCTACGCCATATCTCGACTTCGTCATAAACGTGTCGTGATTACAAGACAAGTCATTTCAGCCGGTGCATTTTCATTGCCTAAAAAATAAAGTGGTGAAATGGAAATGATCATTGTTCATTATTGCAATGGGAATAAATGTATCATGATCATGGTTATAGTAGTAACCATATAAAATCTAGGAACAAGGCACAACCCCACAGATAAGATTTTGTTGCCCATGCACTTTAATAGCAAAAGCAGTCTAAATCCAAAAGTTCACTTTCATCTAAAGGTTTTCCCAACCTACAAATTATCCATTATGTGATCTTCCCTGCTGAGAGGATCTTGCTTCATTCAAAGCACAAGCACACACACACAAACACACATCTTCTTTTTTCTCCCTCAGTGAAAGTTACGTAAGAGTAGGTCTAGTAATCTAAGGGCTGTATATACGGCAAAATGTAATCATGATCTGTGACAATAAAACGTTTAATGTCTAACATTAATCCTGGGAACGTATCTTCCAATGCAATATTCCTTAAAGCTTATAAGGATCGAAAGTTTATGCTTTTATTCACATAGGTACACCACCACACACCATATGGTTGTGTTATGTACTGTATGATTGTGTGCTTAAAAGCAAAATACCCAAGTAACATTGCCCCATTGATTCAACGTGTTTTCAACGTTGCAAACTTCATGTAGAAATAACGGCAGATTATGTCCGTCTAGAACACGTTGTTACAACATGTTGATTTCACGTTGAATCAACGTGGCTGAATTAATATGATTAACATTGATTATGCGTTGAATCTACGTTGAAACGATTAATAGTGACAACGTTGTTTATGCGTTGAATCGGCGTAGAAGTGTCAACATGTTTTCAACATAGAATAATCGTAGATGCAATGTGATGCAAATGGAATTTGTTTTCTACATACATTCAACATTAAAAATTATAGATTTATATTTATTGCCCATATAATACTTCACGCAACAGCGTACAATGATGTAAATTTAAATTATCATGCAAATAGATCATCATACATTTATATGCAAGTTTATCCAACGGCACAAAAATTTATTTGTTGAAACCTCTTCTTTGCCACGAAAACCTCGGTCATCAGAATGAAAACCATTTCCCCCACAGTAACTACTAACTATGAGAACAATTTAGAATACTGCTCATAGAACTGACCACCTAATGCATTAACTTCATCACTATCACCACCAACTTGTGTATTGCTTACTATTTTTTCAGTCGTTTCCATATTAAATAAAAAAAATAACACTTTGTGTTGTGAAAAAATCCAACTATCTGAAACAAAACTGGGTTGAAAGGAGATTTTCACCTTTGAACAAAACCGAATGCACAACTAAAACTGCTCCATTCGTTGTGAAATCTTTAACTGCGAAAAGAAGTAATTTCTTTGACATCACTTCAATATGTCCACTTGAAACAGACAGGCCGTGACAAAAGTCACAAGAAGATGTTTTGGATTTTATGAAGTTTCGTATACTGATTAGAGGTAAAGGCAGCTGTGTTATATATGTTGTATGTGACGGATGTCATCTGAGTTCATAAGTGTATGCAAGCAGCAGTTGGCTTGTTGTTTTTCAATAGAATCAACATTGATATCATGTCATTTTCAACAATAGCTGCAATACGTTGAAACTATGTATTTTCAACATTTACAACTACTGTTTTTCAATGCAGAATCAACGTGGTTTATATCATGACATCAAACTAAATTCTACAATTGATCTAATGTTGATTCTACGCAATTTTTGCGTACATAATTATGTTGAGATCCTCACTGAAAACTAACGTTGAAATGATGTTTTATCAACACATGAATTCAACTCAAAATCAATGACTAAATTCTACACGTTGATCTGATGTTGATTCTATGCAATTTTTGCGTACATAATTATGTTGACATCCTCACTGAAAACTAACGTTGAAATGATGTTTTATCAACACATGAATTCAACTCAAAATCAATGACTAAATTCTACACGTTGATCTGATGTTGATTCTATGCAATTTTTGCGTACATAATTATGTTGACATCCTCACTGAAAACTAACGTTGAAATGATGTTTTATCAACACATGAATTCAACTCAAAATCAATGACTAAATTCTACACGTTGATCTGATGTTGATTCTATGCAATTTTTGCGTACATAATTATGTTGACATCCTCACTGAAAACTAACGTTGAAATGATGTTTTATCAACACATGAATTCAACTCAAAATCAATGACTAAATTCTACACGTTGATCTGATGTTGATTCTATGCAATTTTTGCGTACATAATTATGTTGACATCCTCACTGAAAACTAACGTTGAAATGATGTTTTATCAACACATGAATTCAACTCAAAATCAATGACTAAATTCTACACGTTGATCTGATGTTGATTCTATGCAATTTTTGCGTACATAATTATGTTGACATCCTCACTGAAAACTAACGTTGAAATGATGTTTTATCAACACATGAATTCAACTCAAAATCAATGACTAAATTCTACACGTTGATCTGATGTTGATTCTATGCAATTTTTGCGTACATAATTATGTTGACATCCTCACTGAAAACTAACGTTGAAATGATGTTTTATCAACACATGAATTCAACTCAAAATCAATGACTAAATTCTACACGTTGATCTGATGTTGATTCTATGCAATTTTTGCGTACATAATTATGTTGACATCCTCACTGAAAACTAACGTTGAAATGATGTTTTATCAACACATGAATTCAACTCAAAATCGATGATAACACAATTTCAACACATGCAACGTAGAAATTGCGTAGAAACTATGAGGCAATGTTACTTGGGTAGGAATTTAGATAACTAGCAACTATATTCAGTTTGCTAAACCTTTCATTTAATAATACATTGAAGATCATTTTGAAAATGCTTCGTTTATGAGATATTAGTTTCAGTCAGACAAAGACAGACATTGAAATTAAAATGCGACGTACGGTTGTAATCTAAATTTCGTTTAGCCTACCAGATTCCCATTCAAAATGTTATTATTTTTCTTGGAAAGCATATTCCAAAGCTTAAAACGTACTGAAAAACTGTACTCACTCTACGCTATAAATGTGAAAAAGGTAAAAGGAAAAGCAATTGGCATAGCGTTCATTAAATAAAAATAAAGATAAAGCCCCCAGTGAAAGTTTTAAAAGGAAAAAGTAGCATTTAGCGTTTAAAGTACCTTAAGCACTCTCTCCTTTTTGAGGGCTCAACAAGATTAGCATAGTACGTCAAGAGGCAGATGGCACATACAAAAATGTAATCTCTCATGCATGGATAACCAAAAAAAGAAGAGTACATACGTAGAGCACATGCCCAAACAATGCATTCTTTATGATATTAATGTTTGTATTCTTCAATTTTCCTTTCTCCGTCTGAAACTTATACATACTTGTTTTCCATTTGTACCACCACTACCACTGCAATGTAGGTATGATATGATGTGATACAAGCAAAGGGTCTGGGACTCTCTAGGTTCAAGTTGAATCCTTAAGTTTTTTCGTTCTAGTTCTCGGGGTAGGATTTTATATTATAATTCATAGTTCTTCACTTAAATATTTGCCGAGAAAGAATGTGAATTCTGATTCGGAATTGTATTGTACAGTTTATAAACATACATAGACGTTAGGTGAAGGGATGAAATACAGCAGCCAAGCAGCCCATTGATTATACATGGATATGTGTAGCGAAAAATGAGATTATTTATGAGATCTTTTTACGTCTTTGTGTACGCATATGCAGTCCACGAAATATTATTAAAAGTTACGATGATTGCTATTGCTACTATATACCTATCACATTGAAATCTCGGCAGTACATAAATGAAAAAAGTAGAAGGCATAAGAAGGCATGTGTCGTAAGAGTAAGTCATTATTTTTCCAGTTGAAGTTTGAAGTTGGTATATACCTTCGGATTTTACTGCTCTTTCCTGAAATGAAAGATAAATGCAGAGATACTTTGCTTTTTGAGTTGGTAACAAGAATCAATAAATGATACGCTTATCGTTTGGGTGTATTCATTCCGTGAGGAAATGGGAGATACTCTCGTTTGAAGTTTGAAACTCCAAATTGGAGTGAAAAAATGTAGGTTTCTCTAATACATATATAAGTGGTCGAACTGATTTTTATCTTGTGGACCATAATAAGATAAATAGCATTTTATTCCAAAGTCAACAGATTTAGTTCACAAATACTTTCCTTTTGAAGCAGACTAATGTTTTATGGAGCATGCTTGTAAATATGTACACGATGTGTTTTTTTCTTTTATCTCGATCGACCATCCATGACCATGATGCCTATGAGGATGAGAGATAATTCAAGGGCATAAAATATAAGCATTAAGTTGGGTAAATAGTGGAAAATAAGTGCTCTCCAAGGAAGTTCTGTTTGCAGAGCAGATAACGAAAAGCACAAATGCATACCTTGCCTTGTAACAACTTTTTCTGTCTGTCTGCTTCTATGAAAAGTTCATTTCAATCAGCAATAAAGTTTGTGTATTGCAACTTTGTGGCATAGTTAGTTTTTATATGTCTCTGTGTTTGCGAAAATGAATTGCGTATATAACATCTCAATGTATGATAAGTTAGGTAAGATTTCATAATTTTAAGTTTCTTACAATAGCAAAGCAGGATACGGCTCAATGTAAACAATTGACCGAATGACTGATCCCATGAAGATTTCATAAGCCTCTTTTCCCCTGAATTTATGAGCCAATTTAAACGTACATGTTTACATGGACATGTCTCCTGTTTGCTAGTAATGCATGCACTCTTCCAGTTAATTCCACAGGAGGTAGCATCAATTACTTCTCAGTCAGTGTGCATTGGCTATAGAGGACTAGCCATCCAAAACCAAAGACTATATTCACGTCACAACACACACACTCAACTGAGCCAAGTTATTCGATGAGCATTACATTATATCTCTCTCCTGCAACAAAGAAGCAACCTGCCTAAATAAGTCAACGACAAAAGCAGTTGTACCAACAACCAGGAAAAACGAGCATTTTCCATAATCCGATTTAGGCAAAATAGCAAAGTAAAATATGAATAGAGGACGTACTTCATACTCCCCATTTCACTTGGAGAGTAGCAAAAGCCCAACTGACATTTTCGACAGCACACAGAGAGAAGCACAAAGAGAGAGACGGTAAAATGCAAAATTCTGTGGTATGGATATGATATGATAATGTGCAGGAGTTCAGGATTATAACAAAGCAACGCCTTGTTTACTCCTTTACGTATATTACATTATACCCATAAGTTGCCAACTCGTACTAAAATCTTGTACAACACAACAACACTATATAATACTCTCAAAGGGGGAAAAAAGTTGAAGAAGAAGTAGTTTTTTTTTCATCCTTTTTCCTACCTTCTTTGCATTTGCAATTAGCTTGTCCTCCGTTTCTTCCTTGAGCCAAAAAAGCTATACAATAATATCATAACCACTTGCTTTCCATAAGATTTTATACTTTGCTCTTAGATTTTTAACGAAAGTATAGTATATACTATAAAGCTAGGCTTGAATCTTGAGTAAACAGTTTTCTCCGTTGAAGTTGGAAGTAGGTAATGAACGAGTAGCAAAAGCCACAATAGGAGCCATTTACCCACTTCCCTTCTCTTGGTTTTTTTTGCACAATATCCCACATATTTACATACCGAAATTCTTCGTTTTGGTAGCAGCACGTGAAGAAAATCTGTGATTTTGACTGGAGCGATACATATTTTATGTACAATGTAGCCAACTCTTAAGATAGATTCAACCTGAACAATGAATACAATATAAATTCAGGCAAGGGATATATAGCGACAATTGAGAACAACTGCAAAATCTTGTGTATCGTACTGTAGTATTATCATATGCTTTGGTTGGCTGGCGGGTTGGTTTGGTGGTGATGCAAACAAATATGCATACGTGCAACATTCATACATTAAATGTAATATCGTTGGAATCTGGAAGTAGTTCTCTCTCTTGACTTTTGGTGTGGTGTGATGGCAGATAGCATATACTTAAGAAAAAGGGCATTTGTGAAAAGCTAGGAAGCTAAATCTCAGGTTCAGATTGTTTTTTTTTCGTCTGCCACTGACTGCTATATCATCATGTGCGGTATAATGTAATGTAACCATACATTTTATGCACTACGTCTATCACTCTTGAGAACAATATATACTACGATGTGGATATATATGTACATATATGGATAAACTGTATGGAGTAAAGAATAGAATGAAATAGGTATGCCAAGTGGTGGATGGAATGGAGCAAGGAAATGGGAAAAGTAAAATGGTTAGGGGAATTTTGAGGAAGAGAAAAACAAGACGGGAAGCCAGTTGTATGGGATATGATGTTAAAAAAGATGTAATGTCATGTAGAGAGTGCAGCCCTCTGTAAAATTTAAATTCTGCATGGAAAGAGGGAAATTGTGAAAATAGTTTGTAGTGAGGGAACACTAATGCAGGTTTATAGTCAGGATGGTTTTAAGGCATGGATGGACAGAGGTTGCACAGTCGCATTTAATATAGAGGGTAGATGAGATTCATTCAAAAATTTTCTTTCAAACAGAGATGGGCATTTTTTTGATAGTTTGTAAGAATTTTTCTTTACTCAAAATGTCGCAAATGTGCCTATTTTATAATGGAATTTGACCAATTGAGAATTTTAAATGAGGTTAACACCATTATTTTTGAGACGACTATGAAGCCGCAAACTTTGATAATAACTGACGGGGTTGAGTTGTGATGTGAAAGTAGCAGTTTATTGAGTAATTGATGGAAATTGTTTATAATTCTTTAACGTATGAGATTGCACCTGAATACTGCGCCAATTTTCATTTTGTTGTGCAAATCCATCGAGTATAAGCTTTGGACCTTCCATCTCTGCTACCTGTGCTTGCCTGGTTTTTCTACTATTATCCTGGTTTTATGGATCTAGTAGCTGTAGTCGAAGTGGAGGTCCTGCCACTGTGTTTGGTTGTTGGATTATTAATATTCTAAATCTTTATGACCCATTTCCATAGGGCTAAAAGTGGAAAAAGGATTCTCATCCAGAGAGGCTCTCTTTCTCTCTTTGGCTGGCTCTTACACTTCCCATGGAGAATGGTTTCCATTCCTCCAAAATGTCGCTCTTGACTAGTTCGAGCTGCAAAGCTCAGGATTATTACATATTAGTTGTAAAAAGAACAGAGAGAGAGAGAGGAAAATTTTTTGGTAGGAAAAGAGGCACCACACCACTTTTACATCAGGCTCTCGCATACCATGCTCAGCCTACCATGCCACACACACATTACATTACACACGGAAAAGCCCATTCTGATGGGATCTGGTAAGAAGCCCTTGAAGGATGATATATTATATCGAGCACCAGTGTCCAACGTGTACAACCACCACAGCTTTCTAAAAAGGATCAACCTCATTTCTATCATATTATTATAACAGGCTCGGCTTAATAAAAACCTAAAAAGAGAAAGTAATTCGGCTATCATATCCCATCCCCATACCACAAGTGGAGAAGAGTGTTGTCGTTGCGTGGTAGGCATTATTGTACGAACTCTATCTGACATAGTTTGCACATTACCATCGTGCTTAGGTAAAGCCACTGTCATTACCACCCAAACGCTGCTTACGATTAGTAGCATGAATAGTACTATCTCAACTCCATCCCTAGTCTCTAGCCAATGTTTATATATGCACTTTACTTTGGAAAGTGCGTTCCTCTTAAGTTTAGTGTTTTCCTTGTGGAATTACTTTATCCTTTTGTGTTTAGAGCAGAGCAGATAGAGCAGAACACAGAGTACTCAAGTAAAGTGAAAGTAGATCAAAAAGTATCACCATTCTATACTGTCTATCAGTCAATCATGATAAAATGCAACATCAACATCAACACCACCTTTCCAGCGTCACCCTGTCTCCAAGTTTCATCAAGGCTTCTTATAGGCATATTATAAACAGCAGTAGTATACCAATGACGTATATTATGGTAGTTGACGATGTTTGTCGATTTCTCCTGGCGTTTAGTGCTGTGTACAAAAGGGATGCACTCTGGCTCTTTCTCATCAGCATTTTTTATGAATTGCAAATTTTGAAAGAATAGCCTCCGCTTTGGTAGGGAAAGTACATTATAGCCTGAGGGCCAAGGGTATACATATTATGCATATACGCATTTGAATTCTATTGTCTCCAAATCATACCTAAACACTTCGTTTTCTAAATAGTGAGTCTCATATCGCGCTCTTGTAGTTTTAATTTTCTTTTTTAAATGATTTACAGTATCTTTATATATAGATATACAGAGAAAATGTTAGAAAAGATAAGGTTACAGATTGGGACAGGAAAAACGATTTTTCCCATCAACCAACCTCAACTGCTCCCCTGAACTCAAGGGCACGAGAAGACAGAATGGGTTCGTTGGTGGTTGGCGAGGTGTAGATCGTTTATCACATTTTTAAAAGCAGGATTGGATTACATGCAAGGTGCAAAAGTGTGAGGCAATATGGTATGTAATTCGATTCGAGCATACGGTTTCTGAGATGCCTTGGTTTAAAAATGATAGACGAGCATTTTTATTCAATTTCCTACCATGTCATTATCACTCGTCACATTGAGGTATTTCTTTTGAAGGAATACTAATGACCTTTTTGTTGGGGATGCAACTCCACACAATCTTCAAAGAAAATGTGTCCTTCTGCACGGTTTCAAGGAAAATGGGTAAATTCACTTTGACGCGAACCAAATGACATTAAAATGTGGAAATAATGCATAATGACATGATTTTTCTACGTTGACAACACCTCAGAAAAATGTTCAGAGAGCGGCGGCAAGGAAAAGGTGCAAAACAAAGAGGAAGAAGCGGTGAAAGCAAAAGATGCAAGCTAGGCGAAGGTGTAAATGTGAAGCAAACCCAAAAGAAAAAGGCTAAAGGCCACAACAAGTTAAAGCACAGAGGAGTAAGGATGGGAATGGGACGCACATAGTATTATTATATGAGTGGGAGAAAATCAAAAGTAATGTTCAACACCGTTCTAAAAACGTAGGTACACATCTTCTTCCTCTTTTGCTTTCTTCACCAAACTACATGAAATGCACTTACGGCTATGTGCATACTTGTAATACTACTTATTACTACAACTATTGTACTTATTGAAAACGTTATATTTTCCTTACGTGTTTGTGTTTGCACAGAGCATTTGGAAGGATGCGATCTCCTTGAAGATAATACTATATGTTAGTAGCACAAAAAGAGGAATAGAAGAATTTGCTATTGTCGTCTATTTGTTGTTTCCCCCAACATATTTCCTCCTTCTAAACTATGTACACAAACAAAGCCTTCCTCAGCTTTCATTCCCTATCACTGTCTGCAGTTAGAAAAGGAGCAAGAGAGAGAAAAACGGGAGGTTTTTGCTTTGCACGACGACACACGTTTCCAATCTCTATTTCACTTGATTTCCACCACTCTCGTGATCTCAATTCGACCTTTGTATGCTTGGCAATTGAAAAGTCTAGTATTTACATTTAAATTACCTTCTTTTCTTTACTCTCCGACCGACAACGGAGGTGTTATTCCTTTTTTGAGAATGATACTTTTAGTATATACCAATGAACCAATGTCAAGTCATTGTTGTACACAAATTGTGTATTAGTACTTGCACAAAGTAAGTACTACTAGGTTTAATGCAATAATGCATGCTTGATTATAATGATGATGATGATGATGCTGCTGCTGATGCTCTTTTGATGGTTACCCCAGCAAAATACAATATAAAAAGGTAGCAGAGTGGGAGAGCACAAAGAAGAAACAATCCAGCACGAGATAAGGCAGATTTTGGACTGTTGTAGGCTCAGCCAAAAGTTTGGGATGGGAAGCTGGCAAAATAAGTTAAGAGGGAAAGCCTGTGCTGGTGCTGGTGTGCTGGTCTCCTCGATGTTGTGAGTGGGGTACCTACACAAGGAAACTACAACAAAGCCGGGAACTCCACTTTCTTTCTTGTGTAGTCTCTAACTTCTGTGGTAGAACTCTCCTACAATGTGATGTGATGTTGATGACGACAACCATGATACATATTTCGGCTACTACTACCAAAAAAACTACAGAGAGTTGCACTCGGAAAAGCATGTGGGTATGCATCATGGTTTGGTTGTGGAAGTTGCAAGCTTTATATAAATACAAAATTGTAGAATGGAAGCAGCAGCAGCAGCAGATACGGAAGGGAGAAAGAAGCATGCATCAGTGACGCATACACATATAGGCACACTCGTTTCTTCCGAATATTTTGAAAGTTTTTTTTTATAGAAATTGTGGATATGATAACAGGGAGAAAAGGAGGTGAAGTCTACCAGTTGTATTACTACTACCACATATACACACACACACACTCAGGATGAAAGCTACAGAAAAAAGGCATAAAGGGCCCATGTACTACTTTTACTACGACTACACGTAGTCCTTTAATTTCCCTTCCGCACTAGAGTAACTATGTAAATATCTCTGGTATAAGTATGGATGTATGTAGGTTTCCCTGTTCCTGCAACCGGTTTTTACTGCTTCTCTCACTTTCTCTTGGTTTGGTTTGGTTTTCCTCTCGTCGCTGAAAGTTCTTATGGTGGTGGTGATATCAGTCCTGACGAACCAAAGAGATATTTTATATAAATGCAAATAGTAGTAGTAATAGTATTTACATACTTATAAGGGCTGGCATGAGAAGAAGCAGTATACAGTTTGCATTTTACATTTCCAGAGTGGTATCATTTCTTGCAGACGCAGCAGTAGGAGCAGCAAACACACACACACACAGACCAGAAGGCAGAAGGGCCATGTTCAGTTTAAGGCTTTTCAAAACCATGCATTTGGTGAAACACTTCAGTAGCACACCAGTGGTGGTGGTGCTTGGTGACTGGAATTTTTCCCAAAAATAGTTGCATGATACCATCACATTTCACAAGGATAGAGGAAAGAAGAGAGGACCTTCTACCGTATTCTATAACATATGTATGCCATTATACTTTTTTTTGGTTGTAGCATCAGCATCAGCATCCACAGCTCCAAGGACCCTGAATAAAGGGGACACGTTCATTTGGGAGACTTTCTCTCCTCTCCTCCGAGCAAATGCATGGAGGAATGAAGGAAGGACGAGAGGGTACTCTCTTTGGATGAAGAAAATAATAGATATATCACATACACTCAGAGAGCACATACTGAGCAAAGACACACACACACACACACACATTTTACTCAAACCAACGCCAAACCAATAGTTTTCTTTAGAGGAGTCTATCTTTCCCCTCTTTCCTCTACTCTCAAGAAAATAGTTTGAGTACAAAAACTCTCCTCGAAATAATAGTATTACGGTGCGGAATATAAAGAAGTAGTGGTGGTGGTGGTGGTAGGCATCATCAGCATCATCATCACATCACTTCACTGCAAAAAAAATGAAGGCGAAAGAAGGGAAGGAAACACGACCGACCGGGATACAACGTTTTTAGTCTGGTACTTGGAGTACCCCACATATTCTCACAGATATAAAGTCCAAGTCAGAGAGATGAGACGATGATGATGATGATGAAAAATGCTCGGTGAAAGTAGATGGATTCATGCATGCTACCATTCATTCATTGGTTCATTCATGCCATCACAACATTTTATACGTGAAGAAAAATGGAACACGGAAAGAAAGATGAGAAATATTGAGAGTTCTTCAAATTTTCCCTGGAAGAGTAAAGTCACTTCAAGTCAAGTCAAAATAAAAGGATAATATCTTTTGTAGTTACATAAGACAAGAGGGAGAAAGATGGGTAATCGTGGTAGTCATTCGTTGCAGAAGGAGGTGACTTCTAGTGAGAGCTGCGGATATATATATTATTTTGTGCAATTTTCTCAAAAGTGCAGAAGACTGAAGACTATACAACGTACAAGTACACATACATTCATAGTTTGACTTATATTATGCACTACATGTACAAGGGCTAAACTGATATTCCCAAGGTTGGGCTTTTTCTGTTAGAGCAATAAATGGTGTTTGAAAGTACTCCGCCTTTGAGATGATATGTTTTTATATAATCATTTCCTATTAATTAAATTATTATGAAACGGTGGTGGGATATGGTATGTGGTCGTGGTGTGTATAACATTAGATGCAGTAGTACGACCGTAGTGGGATGGCGGTGTAGGAGTATGTAGTAAAAGTATTATCTGAGATAACTTAGTTTCTCATCGTTTCCCTTCCTCTCATTTCACTCTCTCACTCCTCACAGTCCTTCTTGATGCTGATCTCGACGAAGAAGAAGAAGAGGAGGAAAAGCGACACAAACGTATCTTTTCTCTTCTCCTTCGTTTGTTTCCACATCTCGTCTCATGAAATATCTGGCGTATATATAGGTTGTTTATAGACATGGGAAGATAACTGGTGTATGAAACATAATCTTGTTCCTTTAGTTCCTTTTCCTTTGGAGACCCCACCTCAACAATGTATTTAAAAGCTTTTAATGCTTTTAATACGTCGGATTTTATTAAATGAGAGTATTAAAATACTACCTACATACATATATTCTAAGAGTAAAATAATTAGTCTTGCACAAAAGTTAATTGCTAAAGTAGTGTCGAATTTGCACTAGTAATTTTTTCGTGTAAACGCTAAATGCAATTTTCGTTTTTAAAAATTTAGGAGAGCCGACCTACTTACGAGAATAATACTTACGTTCTTTATGAACATTTGCATGCAAAAGCGTGTCTACTTTCTCCCCTTGCTCAATCTACTGCTTTCTCATTCTCTCATCGTCCCGAAAAAGGGGGCGTCAATGAAAAACGTGAATTTTACATCTCCAACTAAAATATACAGTGAAAATGCAAATAATTATTCTTTTCCTTCGTTTTGTTAATCAGGTTTTAACTAAATGCGTTCCTGACTGAGTGTTCTACCAACAGCAAAATATACTTGTTCTATATGCATAACAAAGTTAGGCACATGTACATTACTCTCACCCAAAGTGAAAGTGTGAATCGCACACTGCTGAAAATGAGCGATAAGAAATCTTTGGCAGCAAGTGTGAAGGCATATAAAGTAAGGAATTTATTCATGTAACCATAAAAGATTTTGCAAGTATTCTTCTGATTATGTTTATGACTAACCATAGCCAGCTCCAAAACTACTTATTGTAACATAACATATAACATAAGTTTAAATGTAACTTCAGTTTTTATATACACAACAGTGTGGTGCTATAAAGTGTGGTTAGTAGCGAGTGACGCAGTCATTCTGGGAGAAAAAGTTTTCGAGCAATTTTCTTTATATGTACTTCTTATTAGTATTATTAGGCATTTATGCGTGTAGTCTCCTTTTTATTTTCGTTTTGTTTATGTTACCCATTTTATTTTTTACTTTATCAGCAACCACGAGAGAAAATTTTGTTGTTGTGTAAAGTTTTTTTGTTGTTGTTGCGTTTCCCATGCTCGTGTTTTCATTTAATAGTGGGTGGGATGAGGTAAGGATAAACTTAGAGAAACAAAGAAACGAGCACAATCTAATTTTTTAATTCCTCCCCTATTGTGTTTTTAGATTAGGAAAAGGAGATAGAGAGATAATTAAAGGTCGTGTGAAAATGAATCAACTTGTTCTTATAGCTTAGCGTAGATGATGGAAGAAAGGGTGGACGTTCAACGTTGAATATGAAATGCAGCTCGCCACTCGTTGATAAAGACGGCTTCCATTCGTCAAGCAGACAACCTGAAACTTGTAGACGTACGTCCCACCTACCATTTAACTAATTTTGTCGAATTCGTTTGGAAGGCGACGACGATTTTGAATAAATATGCTAAAAAGAGAGTGAAAGTGGCACATGAAAGTCTGCTAAAAGTACAACGGCTAAAGAAATAAAGCAAGTTAAAAGTATTTCATGATTTCTGGTTCAATTTGCATGGAAGTCTGAACTTAACAGGATTTTTTGTTCATTGCAGAGCAATGTGTATGCAAATACACCGTTTGATCTACGTCTTCTCTACAGAGGAGGTTACTTACTACTCACACACATGCATGTATAGCCAGTACGATGACTACATTTTAATTTAAGGTTTTGCTGCTACAAACTATACAGGCAGTCAGGAAGGATATGAGCAGCACGTTTTTCCTCCAAAAAATTTCACAGCGGATGCAACGAAACCAACCCAGACTTATTAATTCTATGTGCCTTTCCCTCATTACCATCAAGAAAGGACGACGTAGTAGCCTTTTGATTTTCTGGTTCTGTTCTCCTTTTATTCTTTCTCTCCAGAGTTGGATACGATATTGTATTAAATGTACATGGATGTACGTGAATGTGAAGTCTCCCTTTTTGGTACACGCAATCCTTGTGTGTATAGGTGCATAAAAAAACTTTCCACAATTTTTCCACCAAAATGAATAGGGCAGTGGTGGCTATGACATGACTCTGCTGAAAATTGCACTTGACAAAAGAATGTGTATAGTTGGTGAATGCTGCAGTTGCTGCTTCCGCCATGCATTTCATCTCATTCTTTTTCTTTAGTCGAGTGTGCTCTTTTTTCCCAAGCATTTCATTCCATCACACACTTTTTTTTCTTTTAAGAAACCAGCCTCTCCAACACGTTTCCTCCGAAAAAATACCAATATATTCATTTCATTTTAACGGGAGGAAAATAAAATATTACAGAAAAAGCAACTAAGAAGTAGAAAAAGTAAAGGAAAAAATCTGAAAAGGAAACGAAATGCTGTACATTCAACATTACACCCGCTGCTTCTTCCTTTTCAAGTCAAAGATGTAAATATGTGTGTGTATATGTATATATGTTTGGTTGTGTGCATGTTTTTGCAACTTTCATTCACCGACACGACTTCTATACTTATACACAAAGGGCTGCCCTACATCTTCTACGAATAACCTACTTGCTCATATCTCTTGTTCCATTGTAGAGTCAGCTTCTTTTTACTTATCATCAGAGAGAAAAGTATGCTACACCAAAAGATTCATTCTTTCTTTCTTTCATTCATTCATTCATCCATTCCAGTTTGTTTGTTGGCATTAATTTCTCGCTTCTTCTTTCGCTCTTCCTCCGTTTGAACTCCAGGGATAGCAAAACTCTTATACTTACTGAAAAATGTAATAAAACTGCAAAGAATCCAATATAAATATGTGCCGTTTATAAACATACTTTATAATATATAACAAACTCCTCAATAGTAAGCAATTACAGTGGTGTCTAGAGTGATAATGATGTAACAAATTTATTTATCGTCGGCCGAAAGCAAGAAAAAAAATCAACGAGAGAAGCTAAAGCTAGAACTATAATGTAGGGAGAGAAGAAAGTGAGAAGGAATAGAGAGAGAGGAAAAAAGGTCAGCAGCATTACATTACATGCAGTTCTGGGTCCAGTACGTCGGATGATGATGGCAGAAACTTTTGGCATGTGGAAAAAAGGGCTCGATCTACCACCACTCTTTTCCTTGACTGTTTGCCCTACCTCTTTCTTTCTTTCCATTTTATTTCACTTTCTCCTCTCCCTTTTTTTCATCTTCGCCTTTTCCAACACCATTTTCTAAAAAAAAAACTATGCCTTTAGACTTTTAGACAGAGAAAGAAAGAAAGAAAAAGCAAGAGTTGAGCAGGAAAGAAGGATGAACGAAGCTAAGCAAGGGGAAAAGCCAAAAGAATATATTATAATGTGTACGTATTGTGTATCCATCCACCATAAAACCATATATAACCATAGGATGAACGTGGATATTTTTCTTGGGTTTAGAAACAATATATACATTATATATATCCAGGGTTTTTTTGTGAGAAACTTTTTTCATTTTGAAATAGCCTCTTTTCATGGGCAGAAGAGTATTAAAAAGGGTATGGATGAAGTCCCATATTGTGTAGCATGCTCCATATTATTCGTCAACAATAATAATATTGCTAAACTACTACTCTGGTGCGGTGGGGTTTGGTGTAAAAGGGTTGTAGGTACGCTTTTAATATGTATCAAATGAAGGGTGTGTATGGTGGGTGCTGAAATGACACTTCCTCTTTCTTTGATTTTTGTCTGATGATGTCCTTCTCGCCTCATTCCTTTTCCTTTTAAGAAATGGGATGCGGCTCACTGCCACCGCACCGACACAGTATAAATATATAGTTTCTGTTTTCTATGGGATTTCATTTTTCTGTTCTTCTTCATTCTGTTCTGTTGTGCTTTAAATTACTTAAGGCTTAGTCATACTTTAAAATGATGAGAACGTGAGAAAAATGCTAAAGCTAAGAATATGTCATTTTTATAACCATTTCCACACTATTCCCACTCCAGTCCCCTGCTATTCTGGTGGTAGTAGAAAAAAACCCATCTCTGATCCTTCGTCATTCTTCATCACTTTTTACTCTGGATGCCATTCATTTGGTATGGGAAAAGGAGGGAATCAACATGGGAATATGAAACGGTAGTTTCAACATTACTATTATTACTATTGTTATTATCATTCTCTCACTATGAGGAATCTTATTATTATTATGTTTTATATACACGTATTATTTCTGTATTTTCATTTCTAATGTAAAAAAATGTTGAATGTTGGAACTGTGAAAACATTTTTACGGTGAGTGAGCATCCATGCAGCCTCATTGTCAGTATGAAAGAAACCCAAGAAAATGTTCAACTCTTCCATACATATTCTCCAAGGGGAAAGCATAAAGACATAAAATGTGTCAACCAAAAACACGCAGCCTAAAAATTGCATTCAAGAAAAAGAGGCTCCATGTGAGTGTGAGTGAGTTGGTTGTTCCATTCATGTGGTCGTAGAAATTGATGCTTTTGCTCCAACTTATTTTATTTATGCATCAACTGGGACAATTCCTTGGAACTTGTTGTTTTTTTTGCGAGGAGAAAAGTTTGCATGCATGTATGAATGTACACTCAACTCATGTGATGTGGTGTATCGTGTAAGTCAGTATGGAGGAGAGGGTTGCTCATGTCGAATAATGGAAACCTCTTCTTTCTTTTCATCCTGCGTCTCCCATGCTCGTTGTTTACAATGAATTGGATAGAAGAAGTTGATGACACCAAGTTTTTATCTAAAGAAACAAATGAGATGGCCACAAAAAACGAAAGAGAGTTGGGAAAACGATACACTTGAGCTAGTAGACAGGGGCCTTAAGGCAAGAAAAAAACTAGGAGTGTGTGTAACCATATTCACAAGAGAGAGAGAATGAAACAGGATGGGAGGAGGACAGAACAAGTGGAGAAATAAGAGTAGACGATGAAAAGCTATATTGAAGAGAAAAATACCCAAAGGCAAATATTGGCCACGGAGAGACATTTTGACTACATTCACACTGACTAGCTGGGCCGGATCCAGAAGAACTGTGAGTGAAAGTGGGAACTGAGATGTTATCATACATTATGCATTGAATAGATGGCCACTGCCACATGCTCAGCAAGCGATTTTGAGAGTGTGAGATCCCTATATATAAATATATGTTACATTTGTATGTGTCATTCTATGAAAAAGATCTCCACCACCACCGCCAAAGTAGCCAACTACACCTACAACCTAAACCACGCCACGCCATGCAATCAAGGTACACCACAAGTCCACAACAGAGAGAAAAAGTGCTTGGATAGCAAGAATGAAAGGACGAAGCAAAAGAGAATCATATTATTACGTACGTTTTTCACCTAGCATCATCACCACCACCACCGTCCGTACCCTATCAAAGGAGCAGTAAAGTTCCTATATATATATTCAGAGAAAGAGACTCTAGAGAGTGAATAACATGAAACAAAGTGAATCTCCCTATGCCCTAGAAAAACTATGTGAACAATATAATAGAATCGTGTGAAAAGGGTATCCAAAAGGGAGTTTCGTGACTTTTTTTTGTGCAATTTGATTCCACCACAAGGATTCCATTGTGTGATTTGCTGCATGGTTACTACTGCTAACTGCTTCATTACCCAGCCTGTTGTTACATTACATGCAAAACAAATTCCACTTTCCCTTACACCTCTCTTATCCTTTTCCTTTCTCACAAGGGAAGGAGTCGAAGTCGAAAGTTCACGGGATAGAGAGAGAGAGAGAGAATGAAAGAGACATTAGTTGGATGGTGGAGTAGATCTGTGGATCTATCGAAACGTGTTCTTTCTTGCCAAATAACGCATCAATATTTGATGATTTCTCTATCATCTTTGCTGGCTTTACGTCCGATCCGATCTCCCCCACACAAGCTCACGTAGTGTACACAAAAGGCCTACAAATACACATGCTCTTGAAGAAATGAGGTAATTCAATATGTTAAATCCAACATTATTATGCAGTAGAATACATGTTTTTGAGCTAGGAACACACACAAGTTTCTCCATTCCAAAACTTGTACGGATACACATATTATATAAGTTTGGAATTTCTCCACGCAATCTCTCGTTCTAGACTCTGTTTGTTTTGTGGAATATAGCAATATAGAGTTGCGTGTGCTCCTATGCGTTTCGGCACGAAATATTTTATGATGCAATTTCATCATTGAGCTTTGCACGAGAAACAATTCAATTTATGGTCGCATTGAGTGGAATACTTAAGAGAAAGTGTGTGATTCGTTCTTATCTGCCGTTACATCTAGACAATCATCCGCCTGATCGCGGCATTATTGTCGGCTGCCACCTGATACAATGCATATCGTTTGGTTATGATGGATATAGAAGGTGGATTGGGTGGATAAGAAGTAAGATGATGATAATGATGAGGGTTTGTTTATTGCGCCAGAAATTTCTTTACCAAGCATCATCAACTTTTCACCATGTCCATATTTTCCAAAGATACTATTAAAGCAATTAGTGAGAATTTGAAAGCCCTCTTGTTCTTTATATTACTAGTACTACCACCACCTTATCATATCATTAGGCTTGGGAGGAGAGTATGAAAGTATGTATGAAAAAAATGCCGGCTGCAGCCCATAATTTCCTTTCCCATCATATCATCACAGCTTCATCTCATCACTTGCTTTTTTATAAGCAGCAGCAGGGAACGGGAACGCAAAAAAAAACAGCTCATCAATGGCGTCATCACGAAGATGAGAAGAGGTACAAGCCGAAAAAGTTGATGAAACGTGGAATGTTGTGCCGGTGATGAAAATAATGAAACTGCTGTGTATACACACACATACACACGCTCCATATGACAATGATGATGATGATGATAATGGTGATAGGAGAGAGTCAGAGAGTGGTATGGTAAGGAGTATGTATGGTGTATGGTTCTTTGGTGGTGAATTGAAGTATCCTTTTAACTGTTCCGGAGGCACTTAAGTAGCTAGATTATGATAGCGTAACGGAAGCCAACAACAGCTCTTATATTTTTTGCACCACTGATATAGAAGTAAAAGCGACGAGAGGAACGAGGAACTAAAAAATATACATCGAGAGCCAAAAATCCATTTCGGCAGTTGTAAAGCATGGAGAATTGCTAAGTAAGCCAGACTGCCAAATAAGAGTAATACCCCTCTGGCAACTCGTAATGCTTATTTTGGCACTCAAATGTTTTTTCCCTTCTTATTGCTACCATGATAAGCTTGCAATTCCATCATGGATAACAGTAATGATAATGATGCTTTTCTGAGGAAAAGAAGTAGTATAGTGTGTGTGTTTGGTTGTAGTAGCACAAGTCGTGCAAAATTGAAGATACATACACAGTTATGACATCATGGCACATGGCTATTGTTTGATATGCGTATGTATATACCAACAAGCCATTCTCAACCAATAAGGACCTTGGCCGCGTGTGTAAGTGCTTATTACAAAGGTAGTTTTCTGCTCTCTGAGTTTTCCCGTCAGATTTTGAGATCTTTCTTAATGTCTCTTTTCCCCTTTTTCTTAAGTGGATGGTTATGCTTATGCACTACGATTTTACTTTAGATCTTTACTTTGATATTATGTAATAAATACACTAGGCCCCTGTATATATACGCGAGTACCTTTTCGTGGTACATTGTCCCATGTTATTAGTCTTATTAATGTTGTAAGTGCCTATATTTAAGGGATAATGCTTTCTTTTACACCCGCTTTATTACAACAAAACTTTGTATGTATGTAGATATTACTATATTATACTTAATCCACATGAGAAGTGTTCCTTTAAAAAATGCAGAAAGTAGCAGAATTTAAAATGGAAAGTAATATAAACCGAAATGATATAGTCCCATCGTGGTTCAAATCTTCAAGGAATTTTCAGATTGAAAATAAAGAATAAGAAAAAAATGTTCTACGATTTATTTAATAAAAAAAGGGGGAATAACTCAGCGTGTGTGTTGAGTGCCATGCCAAGATGAAAGTATAGGGTTTTAAGAACCAGATTTATTGCATGTAAAATATTCACATATGTTGTTGAATAATGTTAATATTGACTGACACTTCCAACTGAGAATGGCAAACATAATAGAATTGCAATCAATCAGATTTTTTTTGTATTGTTATTAGCAGCGTTTCAGGTAGGTATATGGGTTTAATTTAGGATATCAATGTCAATGCATATACAAAGCCTGCTGATTCAAACTTGAGAGGATTGGAAGTTAAAATTTCGATTTCAATTTGGTTTTCATTTTTCAAAAAAAAGGTAGTTTATCTTATAAGCAATGGGGTCCGGATAAGAACAACCAAAGTTGTGTGAATACATGACATTATTTATTTCTTTATTGTTTTTTTTGTATATCGAGATCCAATATATGTGTATGTATGTATACAAGTACTATTCCTGGCTGACATCTTGAATTTTCTTCTGATCATTCGGTTGAAAGATACAACTTCCGTAGCAGTTTCTTTTGATTGCCAACAAGTTATCTGGCTGTTCTGGAGAAAAAGAATGATGCATGCTTTGGATACATTCAAGCATTTGTTTTTATAGCGCTTCTAAACACAGTGCATCCATACATACAAAGCATGAAAAAAATGCACATTGCACATTCCTTGACAAAAAGGCTATAAATGTAGGGAACGAGATTGTGGAAGTGGATCTGAGTTAGTTGTTGCGTCAGCTAAACTGTCACTTTACAGTTTATTGGATCTAGCAATAAAAGTAGAGTTGAAACGCGTAAAGAACCTGGAACCTGGCAGGCATGCTGAGAGTTGCAAATTGAACAGGGCTCCTGAAGTAGTATATGAGGCATGTAAAAACTTCTTTATTGTTATTCTTTTCCGGACATTACCGTCAACCGTTCCCATTCATATAAGATATACGATACGATGATACTACTATGGTTGTTGTTGTTTTGTATCTATATGCCCTTGACTAAACTACAGTTTTGTTGAACTAAAATTTTTACCTAGCAAACTTAGTTTATCTCCCTTTGGGTTTTGTTTGCAGGTTGTTTCCAATATACTCTTCGGCACCTGTAATCTTTGGAGAAAAGTGAAACAAGCAAAAGCATATAATATTATTATAGGTCCACTATGTACGTAGGTTGACATTGACATGCGTGCATTTAGAGGTAAGCACATATGAATACCCATATTGTGCCATGCCAAACTATAATGACAATATGACACAGCTTTCATGCTATTATTAAATAATAATAGGAACAACCAACTTTCGAGCATCCAAAAGTATTTCACACTGCGACGACCCAGTTTCAGTGGAAATGTTGGGCAGCACAATACAACGCCAATCAAAAAACCCAACACGTAATTATCTAAAAAAAAAAATATAGCTATAGTATAACACACTCAACCAACAAAGCCCCATCCCCCCATGTGCCAACTCCACCTATGTTACAAAAATCGACATTCTGAGGACCGACATTTAGTAAAAAGTCAATGGTAGCATTGCTTGTGAAGGACATTAGACTTGGTATCTATATATACCAAAAAATTCCATTTTATCAATTCAAATGAAGCTTAAGGGAATACCTTTGTTTACACTCTGTGCTCAACCCCCGAATCCCATTAGATCAGCAGATGACCAATGAATAAACAGCTCCAAATTGCCAAAAGACCTGATAAATTGTTGAGATTTATACATAGTGGGAAATTAGTTAATTACGTCACTGTTGAGGTCACAGAAGGATAACTAGAAGCAAGCTTTTAAAGAGCAACTCTTAAACTACATTTCTGACCACTTTTACTAATGGTTTGGTGATGTTAACACACTAAACGACGGGATTCTTTTAGTTATGAAATGCATGTAGTTAAATGGACATTTACCTTCTTAAACTTCTACCCCGTCGTTTGACGTAAATAGACTTCCAATCACGGAATTTAATGCACTAATGCTTAGACCAGTTCTTCAGCTAACTTTTGTTGCATCACCTGTTTTCACAGCACCTTTACTGACCTCAAAGTTTCTTTGCAATGTTTAAAACTGACAATCGAAGACGAGGGAACATATGCAAAGCATATGAGGCGGGTGGAATAGGCGGCATGGGTATAGTAATGCCTTAAGTTGTTTTTCTCTCGAATAAAAGTGTGCACATGAGGTGGAGTTTATTATGAGATCTTGATGTCATGCTTCGTATATTTTAAAACTTTCTACTATTTTCGAAGCTCATCCCTCAAGCTCATGACTTCTCATTTAGTTTTCATATTTTCAAGTAACCACAAAATGCACTCTTGTCACATGTGGTTGACATTATTATTTAGTAATGGATTTAAATTATGTATATATGTTGATAGGTTTATGGATGATTGCATGCTTCCAGCAACGGAAATCAATCAGCTCGAAAGGTAATGAACATAACCATAGGCTCTAAAACTTGTATCAGATGCCAACTTCTAGTCAATCCGTCACCCACATTGGCCACATTGATGTGGAAAAATCCGTTGTACTGCTATCATTTCACCTGCACAGATACATAAATGGTATACCTATTACCAAATTGTATTCTCATCGTTTTCCGTGTTGACGTTTTATTGAGCCCATCAAATACCAGGTGAAAGTTACACAAGATTATGAATAATTATTGTCATCTAAAAAGTGATGTATTACTATTGTAAAATAAAATATAATAAGCTTTTGCTTTTATTCAGTTATTCACCAATTATTCGATTCCTCTAGTCTGTTACATTCTCATTTTGTCTTATAATATCATCCGTATACTATATTAAAATAATACTTGCTCATCAACCGATTGTTTTGCAGTTAGCCTTAACCTGACACAGGTAATGTTTTGGAAGAAGCCTTTGATGGAGGCATTGGAGATCATTACATATATTAATATTACATAGATTACATTCTGATTATGTACACTGTATACTGCAGAATAGAATATGGCAACATATGTATTATGTATTACAAGCTGTCACCATCATCATCATCATCATCATCATCAGAAGCGTCACCGCTAAAAGTATGAGCGTCCAATAATCTAATTTCCTGCATGACTTTATCCACCGTGGAAATTTGGAGGACGTCCTGATTTCCACTATAAGAAGTAATGTCTACATCACTTTCCTTGCGTAACATTAACCTACGACTGGTACCGCTAGATGTTCCACAACCTTGGTCGCTACTCCCACGATGTTTGTATAATTCACCACAATTATTAGCTCTGGATGAACTACTACTACCACCAACTCCAACTACATTTCGACTGGTATCCGGCTTATTACCCACTAAAGATACTCTTCTGGTGGTTTCGTCAGCTAAGTCATATCTTCTCTCATGATGAGCGGAAACGTTGGCTATACTTGATTTATAGAAAGTTGTTTGATTGTTTTCACAAGATTGATTAAAACTATTAACTCGATGAGAGGTAGATGCTGTCACGATGGACGTAGTAACACATCTACAATCCGCTTCCGTGGTGCTAGTAGTTGAGCGTTCTTCTTTGGCTTGCTTCCGCAGTCGCTTTTGATTGGCTTCATTGACTAAAATGTACTTGTTGCAGGTGAACATTGACCAGAGGCCGAGAGCTGCAGTACCATTGTAGCAACTGATTATCACTACAAAACTAATCCAAAAGGTGCCAAAGTACTCTTGAACATTGCAAAATACGAGGTAGATCAAGAGCGAGATTGTTATTGGAAAAAGAAATCCTTTCATTATGGAAAATACAAGGAAGCACCTTTCTCGACCCTATATAAAATATACAGCAATATAAATAAGAGTCATATAAAAAACAACCCGGATGCCATGTCAAGAGGTAATAAATCAAAAGTACTTACACAGCGTAAGGATCTCAGAGCTCCGTAATTTATGATTAGTGAAAGTATCAGGTAGACCAAGATTGGATTGATGTGATTCAGTAGGCCCTAGAATTGAATAAAAATAACAAGGATTTTTTAAGGTCAATATATAACAACCAAATTCATATGAAATTGATGAAAAGGGATAAAAAAGTATTTTTTTACTTCGAAAAACATGGACTCCACATCTTGACCCATGATAAAGAACAGTACGAATAAACCAGAATATATCACATCGCAAGTCTGCAATCAACAACAAAAAAATCAATATAATTTCAATATATTTTGCATGATGAATTATTGAATTCATCAGCAGCATTTTCTTTATTTTTTATTATTTGGAATTGGAATTATGACGGGGGAGTAACTTACAAAATTGATTAGCGTCCAGAATGAAGCACAATCGGAAAGCTCAGAAAAGTATGGATCCACCTCTCTCCAATCAATCTCAATATTTCGAACAGCAGCCGACGCATGCACATGTATGCACTCTTGCCTACTACCCCGACTGCCATGACCTTGAACACCACCATCACAACTGCGTCCCACTTCCATCTTTCATAAACATATGGAGTGAATCGGGCAGTTGGAAAGTCCTCCCGTTGAATAGGGACTTTCTCCAGGTTGAAATAAATTAGTCTAGAGACACCATATAACCTCAATCTTTTCAGACTTGCTTTCTTCACCCCACAATTTACTTGTCTTGTGCATGACGACCACAATCACAAACCAAAACCAATCCACAACTCATAATCATTCTTCCGTTTGGGTACTCTTCTTCTTCTTCTAACGGAAATATATGAAATTATTTATTTTGACAATATGTATATAACTTCAATTACAATTCCATAACTTACTTGGTCGTAATTGGATCAAGATGCAAAGTGCAAAGGATAAGAGGAAAAAGCTCCTCCAAATTTAATTTGGTTTTCAAAACAAGAGAGATATGGCCTGGCCTGTTCCGCAACAACGGAAACTTACAATTTCCCATGTGATTCCCCTTCTGTCTATTTCTAACTGGCGTTTGCTCATGTAGAATATTGGATGGTTTTTTGGTATTAGCTTTACCTTACTACTGCCTTGCCGAATAAAAGCTACATAGATGCTTCACCATCACATCACCAATGCATACGAGACACGACGGATGTGTCGAGGTCGAAAAGTGGCAACCGAAATACAGACAGAAAGAGAGAGAGAGAGAGTGAAAGAAATAAGGGGATATTTTCGACTTTGGCAGAGAGGTTTCCCCTCTCCTCCTGTATTCTGGTCCGGCTGTTTTCCTTACTGTATGTAAGTAATCTTTGGTTCTCTCAAAAAAATATGAATGCATCCCAGTACCCTTTTTTATGTAACTTGAGAACTAAACGAGAAAGATGACTGCGTGCACTGCTTTCTATTCCATTCCATTCCACTTCCACCATATCACAGCAGTCTTACTCTTTTCTGCTGCCATTTCCAGAACCACATTGTGTATGATGTGGACTAGCTTAGTACTATGTTTACTTACTACTAGATAAAGTGAAAGCATTTTCTATAGGCTCAAACCTTACTATAAAATATGTAGGAGAGCAGAGGACCAGCACCAGCATCCATCCATATTCTTAGCATAAGTATATATATTGTATCTATCATGTATATATTATATATACTCATCCATATATCTAGGAAACTTGAGAAGAGGGGGAAAATCGATGCCATCTTTAGAGAAAGTTGTACTACCTTTCATCGGATTTGCTTTAAGAGATTTCTACTCACTCTCAATGTGTGTAAAGTGTCCTAAAGCCAGTTTAGTTCAGTAAGTTTATTTCTCCGAGCGAAAAACTACTTACGAGTAAATGTTAGGTAGAAAGTAGTCTTTTTTATGTCTCATTCACTTATGAAACCTGATACCAACGTCATGTGTGTGTGAAAACATGAATTTGTCTTGATAGCAACACATCTTCATCTTTCATTTCTTTCTCCATCCTGTACTTTCACATAAACATATAACAGCTGAACATATTACACTATAAAAGCTTCATGTAACAAATCAAAGTACATAGCACAAAGTATCGACTTAACACACGAAAAAAGGAATCCCTTTACTTAAACATTTACGTTTGCTTATATCATGCAGTTTCAATATTCCTTACACAATAAGTGACGCTCGGATTACTTAATACTCACTCTTCTTCTGCGTCATACAATGTTCGTCAGTTCCAGGCATAAAGCATTGAATAATGTGCAAACTTGCGTAAAGATGAAAGAAGCCATTTCACAGAAAGTTTTTGGTCACGAAGGGCAATATGGGCATAGTATGTGGATTATGAAAGAGTAAAATATACATTCAAATTTATTAAATATGCATTTCATAAGAAGAGATCCGTTCCCATTCGGAGGTGCTCCATTTTTCTGGTTAAGCTTTCCACTAAACTCTAAAATTACAACCAGAAAGTTTTGGTTTCTGGCTAAGGTTGAAGGTAAAATACTTTTATTCATTATAAATACCAAACACAATCAATTTTAATAACTGGACGAAACATTTTTTAAATTTTTATATTCATATAATGTGGCTACACACAGGCTTTATTTCATTTTCATTTCTATTCTAAAGAACACCATTATTAAGACGTTTCCAGTTTGGAATTAATACTATATACATACAAATACAACTTTATATTTTTCTTTCCATAATGATAATATCATGATTGCTTTTCAGTACAAAATTCTTATATAGAATTGTTAAAACACTGCTTATCTGGTCACATACTGAGATTCTGTCAGTGTCATCATATAAAATATACCTCTCATGAAAATCTCGTAGAGAAAACAAATTATTAAGAGCCGTTGCTTCTAGCTTTTGGAAGTTCCTGGCTGTGGTTCCGGTGAGGGCTTCAACGGAATAGTTTGATGCTCTTCCTCTCTTCGCCTTTGATTGTCATTCCCTGGACTCAACCTGTCCACTGAATCTGACCAGGGAGCAGTTGGTCTTGAATGCAAATGACCACCGCCTCCATCCACGGTGGGTCTTGTGGCAGAAGCACACTTTTTCCTCTTTCTATGAACTACATAGATCCCATTCTCCAAAGAGTAAATAAACTTGTGCACAACATAGTAGTAAATTGATGTTGCCACAACGTTTGCCACCATGAATTTAATGTGGTAGACTCGGTGGACTCCTGCATCGTGGTCAAGTTCAGGAAAAGCAAATCCCAAGAGGATATTGGTAAGTAACATCGAGATCTGGAGGAGAATGAAGGCTCTCATGGACCATTTCAAGATACCAACTGATTCCTGTAAATTTGAGAAGAAAACAAGGTTGATGTTTAGTAAATAAGAACAAAATGAACGTGAGTAATTTGCGATTTAACGAATAACACTCACCTTTTCGACAGCAGTAAAATTTATACAACCAAGAACCAGGAAAATTGAAATGTAGATGAGAAGGATGGGATATAATATGCGCATTCGATCCTACAAACAAACCCACAAATAATCATTAGAAAACAAAAAAAATATAATTTTTATGAACTTAATTCAAGCAAACTTACATCTTCAAAGTACTCATCATTCACACCATTCACGTAAGTCACCAAAATCCACTTAATTGACAGGTACATTCCAAGAAACTGGAAGGAAACAAAGACAGTTGGTCAATTTCATTATGCAAAAGGTCCTTGAAAAACTTGATGTACATATTAGAACAAGAAACGTCCCTACTCAAAACTTACTATGTGAACACTGGTGCAAAAGAAGGAGGCACCCTTTGGAGAGGTGCAGCAACAGCAGCAACACGATTGAAAACCCATTTTGATTGTGAATTCAAATCTCACTTGAATAAGGATATAGCATGATTTAGAGAAGTGAATTCCCAGTCCCGAATTTCTTGGGCATCATATATCATAACATACTACCACCAACGTTTCATTCCAAAACACCTTTCCACTTGCTGAACGAACGGGATATTAATTGGTAATAAGATACTGTGTAGCTAACGTACTAACATTTTCAAAGTTGCTCTTTCTAATTTGCAAAATTTACAAGTCTGCTGAATTCACAAAGAATGTCGAATGCTACTTTACATAGTAAATGACACTGCGATCTGCAAACCAAAAATTTAAATGAAGAAAAGGCAAATCAACGTCGATATTTATTGCGTACTTGGAAAGGCAAGCCTCATCTAAATCTCAATTCACTCAGCCTAAATTAATCACGTATAAAAGGTTGCGACTTAACCAACAAATTATTTAGCTGTCAAAAGCATGCCCCATTAAATTAAGGACAATATAATATAATATGTGAGTTCCAAGAAATGTAAACAAGTCGATTTTTTGCTATATATACAGCAGCAGTCAATATACTTTTGCTCTTTGCTGGTGGTATTATTGGTATGCAAAGCTGCATGAATTGAATGCTCCAGTAAATGTACAAACTTTAGTAGCTATTGCTATTATGTATTGCTGAGCTCATAAAAGCTGGCCTTGATACAAATTTGTATTTGTACAGCACTAACTAAACAAGACAGACAGACTTTAATGCAGAAAAGTTTTCAAAAGGGCGTATTGAAAGTATTATATAATCTTTACTATTTATTAGCACCAGCACCAAGAATATAAAAAGCATTAAGTAAATAGTATATATACGTATGTAAGAGATGAGTGATTGATGTTGGATGTTGTTGTTGCGTAAAACATATCTAAAGATTTTTGCATTGCTCTTTTTATTACGGCAACTCAACCTATTACTATTATGTCATGCATGGTGAGGATGATTCCAGGATGAATTTTTACGTTGTAGGAATACGTGATAAACCCGAAAGGTACTAATGCTTGCATGCTGAGGTATATATACATTCTTGTATTCTTATATTGTATAAATATTCTCATTGTTAGCACTTCAGCGCACACAGTGCATCTATAGCTGCACTTTTATAAGATATTATATTATGGGATAAAAGGGAACTGGGAAGGAAGGTATTTATTATGTCAGCTTCTTCTAATGATGTGAGGATACACAGTTGATGAGAAGCCAGATCCAGACAGTGTTCTCATTGTTGAGTGGTGTAAAGTGCTGAGTGTATGTATATCGCTTCATAAAAATAGAGTTTGTGTAGGTCTGCAAATTTTTTGAAGATTATGAATAAATGCTTCATGATTTTTTTAAATTTGCTCGCACCCCTTTTATGAGTTGTACATAACGCGCATTACATACTTATAAACTCCGATTTTAACACGAGTTGCATGCAAGGATTCTCATAATTTTTCTCAAATTCTAGGTTGGACCTTGTGCGACTTAATTACTTTTGTATTACTGTAAAACCAGCATTTGAACGAACAAACAAACAAACGGAAAATTTCAATTGCATATAAGTACATTTACTTCGAAAGTAGTCAACTAGACAGCCAGGGATTCAGAAGCCCATTCGCTTGTAGAGTTGGACGTTTTAGATTTGCAGCAGTCACATCACATCCAACATCAACTATTGAAAATACTCAAGTGGCTGACTGACAACCAGCAGCAGCATGAAGGAGTGTTGTATGTGAGATGTGAGTGCTTCAATTTGAGAGGACACACGAATCTCTTGTATTTCTTGCAATTACACGGGCTGTCAAACATAAGCATGATAGAAAGCAGTATCAATATCAATGTCCATTCATCCACCCTCACCCTTTGTAATGGTAATGGCACATATATAAAAGACAATGAGACCTGATGTTTGCGACAAAATATGTTTGCATTGCTGTTCATTGAGATGGATTATTCCATGCAAATCTTATATAGCTTACGAACTCGAGTACACAAAGCCAAAAAAACTTTTATCATAATTTTCTACCTCCTCCCAAACAGTTCTCCGGTGCCTGCTAATGGGCTTATGGTAATAAGTTCGAGTGGATTATTAGTCGAGGAAATGTCACTGCAGAGTAAGACCTATACATACAAAGCAAAGCATACAAATCCAATGCACAAACAAGCATTATATTGCTTAGGGAAGTATACACCCATTTATTAAACCACTCATAAACATCACAATTTCTCATGTTTTCCGAAATGTATCAGATTTTTTTGCTTAAACATTTCATATGACAATCAACATTGTAAAAATACATCTCACACATTTACGGACTTGCTTAATGTCATGCCTTAAACATAATGAAGACATCTTCAATCGTTTTATATTAATGCATAGATTTAATATTACTCGTATTCAGTTTGGACGCATTCGTTACAGCAACTTTCCTTTCAATAATCCCTGTCCAACGCTTGTTCAACTTTGTAGAAAAGTTGAGACTGTACCTGCTACCTTACATATGTATTTGACATCAGTTCTATCATCCTCTGTTAGTAATAACTTTATTAGACTCATTTATTTAGTAGTTGTGTTTACTAGAACTAGCATACACTTTGTAACATTATTTTTCATTTGATTTGTATTGTGTTCATGTATTATTATTGCACGTTGGTCGACGACTGATCATCCATATTTTCTCTCTTAGAGAAATCTCTACTAAAAAATAACTAAAATGTTATCGTACTACTTTCACACATTATTTTTAGCAATGTAAATTCTCCCATTCCCCATCCACATAACGTTGGCCTGGAGCGCATTCTCTGATGGTGGCAGTACTTCTCACGCTACTCCCGTGACTACTCAACGACTGCCTGTGGTAACCCACTCCCCCGCTGCTACTCTTTTTCAATCCTCCTCCAGAGTTCACTGACACGGTCAAGTTGCTCTCTGACGTGTCGCTGGCTCCCATCGTCGTCAAAATTGCCATTCGGGGGTAGCGTATAATATACAAAAAGAGGATGGAGAGATGAAGGGAGCTGAGCACAAAGTTGAGGATGAGCATTATCAACTGCGACACTTTCTCATCCTCTTTCAAAACATCGTAGGCGATGACTAACAGGGATACGTGAGTTAGCACGATGAGACACTGGAGGATGGTGAAACCTCCCACGGAAACTTTGAGCAGTCTGAGTGATCTCTGTGAGACACAAAATAATGATGATCTTAGTTTCTTACAGAACTGAAATACGATAGCTTTGCAATACGCGTGGGTGTGTCGTATAATTTTAGATATTTTATTGACCTTTTCCATGGCTCTGAATATCCAGCACCCAAAACATAGAATGAGCATTCCGTACATCATCAATATTATGGCAAGGTAGAGGACGTATGACTGCGTTTGGGATAAAATATTATGATAATTTTAACGAGTTCTCTCAAATCAATATTATCTTAAATTCGGTTATGGACATAATTTAGGCCTAATTTTTTTTAAAATGGGGAGCTTACATCTGCTTCCATTCGATCCCATGGTGGCATACTCCATAATAATGCCAACTCTCTTATAGTTAGAGCCAATCCGAGAAGCTAAAAAATCAATCATCATTAAATTACATTTCATACTAATTTTATTGTTAACCCTTTACATTTTTGTTTTCAATACTTGTGCAGATCTATACCTACTTCCTTTATAATCTTGGAATAAAAATCAACATATCTTTCGTAACTATTAAACCTGACAAGACCAAACCAGTGGTGCAATATCAGTCACATATGAATAATTAATTAATGAACATCAACTTAATGTACTATAATTAGCTGTCACAAATAATTGTTCATTTTATTGCATTAGCACTTAACGGCGACATGATTTATAGAGCCTAATCAAGTCATTGGACTTAAGTCTAAATTATTAATGTATATTTTACGCCCAATTAAATGCATAGGTATAATAAAATTATTGCCTTTTTTTTAGATAAGGCTCATTTTCACTTAGGGATAAGTGCTCACACAATCAGTACTAGGAAATTAGCTGTCCTCATTAAATATGATATGACAGGAATATAATTATTGCGAAAGTCATGAACACCGTTTTTATAGGCTGTCAAAATTCATTCTTGGACGTGAATAATATTGCATGTAATTAATACTTTAAGGACAATAATAGCTTAATTTGTATGAGATTTGATAGCGGGTACCAAATTACGAATGCATGTTTTAGCTTAAGGGCTCTTTTACAGCCTGAGATACACGATACTTTGTTGCCAATGCCAAGAGGGCAATTAAAGTAGTGGACAAATTAATGCTTTGCATCCAAAATAATTATTTTGTTCTTTTCGTCCATTACTGATATTTTGACTCATAAACTTTTGACTGATAGTCATCTCACGACTAGTAATCTTTGCCATCAACCAAAAAAAATATTTGAGAGAGAGAGATCTCATTTAATCCATAGCTAAACGTTGTGTTGGTGCAATATAGCACACAAAAATATGCATGTACTATCTACTACAATCTCCTGATGCACAAAAAATATTTACAGGTTACAACTTGCAGGTCTTGTCTTCGAAAAAAATATGTTTTACATTCTATGAGAAGCTTTCATCACTAGCGACTACTATACTATAGGCCTAGCTACTAAGTCCTGCAATTCGGTCACTCTCCTGATTTAGATCACGTCTTAATTTGCCCAATTCATCATATCATCATGTTCATTCTCTTGTCTATGAGATGTTGATGCTGCTCCACTGACTTTTACTCTGGTTGGATTGAAGCCAAAGCTAATGAAACGAGTGTATACAACATATCAACACATGATGCACAAAATGTAAAATTCTAAACCAAATGAGCAATCTATAATATATAATACACCTAAAACAACTAAGCTAACACAAAACAAAAACTGTTGTGCTACTACACTAAAACTACCTTAATTTCAACTTGATCAACTTTTTTTTAGTAATTCACTTACAATTTGAGCTGACGTTCCAAAGTACGCTGCTCCGCGCACTGAGAGACATATTATACAGCACATTTTTGATATGGGTTAATGTTAAATAATGATGATAAATAAGAATATGTTTGACAGGTATGATTTCCCAATCCAATGTATCGTATCACAGGTTAAATTGGCATTTCCATGATTTTCGTAATTTCACGCTTCACTGACTCCATACCACATACACCACAGTTTTTACATGACCTCGTTCCGTAGCGTCCACTTTCTAACTCACATTCTTCTTGCAACAAAGACTCGTCTTGTAAAAACTTTGTCCTCTCACTCTGCAAAGAGTTCTCATATGCACCGGAATAGCGCTAGCAGGAAACTAATATCCTGATCTGATCCAATGGAGCAAACTCAAACTAGTTTTTATTTCAAACCGAACTGAAAATCAACTGGGATAACAGGAACATGCATTTTCATTCAAAATTCATTTCATACACATGCACTTCTGTCAAAGCAGCTAACCACTTTTCTTCGGCGCTAATCAACGGAAATTTTAGTTAACACAACATACAACATATTTATGCTAACTGTCCACCAGATCCGTATCCGCTCTCTTTAGGTTCTACTCATGAAACAAAAACGGTTGTTCAGTAAAATGTAAAAAGAAATTCCTTAACAAGAAAAAGTTCTCATAATTTTCTCTGATGGCAATAATTGAAAAAGGTCGACTCAAAGTCAGAAAGTTGAATCATCACCACAATATGCGAAGAAGGTATCCTCCTGTGCGTGTGACTTTCATTGAAGATGATTGCATAAAAAAACGTTTCCCGATTCCTAATCTCTTTGTTCCTATATATTTCAACAACTTGAACACTTTTGCACGCATAGGGAAATGGACACCCAGGAAAATGACAGCCCAACAAAACACACTCCCACACCACACACTCAACCACAAAAAAGCCTAAGTCTTGTTGACTTGTTGAGGAAAGATTTGCAAGTAAAGAGTCGAGATTACACCTGCTGCCACCATGTAATTTTTATGATCCGGTAGTAGAAGTGAGGTGAAGGTGTCATTTTAAAATATGTAATGGTCGACATAATATACAAAAATTGTGTATTCCTCCCTGCAATTCAATCCAGCTAGCGGTAAATTGTAGTACGTAATATCACATCACAACATCAACTATCAACCCTCAACTCAACTTGTTTCCTTCAAACAAGTCCTCTTCACCTATTCACATAAACTCAAAAACTCACACACGCATGATTATGATAGGAGCGGTTGAAGAAATGAAGATTCCTAAAGTTTTTATCTTATTAAATCATTGTCCTGTTGTTGTGTTGGCTGTCATGCTATGCCATGCGATGTTGATAGGGATGTGATGTGTGATGGGATGAGCCACTGGGAAAACAGGCTAATCTTGCTTTGGCTTTAGCCTTTGTCCTCTGACACTAACACACAATATGAAAGGTGGTTTTAATAGGGAATATGTACGTACGTAGTTAAGACCAACACTCCTGATAATTTAAAACAGCAACAACAACAGCAGCAGCAATTCTTTAGTCCCTGATTTGATTCGCTTTTCTTCAAGTTTCTTTCAAAATGCGAAAAATGATTATTTTGTTTTTCACTTGATTTGTAAGTACGTACTTTACATTCGTATTCCTATGTACGTGCTATCCCGGCAAGAAAACTTGATTAAAACGTGTACATACAAAAAGTAACTGCTGATATTATGATTTGATTTTATCGTAGCATTCGTAGTTAGAATATTCAATAGTGCTAGTTATTGCTCCTTATGAAGCGGTTTGCCAAGTGGTACTAAACGTCAAAAGCCTTTACACTTTGCCAACTGTGTTGAAAGTCTTGTGACTGACTTAGAGTAACCCAAAAGAGTAACTTTTTTTCGACCATATAAGAAATACTTTTATCTAGGGAATGGATAGAAGGGCATAAGTATATAAGTAGACGTACGCAATGTATATTATTTAGCGAACGTGCAAACCAAAGCACATAACTCAAAAGATAGGTGTATTCAAGCTTACTCTTATCATTTTTCTGTTGCATCCCTCCTCGAAAAAAAAACTTACATAAGAATAAATAACGACCTAAAGTACTGAGCAAAATCTTGCACTTGCACCAAATTCTATGCATAGACTTTTGGTTTGGTGTACTATATATAGGGACTCAATATACATAAACTAAATATTGCCATAAAGTATAAAACTCAGTACAATAGCAATACAATGGCAATAATAACATGCATATTTTTTGGCAATTAGCTTGTGAGTAAAGAAAGAGTAAATACAGCAATGAAATTACCCTCTATAACCAAAATATATCAAGTGATATACAAAAAACTTTTTTAAGGGTTTGCTTGTTTTTATCGTACCGCGTTACAAAAGAAACTCAAATCAGTAATAAAGCTGCACATGCCTAACTTTGCAGCTGAATGTTGTGTGGAAGGATTTCTATACACGTACTTTATACCTAGATTAAGCAAAATTATGCCAAAAGTGCTTGCTTTACTTTGCCTAAGCTAATACTGGCTGTAAAACAATATAAATGAGAACCTTAAAGCAGAGAAGGATTTGAGAAATAAGAACAATATATATTCTGTTCTGGTGATGATGATAAGTCTTCCTCTCACAATATGAAAAGGATCATTTCTGTAGTCCTAATCTTTCAGTGAAAATACATGCATGAAATGAAATGAAGGAGCGAGCTCATCATCGATGTGTGTAAAAGCTTGAAGCGATGCGATATTGCCTTAAAATAAAACACTTGTACGTGATATACTATATACTGTTTGTTTTTGCTGTTGCTTTTTTCTATATGTACCTAAAAGAATACAGTGACTGAAATGAAATGATATCGGCAGTTAGTTTGAAATGGACAACACTTGTGCTTTGGTTTGAGGCTGCTGAAGGAAGAATTTCATAATTGTTATCAAAAACAAAGTTTTTTTGTATGTACACAATACATATTGTTCTTTAGCAGCACCAAAGTAAAGTGGGCTGATTTTACTGAAAAAATGTATGCGTTTGTATGAAAACGATACAAGAGTAGAAAGGAAAGAGATATCAAGAGTGTAAAAATTCCTTTCCTTCAAATTCAAATCATACGCTCTAACTAACTGATATCATTTATATGCACTGCATCCACAAACTTCTGTTGGTAGAGCATATTAGCATTACCATTCCTATTCTATTATTTTTTCGGTTCACTGCTATAATTTACTCACGAAAGACGAAGCATCAATAAGCATCATCTTTTTTGGTGGTCAGCCAGACCAGACCAGACGCTGTTTTATAACATGAATAATAAAACAGTAGGGTTTCTTCTTCATTTGTCAAAAAAGATTGGGGTACTATTTCATATTTGCATCCTGCTATTCAAACGGTTGAATTACAGTCATCAAGACCCAATTTTGAATTTGCGTGTATCCTCTATAACGCTAGTCCAAGCACTAATTTTTATTTATTTCATGATTTGCATTGAATCACTTGCATTATTACATTGAATTGCAAAAACTAAAATATGAGTTCCATAATATTATGTTGTCATTCACAGTTGCGTACAAATAATGAAGTTCCTGAAATCAGCTAGAAGAAGAAATACGAAATGTGAAATGATTATTTGAATTCAGGCAACATCTGCATTTTTTTTATTCAATAGGTTTCTATTTCCCGAAGGGATGAATAGAGTATATAAAAGGTACATGATATACAAGTGAAGAAAATGAAGTAAAGAAAAGAAAACTGTTGTTATTAAACCATTATTGTATTTTCTGGTTGACGAACGAAACTGTAAGCACTGTGTTCGAGTTTGAGATTTTTGAGTATATATGTATGCTATGTGTGTGCTATCGGGGAAATCATTTAGTTTGTCAGTTAGACAATATAATCCTGCAAAAAAAGTCCATTTCGGCATCACGCATTATTCAATTCTTCCCAGCTTCAATGGCCAATGAACAGCTATAAGCACATTTGATGTGAGATGAGATGATGATAAAAGTTTGGTTTTCAAAGTAATGTTTGTTCGTACGTATCATAAAAAAAGAACACACAAAAAGGAAATTTATTGCATCCAAGTATTTTCTCTATGCTCTTCAAAGATGCAAAACCGTTTTCAGATATTTTTTGACAGGCACGTAGAATTGAATTGAACCGAAGGATTATACTTCTTGTGTGGATTTGTAATCCTTTTGAAATCTAGGATGAACTGATTTTTGTGATCTGCAATTGAGATGAATAGCAATAAAGCAAGCACGTTCACTCTGCTCTATTCTACAAGAAAAAAAATATTATGATGAATGGATTTGATGCGTGTATAACGATCACCGTCTATAAAATAAAATAAAATAATATTTGCATTACATCAATAAACTCGAGTCCGAAAGACACACTTTTATTTCATCCATATAATAATTCTCCGCATCAAATTATTAATCCATCAGGGAAATAGAACGGAGTCAGTGTATCACTAGGAGGTTATATTTTTGTATCTATATAGAAAAAATGTTAGTTTGGTTCGACTTTGAGTGCTACATAATGAAGGATAATCATTGAAATAGTGTGCTGTAACGAGTAAGATATGATATAGAAAGCTAGAAGCCAACTATCATTTCAAGTGCAAAGATCTGAAAGCATTTTCGTTTCGTTTCGACATGTCGGACTCGGATGTGGATGGATTGGTCAGTTTAGTTTGCCCCTGCTTGAAAAGCAAGTTTAACTGTGTACTCAACTCACTCTTCACTCGACTCCCCCTCCCGAATAAACTCAAAAAAAATCATTCGTACTTGATCTAAATGGAATTAGGTGTTTTTAGTTTCAGATTCTTATCTGATAAATGATTTCTAAATAAAAATAAATATATATTTTTTTGCGTAATAAAATGTTACATCTTCGTTTCTTGCTCTTGTTAAGGATTTTTGACCTAGTCCTAACCTAAAATAGAAGGGCATGCGCAACTCTGATTTTATAGCTACGCATTATGAAATATGCGTAATTTATGTTGATTAAAAATCTAAACGGGTAATTATTACATACGTGTGAGTTTGATGTTTTTATTTCAGAATATGACAGGTATATATACAACTTTGCTACCATTATTTGAAAGCTCTAAATATTCATCGCACGTATGTATCTTACGCGATATTTGTATATGTATTATTTAATCTATCCTTCAATCAAAATCCTTTAATGAATGAAAACGCCCGCAGTAATAGTTCAAGAAGTGTTTTGACCACTCCTTTCCCACATACAATGTTTATATATTTGAAGGGGGGTGAATATTATAATATAATAATATATAACGATTTTCTCAAAAGTAAATAAATAATCAAATCAGTTTAATTGTAATAGCTTATCTTCTACAGCATCATCCTAAACAAAACGGATACATTGAACTCTCAATCAATTCAAAGTAATTTTTGAAATTATACAAACATCAAGTTTCAGATTCAATTACATAAGTATTTTTTACAACCAGAAACCTTGAAAGATGAGCATAACCCTACATATTACAGTCTAACGAATCTAGTCCCTAGTCCTTATCCCCGGTCAATAGGTTTTGAGATGATGATGAGTTTAATGCAGTTGAACAAATGATGATTACAAAAATGGAAGCGCTAGAGAAAAGTTTCCTTATTTGTTTTTGAACCAAAATTTCGTTAAAGATTCTTTGTTAGATTAGCTTAAACTAATTTTTGAAACAATCATAATCAATCCCTTCTTGCTCAATATGATGATATGAGAAAGTAGGAAAATATGAGCTTATGCAAAAAAAGATGCACAAAGTAATATTGCAATGCAGGCGTATATTGTTTGTTACAATTAGGAAGTCTTACTGACAAAATTAGTTCCTCATCAGTGATGCAGAAATTTATAGTTAGAAGCCAGCTTGTTCAAAGTATTACGTTCGTTTAGGATAAAAAAAATGCAAGGCTTCTTAAACCACTGACTTGGTTAGACAAGGACTAGGATGCAACATGCAACTTAAAAACATGAGTTCAATTTTTTGGTTCAGCAGCCCTCCTAAATACCTTTCTAGACTTTACAGCAAACCAGGTTCTAAAGTAATGACATCCACAGCCAAGAGTACACCTATGAAAGTAATGACAAAAGTTTTCAAGTGTAACTCATCATCGTCAGTCATAAAAATACTATACGCTTGTTCCCAAAAAATTAGCAAACCTTAAACTTCTTAAAAATAGTTTCAGGGAAACAAAATTTTTAAAAAACAATAAGGAAAAAATGTGAAGATACAAAGATACTACGTGAAATGGTCGTTTCGTGGTATACACGATCATGATGACAGTATTGTTTTGTTTTTGCTATACTTACTTAAGTTCTAAAGTATTTTGATGCATAGAAATTCAATATTCTACAAAGTAACAGACAGGATGTATGTAACATCAATCAGCAATCAACATCATCATGAATCATGACTATGACGATCTTCAATGTGTGTATCCGCACGTAGTTGCTGAAATGTGAAAATAAAGCACATGTAAGAAAAAAATCGTCCCCGGAAAAGTGCCTCTTTTTACTGCTGATAAACAACTGTTTCTGGTTTACTTCGTTGATGAAATTACCTTATCATCTTTACCACTTTATTACTGTTTGGAGTTTCAGAGGATTCTAAATACAAGTGCAATTGCGCACTTACACTACCTAAATCATTTTTTTCCCACATATCAAAACGAGATGGATGATATAGTATTACAACACACCACACCACACCAAAGCAGCGAGAAACAAACAAGTTCTCACGGTATTTTCACGTTCAAGATTTTTACAAGTCGTATATTTCATATCATACATATCGTATATACATATGAACCTTAAAAAGCTTTTCTTGAGTCGTGGCCAAGTAACAACGCGGGCTGAAGCGCAAGCGTATTGTGCACTCAGAGTCAGATTTAGACATGCAATGCAATATATATATGAACATTGTATAATACATTTACATGCTCACATCATATCCGTGAATAATGACAGTTGTTTTAACGCTTAAGTGCACTTTTCAGGATCTGGGGATGAAGAATGTTCTTACATTCGAGAGGCTCGTCCCATCGGTTCGGTATCAGGTTTTTTTAAGGAAAAAGTCACTAGGTAAAGGCAATCTGGATGCGGATGTTAAAAAGTTAAGTGGACGGACGGCTGATGGTATGGTGGACGTGGACAGAACGAGGTAAGCAAGGTGGATGATTGCTTAAGTGAAGTCATCCCGAAAAAAATATGTGTGTTAGTTCAAGAATGAATTGCACTATCACGGTCCAACGGTATATTTTTTTCTTGTTCAAAAATTGTCTAATCAAATGCCACGCTATTTTAAACTATGCAAAGCATGACAAGACAAAACATGGCAGAATATTAAGGGTCAACCAAACCACGATATAGAAATAGTAAAGTAAAGAGGGGAATGACTACTTACTGACACTGACTTTGGTCTTCAATTAGCTTTGAGAGGTACATGGATCTAATCCATATTTGATAGTACAACACAACTTTTTTTTATATCATCCATAGTCAATATCTTCAGATACAATGTTGATGGTTTTACATAGTCATGTCCATTTAAATTTGCGACACGTCGTGTTCTTCACAGTGTCGTGGATGGGTTGGGATAACTTAAGTACTTTTTAATTCATTTTGTGTTCTCTTGAGTCGTGACTTGTACATAACATAACATGCATAATGATGATGTTGATGATGATGATGACCCGTCTCCATCATCATATTCCCTGTTTTTTAAGATTTAACAACGTGTTATTAAATCGACTTTTTCTGTGCTCTAATCAAAATATTGTGAACAGCAAGAATGCGGAGGAAACGCATACTAATCTTATATATGCCATGTTTTGATAAAAACACTTATAGTTAATGAATGAGTTGTGTTGTTCGCCATCAATTAGGATAATAATAAGTATATGAGAAGATCTCAACTTGATGATAGCATGACGAGCTGACGATATGATACATTTACATGCTATGATGCAATCGACAGTGTATGATTCAACTCATCCATGCCAGGAAATTACTTGACTCAAAGTCAAAACAGATCTGATCAACCGACATTCATTTGTGCGATGTGCTGTATGCTATATATATTCATACTGTTCTACAACTTATAGCTTTCTTTCATCGTAATAGGCAAACTCGTAAATAACTGTAAAAGAAAGACAACCTGCAGCTGCATCATTTTTATAAGAAGGGTGAAGTGACGTTAGATCAGAGCTTCCAGAAAGTGATTTGTTGGAAAATTTTCATCACCTTCGTCAAAATTCCTTGAAGCCTTAAAAACTTTCCAAACTTCGGTTTCAATGTCAGACGAGGAAATGCTCATCTATTTTTAGTAATATTTTTATCTGCATATAAAAATATGCTGATTGCATAACTTATATATATATATATTAATAATGTAAGATATACATGAAAAAATGTTAGTAAATAGTAATTAGAGAAGCCAATAACTATAATTTTATTTATAATTATGTTATGCCTATTGCTTTCATGCCTGGGTGGGAAGCCAATATACACGTCGTCTCACTACTTCAAATCAAGTCAAGCCAAGACCATTGACCACAGAATTCGCGAGCTCTGTCCAGTAAAATCTGGGTCACATTTGTTAGCATTTTACGAGTGAGCACATATTATGCAAATAAAATTGTTTGTTATTTTCACATACGATTTCTTCGCCATCCCATATTCCATATGCGTACGTTCTAATATCATGAAATTCCTTGAAAAATATGATTAACCAAATGTCAAGGGTATATCATGAAGCGACACTGACTCAAACCGGACGGACACCAGCTCATTATTTGCACATCTATATTATTAAACTTTTTATTGCGATCTTGGTTTATCATTTTCGCAATCAACGTCATTACGGAAGAAGATTTTCAGTTTCATTGGATCCATTATTTCTTCACTTTCTGACGTCTCACGTCTTACTTGAACACTTCTCCAGATCAGATCATTTCATTCATAATAAAAACAACTCCATTTCATCATCTCATTCCAAACTGCGCAACAACTCGCTCATATTAAGTACTTCCTACATTTGAGTTTCATAAACACTCCAGAGAGAAGAAAGTCGATATTTTTTTTATTTCAACCATATTTTTGCCAGAAGCAAAAATACATAGCGAGTGACTGACCACGGTTATTTTGTTAGAGTCCCATAAAGAAAGCAAATTTCCTCTCGATGACTCCTAGAAACACAAAACTCTGGCAATTTGGTCTACTCGTCTTATTGCCCGCTTTGCTGCTTGGCCGGTTTACGCATTGCGACGGGCTCTCTATATCTGTTAGAAACGGACCGTCAGCAGGCTCTGGCTCAGGTATCAAATCGAACTAATGTCATAACTTGATATTTAAATAATATATGCATTTTTCATCATTTCTTTACTATAATTTACTAAATTAAACTTAGGTGTCTCCGTAGTGGACGTGGACGACATGGTGAGGAGTATACAATGTGTTACTGGACCATGCGGGGCAACGTCGTTCAGATGCCCTTCCGAGAGTTGCTCATATCACTACACATATTGTTCGAAGGCGAGAAGACAAACTGTTTGTTGTTGCTGACATAAACAGCAGGCTTCTTCGATATTTGTGTCACAAAGCATCGGTATTATTTAAAGATTTTCTAAATTTTAACACCCTATAAAAATGGAATATCTATTTATTCCATATTTATTACACATAAAGTATTACAAATTACAATGCAAATAATTTATATTAACCTGAGTCCACTCCACAATGGTAGTTTACGTTTTGATATATTTTTTTGTTTTCAAGTGAAGTACCTGTGAAGTGCTATAATTATTATTATACAGATTTACTAATTAGGTAGAAATATTGTCAATCGTGTTGTGAGTGTTGGTCATCAAAAGAAATGACTTTCATTTACATAGACATTCAAAAACAGCAGGATAGTCTCTGTAAGTAGCAAATCATTAAAATAATTGATTTTTTGAATAATTTTGGAATTTGGACCATTGCACTATTTTTATTGATAAAAGTTAATTATCGCTCTGCATAAATACATCAGTGGTCTTGGATTGCTCGAGCAAGCCTTTTACATGCACCTAAATGTTTTTTCTGTCGAAGATTCATCATTTATCTGATTGTCCTAATAATCTCATCCTTTGTGAAAGCAATGGATACGCATGTTGTTGATACGCACCAAATTGTAGTCGATGACAGATATGATAGGGCAACTCTAGTTTCAAATGTCAATCACAAATCTCATTTGATAGTTTGACATCAGCATAAAATATCATGTAACAACTTGATTTTTCTTTCGTACAGCTTTAATTTGTTTGCAAATTTGAAATAACAAGTTAGAGTGTAATTACACATTGTAACAACAAAATTTATTCGTGCTTTATGAATGTTTCATTCTTCTATCCTATATTCTTTTACCTTGACACGTGTGACTGATTACTATGCATTAATTCAAATTCATTTCTGATGGCATATAAGACCCAAACAATCTTTGGAATGTAAATGGAGAAATTTGTCTATAATTTATTTTACTATTTGACAAATTCAACTTTCATTTTTACAGAATGTACATTATACATGCGTATAAAATGACTTCATTGATGCTCCACAGCTTGTAATTTTCTGAGCATGAGTTTTTTTATGATGATGTCACTGAGACCGTAGATAGGAGATGAGATATAGCAAATAAGTGTAAAATCATTTGAGTCATATTATTAGCGATCATACCAATATTTACGTTAATGATATTATATATAAGAATCAATTTCATGCTATCGTTTCAGTAATTGTAACACAACAGTAGCTTCACATGATATATGATGCGCAATGTACATCCCTCTTTTAGCCCCCTCAGCGACAAAACTTGTTTGAGTCAATTTCCTCATCGGGACATCTTGAATAACAAACAGTGAATTCAACATCTTTACTTTTATTTAGACAGAAGAGCAGATGTAGATTTGTTATGCAACAGTTTAGTATAGTATATATGCTATCTGATTCTGTGCTTCTCGGACTCGCAATAAAATAAAACCTTCTGTTTTATTTCCTGTGTAATGAGTTAATAAAAACTGCAGTCTTGCTGTCTTGCATATGGTGCTTGCTTCAAAGTTAGGATAAAATGAGGTTTCAACTTGGATGTTGGAAGCATTAGCAAGAAACCTGCGTAGTTGAATGCAAATTCCAGGATATTGCTTGGATTACGAAAATCACTGATGAAAGAAGTGAAATCCAAATAAGCTATCTTGTCTCGTCTGTGATAAATGCAGATACGCCTACATTACATATCAAGCCATTTTGTGAAAAGCCAAAAGATATTTTTGTAAGTGCAATTCCAAGTCGCGACTGTCTTCATGTAGAAAACAGAGGAACTATTGTTTTTATAACTCTTCTTTTCGCTTACAACCCTCGGTTGAAGCTACACACTCACACGTAAATGATTAAAAAATTCTTGCTTCCGTATTAAAAATACATGTGCAACACATATTCATGTATGCATATATGTATTACACATCTTATCTTCCTATGTAAATGCATAATATGGCACCTCTCTTGAAAACATTCCGGAGGAACAAAACGACAAAAAGTGATTCAATGAACTAAGAAACAGTTCATCACAGCCAACATATATGCAACATTCATATCACCACCACCAAACTTTTTGACTTGCTGACCCCCTAAACCACTCCACAAAATTGTTAGTTACAAAGTTTCACATAATTTCAAAGCATGATCGTTTTGCTGATATGCAAGATGAGTAGGTTTCTTGTCATGCGCATGTAATCATTATATAATTTATTCATACAAGAAGAATTTGAAAGGAAGCTTCTTTTAAGCATAAATTGCAAGTCTGTTGAACTGACTGATGATGAGAATGCAAATGCCTAGTGGACATTTTCATCATATATACAAATATGCATGTAAGAATGTAGCATCCCCATAAAATGAAACAATCGCCACGAAATGGTTACTTACTGGCACACACAATTTTCTTCAGCACTAACACAGATATACGACAAAGTCGACGGCCATAAATGATGCCTTAAGGCGAAAGAAACCAAAACAAACCTACGCAAAGTTACCTATCAACTTTACGTATGTAGCGTAGCATCAAACATTGTAACAAGTCCTACATTACATATCCAAATACAAACGCAGAACAGAGCGGATAAGCATCCGCTTGTTTTTTGCACTCCAACAAAAAAAAGTACCTAAATGCTCACACAGTTTTTTTTGAAAAGATGAAGATGGGAAGGAAAAGCTTATTTGTGTGGCAAATAAACTGTTGAGTGGCAATGGTACATGCATCGTCCCTCCCTACATCGCAACGAGACCACGCGTATGTTAAAAACATATAACATAGCACGCATGCTTACTTGCATATACATATACATATACACAACTGAAACAAATGAAAGTTATGATATCATTCAGTATTCTTGATTTCTTTTGGTATCTTATTCTTTTTGCCTTGATTTCATTTCAGTGAAGCAGTAACACTTTTCTGAACCGAATGTGTGTATCATCTTCATTGCAGCTACAAAAACCTGTATCAATATTTTGAATAGAGTATCATCATCATCAACATCATCAACAACATCCACCGACCCCCACCAGATAGACTACACCCATCCTTTTTTTAACTAGAAAATTGTAAGATTGATATCTCCATTTAATTTTTACCTTTTGATCCTGTAAAAGTTTCCGAAATAATTATCATTTTTGCATCTCCGCTTCTCTCCTTGTTTGTAATTAGAGCAAGAAGCGATAAAAAAGTATATAGCCACCCTTCAGTAATAATATAATATTGATTAGTTAAAATACTTATTAACTTGTGTTTCTTTTCTCTTCTAGCGAGGACCAGCATTAGAGGAAAAGAGCAAAATGGCCCTTACGTGCTCCGATATTTTGAAAATCATTTGCGCCATCATTCTACCACCTCTTGGTAAGATATACATACTTTACTTTCCCCAACCGTAGTGGTAACTTGAAAACAAGAGATAGATTATATTGCTTCTTTCTCAAAGGTGTCCTAATTGAGAAGGGATGTGGAGCGGACTTGTTGATCAACATTGCCCTTACCTTCCTTGGCTTCATTCCAGGTAAGGAATATATTTATATCATCATATATATATTAAGATTAACAAGATGTTAATATATATTTTTTTTACATTCCAGGTATCATTCACGCCTTGTACATCATCCTCAAATATTGAAAGTTACTACAAAAATCAGGAATTGCTTGTACCGATGATGGGTTGAGGGCTCAAATGCAGTTTTTTTTGGGGTAAGTGCAACTTTTATTATGATTGCAACAAATTAAACTTTTCATTACTTATTGAGTATAGGAAAGTTTGTGCTCATTAAGGGATTCTAGTATCTACTACATGTTGCTTTCCTTTCTATTAAATTAAAATCATCAATTAACATGATAAGCATCCAATATTCATTAATTTTTTATGCATCTTGAAAATTTCGATTTTGAATGCCTATACCGTCTTGATATAAGCGCAAGCGTATAGGTTGTTTTTGCTTAATATGATACAGACAGTTGATAAATGTTTAAAACGTTTTTAATATTGGGAAAATTTTTTCGGAAAATGATTAAAATGTAGCTTCGACGTATGAAGATTACTAATTAAGATGTTAGGATTATGTCACTTCTATCTTGAGAACTCAAACTCATAAGGTGATGGTGGCATTGGGGTATGGCACTATGGCATCTTTGTTCGTATGTGCTATGTCATATGTACCATTGTATGTTTTTCTAGTTTACGTACATGTCATAACATAATCCTCAAAACACCAGCATCCCTAAAACCTAAAACAGGTTGTTGTTGCTACTAATATTATGAATGACTCATCTTTCCAAGTCGATTGCGTATGCATATCATGCGCTTATGCATCATATACCATAACATACGAAAATGTATGTAGTACGTACGTGTTTCGTAATGCTCTAATACTCTGGCACTTTCATGAGCAACTTAAATAGTGCTTTGCTGAGGTCTACCCGCAAATTAAGGTGTGGAGTGTGGACCAGCTTACTTATATACATATACATGTGAATGCTACATTCAGTTTGGTGCTGTGTTATGTAAATATTATCGTAATATGCTTTATAATCATTCGTAATAATGTAATGCTTACACACACGCAGTCTGTACAAACTTTTAGAGAGGAGGAGATATTAAAGATGAACAAACTTCATTTGCCGACACATTTTGACTATTCAGGGATGGGCAGTGCAGCATTATCTAAAATTAATCAATTAGTAATTAACATCATCATAGTCATCATTATAACTATCAAATTTCTTATGAAATGCCTTTTAATTTTTTAAAAGCAAAAATGAGTTGTCAATAAATTTTGTGTATAAAATACATGTCATTATGTGCCTTTCTGCCGAACTTCGCTTACAAATTTTAGTGAGTATATGAGTGAGAACTGATGAGGATGATATCAACTTCAATTGTACTTTGTGCATTTAGTATCACATGAGTTTTTGTTGACAGTGACGTAAATGTACAAAGTACAAACCATGCTAATATTCACAACAAAAAACCTGCTGTATCTTCCTACATTTTTCTGTATAATTTTTATGCATTTATGCGCATCCTCGTGTTTGCTAAATCAAGTTAAATTCCATACATTTGATATTTCCAAGCATATATTTGAAGATACACATACATATAGTCAAGTAGCTTGTGATTATTAGATGTTAAAATAACAGCGTGGGTAAATCATTTCGGAAGGGAATAGCAACTAACACTTACAATTTGTTAGCTGCAATTAACAGCCTGTAAGTGTTAGTTTGTTATTCCAGTACATACTAACAAAAGAGGCACTTTTTATTCATTAAAGCGTAATTTTAAATTTATTTGTAAGCATGTTTTTGAAACCACATCTCAATGATAATTTACATGCACATATACTGCATCTTATTTGAATCGTATCATGTCAATCATATCTTGGCAAGGAAGGCATAGTTAGTTGGAAAGAGTTAGAGTGCTTGAAAATCGATGTTGAAAACGATTACACAGTTTGAAGTCATAATAGTATGTTTTTTAATTGTTCATTATCAATAGAACTACAATTAAGCTGCTAGGAAGGAGAATAATTTGTTTTTTATACTATATTGTGATTTGAGATCAAATATTGTGATCAGAAGTTGTTTCTTTTGGAAAAGTTAACATCCGACACTCATAACTTAAATCATGTACGTACGTATTCCACCTAATGAAAGAAGACACTCATATGCTTTTCTCAACACACGAAACTAAATTAGTTATAAAAAGCCCGTAAGTTGAATGAGTCATTTGTATGTACATTTAAGTCCAGAGTTCACACGCATTTTTGCATACACCATATATTCACTTTGGAATTGAGACTGGCGATGAGTTCTATGACTAATAGTACGAAAGTACGTCACAAACCGCAATCTCTGTGGCTAATATTAATTGAAATTAAAGAATTTTAGTTGCAATGAGTTGCATCGTATTTTCCCTAGACAGTTTAGTAGGTAAACTGTCTTAATAAAATGTAGCTTCCTTTTCAAATGTTCTAATATTTTTAGAGCTTTATTGTGGCAAAACAAAATGTGACAAAGTATTCAAGGGCATAAACCACAATGTTAAAATTCTGTTATTCATGAATGAATGATTGAAAAATCTAACACCATGCAGAAAAAGGTGCTCATACCATCGAACTCTGCTAAAACATTGTACATAAAAAATGTTTTGAAGGTTCCAGACCAGGAAAAGTTCAGTAACACATATTCGAATGAGAAAATTATGCCGTGTCTGTCTAACACACTTTACAAGGACAAATATTAATAGTATGCACTTAAGTGATGTTTGATGATGGCATGATAAGTAAGCTTTGCTACTGTATTTAAACAAATAACTTTAAAGACACGTTGAGTCACAAAGTAAAGCAAAACCAATACTTTTACCATAAAGGTTCTTGCGTGCACGGCATTTCGTTTGCCGTCTATGCAAGTTCTCGTATATGTATGCGATACATACATTATGTATGAGATATGTTCAGATCAGAGGAAATGAAAACGTGTGTAGCATGACTAAACTAATGAGTAGGTATTTATGTAACCGAGGATAGAATTCAGAAGGATTTTCAGCGGAAGTGGATGATGGAAAACGTGAGGGTTCAAATTGATTGCCTACTGGCATTTGTAAATGCATGAGATGATAATAGATATTCCAGTTCTTAAGTTTGTAGCCTGTAATTACGTAGCAATATGCATTACACCAAAAATACTGTTTGAAATTGTTCCTGTGACATACATTAAATGGATATTATTATGCCGTCAAAAAAGTAGACCCTTTTAGCACTTATATAGGCTCTTTAATAATAACTAGTCATGTTTTACAAACCATTTTACATCACTTCCAATAGTAAATTCTATCTTCTTCCCACCTATCTCCGTAAACAAACAAAAAATCACTATCAAATAGTCTTATCATTTTTTGTTATCGTCAATGAGTAATGTTTGCTTCTGTAAACAAATAAAATGTTTTTCTCATACATCATTTTATATTATGAAGGTGAATGCTGCTGAATGCATGGCATGACGAATATTGCATTGCGTTATTCACTATTGAAGTTGAAAGTACTACTTGGTACTATGATTTAGTTGGTAAATATGCCTCACTATATAGCTATAGGATTTAGTTCCAGAGTTATAAGCATCACAATAATCCATTTATGACGCGACCTCACAGCCACATGACAATGAATACAGGAGCATTTTTCATATTGTGTAACAGCTCTGGCAGCATATCCTATCACCACCACCACATTAAGTACATTGTAATACCGACCGAACAGAAATATGTGTCGAATGTCGAATCAGTCAGTGTGTGTGAGATGCGCTGATTGGTATAATAAATAAAACCTCATATTTAAAAAAATACTTCAGTTCTCATCAACCTCTCATTCACTCGTTACCGTTACTCCAGTTCTACACGGTGATTAGTAAAGCAGAAAATTCTACTAATTAGCATATACGAAACAAGAACAAGATACAAGGTTGAAGGTGTTCCCCTGCATCCTCCGGAATTCATAAGCTTTATTGTGAATCACATACACAGTTGAAAAATATCGGAGAGCTAATAAGCTCATAATCAAATTAATAATCTCCTCAGTGAATCTTGCTTAGTGGTGATTTAAAAAAACAGCAGTAATTATGGCTCTTACGTGCTCGGATATCTGCAAATTTATTTTGGCAATCATCTTACCGCCCCTCGGGGTTTTAGCCGAGAAAGGCTGTGGAGCAGATCTTCTTATCAATATCGGCTTAACTATACTCGGTTTCATACCGGGGATAATCCATGCGCTGTACATCATTTTGAAATACTAGCGTTATCATCGGAGCCATTCAGTCAGTGGCAAGGCTATCGAAAGCTCATCACCAGCCCCTTGGCTTTGTTAATATTATGTTTTGAAGGTAATATATGACGCATGTTATGAAGTCGCAGTCGTATAGTCTTAGGACGCAAGTGTGATGCCATAAAAATTGCATGTAAAATTAATGTCAGAGGAACAGAACGTTGTGTGTGTATACTATGTGTACATTTATTTAAGAATGTTTCACACTCCATGCCTGAACTATATCTACGGCGTATTTTCCATCACAAATATTCCAACAATGAGCACATTTAGAATGTATTATATACTTACTTATAAAGTCAATTCTTTGTTTTATCATTCACAGGTTCACAGCACATCTTTGTACAACAATGATGAGAAGAAAAAAAATGAAGACGTCTACTACAGTATCTAAGCCTACATTCTACTTTTTTTTAAAACCTCTAAATTCACATTAATGATCAACAAGGACGGAGACGAATAAATAACTTTTTTTCCAGTGGTATATACGTATTCACAATCATTATCATCAAGTTCAAGTAAAGTAATATATATGGACGAACACAATATGAATCACGATATGTATGTACGTACCAAAATAACATGAATCATATTATTATTATACCATTCATTCAAACCACACTTTTGTTAAATGCTAAGCTCGAGTTTAGAGTTTGCATTGTACTGTACTAAGAATACAAATAGGGAGAGAAAAAATGATGAAAGTATCATATAATGTACTATGTACTATATAATTCTTGTGATACGTATAAAGTATTTTATGTCTAATATCAACATTTCACACCAACCACTATCAAGTTCCCAAAACAGATACCTTTGACATTTACGTTACGTTACGTTACAATTACATTCAATGTATTCACTTGTTACGAGTACGTTACATATATTTTTTTCCTTTAATAAATCTTTGGACTGATTTCTTTTGTAAGCTGACTTTTACCAACTTCTATCTCTTCTAAACTGCACTCTTAGACTGCTCTCCATCTAAACTCTATATATATTATGATGAACAATTGCTACTACTACTACTACTTTTAGATTGTGTGACTTAATCCATTTGATACAATTTTGTCTCTCACTGCCATAACTGTATACTTAACATCTGTATCATATTGTATACGTATATTTTGTAATTTATGCGGCTAACAATCAAAAATAATAAAAAAGTTGTTAGAAAATCATACTGTGCCTTCAAACATCATTTTTTGAGTACATTCTTCATATGAACTAGGTACACACACTTGGTCAATAGCAAATCTATTACGTATTCATACATGCTTACTTTACACTTACTCATTATTTAACATTATTACTATATTACCAATACCAAAGTTTCTGTTACAATTTGCACACAAGCACTCACACATCTTCAGATTATCTCGTTCCAAAGTACCATTCGGGGTTTTTTCTCTCGTAAATTTCGTTTCTGGTAAAACCATCAAGATCCTATCCTAAAACTAGTATATTATATAGAAATGCTGAATGACTAGGGACATAATATTATGCTATATAATTATAAATCATGCTTTATGCGTGTAAACCCTGGATTACATCCGGCCGACCAATCATTTTGATTAAGTAGACTGTACAATTTTACAGAAAGAAGAAATAAGCAAACTTAATAGAAAATGTTGTATCAAAACATAATTCATTAAGATATATACCTAAATATAACATCATCATTATCATTTAGTCAATAAATGTATAATATTGAATATTATAATTAAATCTGTGTATGTAGGTAACCTTTTATCATATTAGTTTATATACCTGAATAAAACAAAACTGACCTTCAAAACGGTTCTTGTAAATGATTGGCTGGTTTACCTTGTTTAGATCACTGAGCACAATATTTTACACAATTTACGCTTTTAAATGACTTACCTAATAATGTTCTTTACATTCAACGAGTGAGTTCCTGTTTCCTAATGTTGCTACAATGCCCTAACAATATACTGTTCCATAGACAAATATAATAGTAGTTTTTAGTTTTGAGTCTCTGAACTAAAAAATGGTGCACGATACCAGTTAAAAAAAGATAAACACAGACACACACACGATATATTCATTGGTCACACATCGATACAATTCAAAGATCTTTCAATGTTTCCTGTGCAGTGCAGTTACCTGTAATATACAATAAGGTCGATATTTTAAATTTAGAAAAGCTCTGACAACATTCTTCAATTTGATCCTTTAATTTCCATGATGCTAGCACATGCATTGATATGCAGAGCAAGATTCATTTCCCTGTTCCATGTTCACTACCCACTTATACATACAATTATATTTTTACAATATTAATATTAATTAAATTGATTACATATTATACTAAATTGTTTCTACCAGATATACTTAAGTCGTAATTTTGGCTATTAAGAAGGTTCACCTTCGTAGCTAGAGGACTGAGTTCTCGAAGCAGAGGTGACAGTAACCGTAGATGTGCCTGGTGTACGATGACCATTGGTTGTACTGTGAACTTCACCACCATGCCATCCACCTCCTCCTGAAACAGTACTGCAACTGATTGATCGGAATGAGTCTAGTCGTCCTTCTGCTGATGGCGGCTCAAATGGGCGAGAATGAGCACTTCTAATGACTGATGATGGAGTAGAAGGAAGACTAGAACCAGATGAATGCTTCCTAAGAACCGTTTGAGTTTGAGATCCGTGGGTACACCCTGTTGTGGAAATTGAGCTGTGTCCTCTTAAAACGGTTTCGGGTTCCAGCCCAGCAGTTTGACCACGGTGTTGAAGAAACTTTTGTAGACGATCAGCGTGATACTCTCCAGAAAATCCACTGAAAGTGTCAGAGTGACTTGAACAAGATGTTGTGTTAGTCAAAGAAGGGGGTTGATACTCGTGCGAGCGAGCATTTTGTAAAATGTCCAGTGAGTAGGTCTCCGTGGACTCTGTGGAGCTAGAATGCCGTTGAGGACTAGCAGAGGAGGACCCACCGTTAGAAGCAAAGATTTCGGAACTAGACAACTGGTCATGTAAATTTACCAATCGACTGCCATCCGAGTCTTCACTAGGATGCCTTTGATGGGAACTTTGAGTAAATCCTTGAAAGGTTTGCTGAACTTGTCTAATCAACCCCAGATCCGTTTCAAATACTGCATAAGGGTTATCCAAAAGGGTTGGTATCCGTCTGTCTGCAAAACTTTGAATCAGCGCTTGCGTCACCATTGGTATTGACGATGGTCCAGCTTCAATAAAGGGAGAGGGTGCTGTTAGCATGGGGGATGATGGTCTAGATTGCTCAGGGGAACTTTGCTGAGATTCTGGTACTATTTTCCAGTTAGGATATGGGTTTAGATGAAGCTCCATCATACTTTGCTTGATCGCATTCACTTCGTTTCTATCCAGGTTGAGATGAAATTCCGTATGAAAATCATTCAATTGGCGAAGATCTGACAGTTTTGTGAGCAACTGAAACAGGAAAAAAGTATTTTAACACCATTTCATAACTTTCGAGCCTGATAAAACTATCGTAAAATCAAAACATTAGTACCTGTGGATAAATTCGACTTCCGGCAGTAACTCCAAATTTCCAAGATACATATTTCTTGAGCAGCATGAGATATCTCTCTTGGGTCTGATTAATACGAACTCTATTTTCTGCAGAAATGCGTTCAGGAGAAAATAGTACTGTCATGATTAGCAGCATTGCAATGGGCTCATCAATTCGCAGTCGTTTCATGTGAAAAATGAATGTAATGTGCATTTCAAATAATTCTCTGGAGACAAGTCGCTGCATATCTTCCACCTTAAAAGAAACATAAATGTATGATTAAACAAGTGAGCGTTATCAAAGCGATTGGTAAAGCTACTTCTATTGCATAAAAACACAATTACCCGTAACTGAGGACAGTCTTTCAATGATTCCATTGTCGAACTAGGCCAACGGTTATTTTCAGTGTCAAAGCAAGCAGCGCCTCGAAGCAAACACATTTCCAAAACTGCAGCTCTCAAGAGATTACCTTGATCTGTTCTGTCCAAATTATCAAACTCGGGAATTTTTTTAGAAAAATAGGCGAATCTACGAAGGATTGTTGTAAACATTTCAATTATCTCCAAAGTATCCCTTCGTCCTTCAGCCAACGAAACTCGAAACGGCATTTTTTTGTACGCATGAAGATACGTTTCCACCACGGACTTAATTTCCAGCTGCTCTTCATAAGCCATGTATTCTAACATTTTGTCCACATCAGCGACATATTCGCTATCTTGAAATGCTAGAGCTGCAGGCTCCTTTGATACTGTAGCGGATTTTGATGTTCCTTGGAATGTGTAAGTTGGTTCAGCAGCTACTGTTGGTTGCTGTACGGTTGACACTGGTGTTTTCTTTTTCTCCAATCTGTAATTCACAAAAAGATTCCAATAAAAGCTCTTGAACCTCAAATATATACTGACAAATTTTTAGTAACAATAATTAAACATATTTTATACCGTTGTTGGTTCAGAGCATTTCTCTCCTCTTCCGTCATCACCCAGCTCTTTTCCATTCCAATTGAGAGACATTTTCTAAACCTACAATATTGACAGCTTTTCCGAGTGCTTATATTGATATCACAGGAACTGTCGTAAGCGCATCTGAATGCAACATGAGCATCATTTTGGACGGACCGACGAAAAAAAGCTTTGCAACTGTCACACGAAAGTCCTCCAAAGTGGAAACTCTTGGCGCGGTCACCACAAACCCCACAAGTCTTAAAGAAAAAAACACAAAAAATATTGTCATTGTCCTGTCTTAATCGCCTTCCGATCCCTCAAGACTACTAAGAATTGACCGTAAACTTTAATCCAAAAAAATTAAAAAAGTCATAAAATATTTGTATTACTTTGGGACGCTTCCTAGATCTTTTTCTGCCAAATCCTTTGTTACCATCTCCAAAGGATGATGGAGGAGACGTAGCCGGAGCTATAAATTCTCCCGAAGAAGGTTGGGATTGAACTGGAACTGTACCGGGAGTCCGAAAAATTGGACTTTCTAAAAGAAAGTTTCTATCAACAATGGCAACTCTTCCAGTGGTCCCACTACCTGAAGGCTGTTGTTCTAATGCTGATTGGTAATGGTTCGGAGGGTGAGCTAAGCGTGGTTCCGGCCTTATAATGCTTCTTCCAGGTGAATTATCCATATTCGCTATATCTATAATAGCAAAAGAAAAAGCTTGTAATGATTTTATAACATATGGGTAGTTACGTGAATCATACAAGGCCATTGAGTTTTTTTATCATTGATCACACGAGCTAATACCGACTGCCGTTGAGAAAGCAGTATTTTTTACATGCGATTTTGAGTTATTACTCAGTCCTGATAAAAGTTAAGTGGTTGTAAGACATTTTCTAGTTATTTATGTACCAATATAAACGAGACTACCCAAACAAATACAAGAGAAAAAACATCCTCAACATTTCAATAGATGAAACCCGAATTAATTAAATTATACAACTTGTAAATGATTTAGAAAACTTCATTAACATTTTGTTTCATGAAAAGCTTTGGAGGACGCAATAAGTAGCTAACGAGTACAAACTATACATGCAATAACGTACCTTTGACTTTCTAATTTAAATGTATATAACATATCTTTATACTTCATTCCGCTGTTGTGTAATTCTTGCTGAATTCCTGATTTCAAAGATGTTCTTAATGAGTAGGAAACGAAGATAAAAAATAAAGCCCGGAAAGTAACGTGATTTCGTAATGGCAAAAATAATAGGGAGTCTCTGAGACGATGATATTTAATACCATTATAAACCCATGTATATTAAATGTGCTGACTTTCAACTTTCTCTAAACTTTCACTTCACCTCATTTCCTGAGCTAAAATGCTCTAGAATTTGCTTCGAGTTTTGTTGACTGCTTTCCTCTAGGGGGCTCAGTAGCACATGGCATACACTTTTTTTTGCTTAGACTTCGTGTCAATGGATGTTGAAATCGACTTTGAGAAAATGGAGGATTTGGTTTGGTATAAGTGCACATACATATTTATAAGCATACAAGTTTTCTAATACGTGTGCCTTCCATCATCACATTTTTTAAACTCAAACTGGCAGGTGTTAAAGCTGCTTTACATTGGAAGAAAAGAGAAAGCCTACAGGATATAGCTTACACCAGGATGTCAATACCAGCACACACGTTCTCAACTAACAGGTAGTAGCAGTAGTTGTGGCGTTGTAGCTCAAAGAAAGATCTTCATCACATCACCCATCTACCTGGCCTTAGAAACGGTGCTGTCATTATCCCACTCCCCCTGAGAATGAAGTGACATTCGATCCACCTTACCTTTCATCGTCTTACTACTTATATGGCTATTAATACCAAACATATATACGTATCTAAAAGTTCTAAGTAGTCCTCCCGATTACTACTTGTGGCGAAGGCTTTGAGCTTACCAACATTCTTAAATGCCATTTCTCTGGTTTCCTAAAAAAATGTTTCTGATTCTCAAAAGCCTTCACTTGACATGTTGGTAACAACAAGTGTGTAAGAAAAAGATGGATAAAATCATATCTTGCTAAATGTTTTCTACACTTAAGGAATGTTTCCAGAACAAATGTGCACTCCTTCCTTAGCAGTTTGATTCCAATAACACACTATATACATATACGTCATGGTTGAAAGGTTAAAGCGATCTTTTATAAAGTAAATATTTTTATGAAGATTTCTCTGTAAATAATAACAACGTGAAATATAGCGACAGCCCTCCCTACATAATTCTACACTCAACCTGGTGACGAGTAAGCGAACACGACTGCCATGTTGAAACTAATATTAAACTATTTCAAATGTACACTAAAAGGTTGGTGCTACAAACAGTGTGTAGTTCAAAGAAAAGGGATATGCTTTGTTCCTCTTTCCTTTCCTCACCCATGCCTCTCAAACTAATAACGAATAGATTCGCAAAAAATATGTATCTAAACAAACATCCATAGTTTCATAAAAAAAATGTTGAGAGGAACTTGAAATATATATTTATTCATCTTTCATTTTCATGTAGCAAATCGCTGCTGTTCCATTAAGCAACATAGTAGCGTTAGTGTGTACCATGCAATATTGCTCTGGAAAAGTATACAAATGAAATGTCCTGTACACGTACACCCTTCCTCTCCACCTTTTCAGGGTAATATGCATTTATTCCAGTCACATAGGCAAAACTACTAAATACTTAATGGCTCCAAGCTTTTGGCATCTGGAAGCTTTCCAATGAAATCTGAATCATCTTGCTTTTTATAAATGCAGTAATCTTGGCTCTTCCACTAGCATGTTATACTTGTGTAGGTCTGTACATATTAGTAGTCGCAGATGAGATCTCGATGGGCAACCCGATGATATTTCGTACCCCTTTGAGATTTCCCGAGATCTCGACCGGGTCCCGGTCTCTGTACTAAATACATATGTGTAGATCGTAACCAACCCAAAATTTGGTAACTAACAAGTAGTTTAGTTAATTATGAAACATGTACCAGCATACACACAATATCTTATCGGGATCCCGGGAATAAACGGGTTACCCGAATGTTACTAAATGAGATTTTTCCCGGGACAGAAACGAGATTTCTCATCCCGTTGCGACTACTAGTACATATACATGGCAAATGTTATGTTATTCTTAAAACTCATACTAATACCTTGATGAACAAACTCATAAATCGCTATAAAATAAGTATCTATGTATATATATACATACGTATTCATTTTGCTACGCTCTTTGATATCCCTCGTTTAGAAAACTGGATACACACGGAACACGCATGAGTTTGGAGGAAACAATGCGTCTCAATCCCATACAAAGACTATATTAATATACGATACAGATGGGATAAATACAAAATGAGGATCAATTTATTGTGCTGCTGATATGAAAGAAGTTTAATATTAATCTCTCAAACTTCAATGTCTACTTTTACCACTACCAAATTGAATGCAATAAACATTATTTGTTATAAAAACTCATAATTTTTAAACACAAAGTAAATGTTTACACTACACTATAGTACAATTTGATATTTATTATACCACTCATTTCTTAAGCTAAAACTACCTGTTTTAATACATGAATGTATTCGGGCATCGTAAAGTTTCGAAAAAAAATCATAAGAATATCTTTGTCCACATGCATGAAGCAATATGAGTTTATTTAAAATTCAATTTTGATGATGGTATCCGAACGTCTGTATGTCCTATATTTAATGATGTGAAAATATATTTTTAGCAGATGTTCATTCGTATGTATGTATATACAGCACATGTACAGATTTTAGATTAGAACAACACTGTATGGGGGTGGGGGGCGCTTAATGTGTTCCCTGCTCTGTTGCATTACTTCAGTTTTAGAATGGATCACAAAATAATATGAAAGTTGGAGCATCGTTAGTTGTTGGTTTCTATTTTTGTTCAACTCTATAAAGTATGACGTGGGACATGGTGAAAGTCAATTTCAGAAACTGTATATTTCTGCATATACAACATTAATAAACTTTCACTTCTCCTCTTTCGGTTATTTAGTGCATGGGAAAACTTTAGGAAAGTTTTTCTTCTTATAGCCCTTATTCGAATCATGTCAACCAACCAAGTAGACTGAGAGATAACGGAGGTAGTAGACATCTATACAAGCATAATTTTTTACGCTGAAACTCTCTCTTGACGTCGCGTCGTTTGCGTTTGTTTGTTTCTGACGATGAGTCCAAAAACTCAGACTGACGTGCCTAGAATTCATCCAAAATTTTGAAAGGATGTGCCAACGTGTCAGCCCTCAACAGGAATAAGCTCAAATTATTAATGCTAGTTGCTTTAATTCAATAATTCCTGATTACTACTCAAGTTACAAAAATGGCGCCGTAAGTAATTGAATGTAATTTCAATACACCAACAATTTGCGCAACTCTTTCAAATGAACCTTATTGTAAAACTAACTACTTTCTCGGTATTCGTACATCGTAGGAGTAGGTTTTTCTGGAAGGTTTTTCTTGGTAGCTTGTTTACTCCAATATAATACTCAGTGAACTGTGAACTCATCATCGTATTAATCAAAACCAGACACCAAATTGGAATACAATAACTCTTAAATGAACATTTTATAATGATGGATACGTAGGTGTAGGTATAGTATATCAGAACATATGAGTTAATATTCGGAGTTTACGTAAGTCATCTCCAACGCATTTTTTTACCCCTTAATACATGCACCTTCGAATACCACGTAAAACGTTATGCTAACAAACCATGTTCCTATTGCCCCAGTCCACGTCATTTTTAGTAATGGGGCAAAAGGTGACATGAAGAGGGTTCACCGCTCCGCGTTTTGCGAAGCAATGGCTTGCTTGATGGATTAACTTGATTCTTGTTTTTGAAATACAACTTCTGCTGCCCCCAAACGGGGCCCCAATATTGGTAACAGAAATTTTGTTTGTATACATTCCGAATTTAGTGTTTTATCGCATTGTAGGCATGTACATGTCAAATAAGCATTAGTTGATGGTTATTATGCAATTAATTGTAAGATAGAGAAAAAACATTTGGCTCCCAGTCTATAAAAAAGGTCAGCCTGAAATTGAGGCCGAGGTTGGGGGCAGCAGAGGCCGTATATCAAAAATCGTAGAGAACTCCCTATTGCCAAATGCGGTCGTTTTGAATATAAAAACGAATCAAGTTAATCCACCAAGCCATTGCATCGAAAGAGCGGTGAATCCTTTTTTTCACCTTTTGCCTCATTACTTAAAAAGACTTGGACTTGGGCAAATGTGTCATAGGTTGCCCCCATCCACATGCAAATATATGGGGATGGGGTAACCTATGACATAATAAAAGCCCATAAGACGTAAAGCTTTGGGGGCGAACCGAGCTTGATGTGTCAGCATAACGTTTCACCTATCCGAAGGCGCATATATCAAGGGGTCAAAAAATGAGTTGGACATGACTTACAACCCCGAACATTGACTCACAAGAGAGATATTTCTAGTGAAAGTAACCGAATGCTACATTAAAAGTATGCTTTATTATTCATGTTCGTATGTATGGAGTTTATACTCGCAAAGTTTATGCTACGTTTATTGATGAGTGTGAAATGATACTTAACGATTAGAGTAATAAAGCTATAATGTGTTTATAATCGTTTTGTTTAAAATGCATCAATATTTTACAAAAACTTACATTTTAGAGACTTAACGATGCAGAAAACAAAGTATCAAGCAACCAAAGCCGGTGAAAGTATCGACAGGTTCGGATGAACTGCGGCTGCATGCATACAAAGGTGCCAAGGGCTTTTAACCTACTGGGGTAAGTGTACTTGTGTAGAACGTGGGAATGCCAAGTACTTTCACATTTGCATGTGAGAGGAACTTTTCAAAGAACAAGGGCGAAAGCTTGAGCGAAATTCCGTCAACAATTCAATGAATCTCTTATGAAAATTTAATAGGAACACCTGTAATTCAACAATTATTCCAACTGAACGAAAATTCAACATTATGTATAACCTGACCACGGCCTTTCAAACATTTTTGAGTCTTACTTTAAAAATTAGAAGACAACAAAAGTGAATGTGAACTGACCCTTCAGTTGTTTTACTTCCTCCATTATGCAGCGTAGACGATTTTCCACCAACTTCCTAACAATTTACAACACAGGATGAGCGGGTATCTCGTAACAGTTAGTTCTTGGAACTCAGCTAGCAGAATGCAGAGATCGCGGTATATGATTTGAGGTGTGAGAGAGGACAACTCAAGTATGAAAGCAACGCAAATTTTTACAGACTGTATCAGAAATGAAAAAGTCTACTGCTGTCTTTGTAAAACTCTCTCCTGAGCCCGTTAGCACGAAACTGAGGGAGAGCAAACAGGAGAAGATCTGACCCGTGGAACACTCTAACTACAACTACTTCCTTCCACAACCTTTTCTCTTGTGTTATATACACGGGAAACTGAAACAGAAGGGACATGAGTAGATCTGTGAAACAGACAGACTTTCCAGTCAACAGTGAGTGTGTATAGCCTGCCAGAATACGACAGGTTGAGAGCTGGATGGCTAAATGCTGAAAAACTGTTTCTGTTCTATGTAGCTCTAAGATGTTGATTCCATATCAAAAGTGCAGAGAGTAATCCATCTCTTTTATAATATGGCTACGCACACGCACAAAACAAAAACTACAAAAACACATCCAACCATTCACATTGCTTATATGTATGTCCTGATCAAGGGAACTACATGATGATGATGGTTGCGTTGATAATAATTTTCATGAATAAACTGGATAGTATGTAATTCTTATGTTCTCTCAATATGAGTGTTAAAACCCTCCCGTCAACAGGTTTCTTTTCTTTCATCTTTAGGAAATATTGCTTGGAAGTCGAATATTCATTCAACTCGTCATCGTTGGTATTATTCTTTTGACTAGAAAACTAGAAACCCTTGGTGATACTATAACCGAAATGTACCAAACTTAAAGTTGACGTAGTTTGTTTCTCTATTTTGTATGCATCATTTTTTGATTGTTCGCTTTGAACATTTCAAACATTCGAATTTCCTGAGTTACAGTTATTAGCAAAACTTTGCATCCTATCTGCATTCATTTTATCTACGCTACGAAAAGTTGAGACGAGAGCAGGCGACGGGAACACCAAACATTACTTTGTACTCAAAAAACTTTGACACTGTCAACTATGTGCTTCTCGCTACTACGTGATAGTTTTGACTTGTTATTCCAAGTTTTGACAACTTGTGCACGTCTCAAGCAAAAGGTACCAAATACATTTGCTAATAATGATAATATACAATGAAAAAACATAATACATACCCAAATTCGTTTTTAAACCTACACAAATCTATATGCAATATTGAAGTTATAAAATGCACTACAGAAAACGTCTTATACACTTAACTATAATTTACATTAAAGATTTTATACAGAACGAACAAATAGAACTGACCATTACCATTATGCAAACAGACTAGCACTACGGCAGTGAGGTCGATCTTTTATAATCTTCTCCATGAGAAAACTAAGGGTTCACCACGAACAGCTTGTAACTTCAGCAATTGAAATGTCACCAAGTACAAATGTATATTTTCATACAATAATTTTCCATTGGCGAGTCAACGAATCTATTGGGGTGTATGCATCTGAACAGCTCCCCATAATAGTCCATTTCACATTAATCACTAATAAAGTCAAAACAACGCAGTTCGTCAAGTTGATTGCGCTGGTCGTGGTCAGTTATAAAAGAAATTACATACGAATACAATAATACATACACAGGAATAATGATAGAAAAACGTAGTATGGTAATATCAAAGTATCGATAAGTGGTCAGGGTTCATCTGACCTCGATAACGCTAACAGCTAACATATTTGCATTTCAAGAATAACGCTAACGTATTTGCTTTTCGAGAATAACGCACTCATTATCAATTCTAAATCCTTGAGTAAAAGATAAGGCAACGAGGGGCTCATGACATGACCACCGACATGAAAGGATCCAATGCGATTTGCTTTTGCTTGTACAAAACAGGTCTGTTATCTATACAAACATTGTTGTCCCTTGCCTTAGAGAAGAGTACAAAAAGTCACGTATATCATTATGTGTACAAAACTTTATCTTCAGCATCTTAAACAATTTATAGGATGACAACATTTAAAATTTCATAAAAGCTTGACAAAGACTTAACTTAACTGTGTTTTCATCCTATTGACTTTTCTTTGGATTTCATTTTGTATTGCTATACCCTTGAGTATGGGGTTCACAGGACTATTTAGCTGTCCCAACATGCGAGGCTTGCTGAACCACCTTGTTTCATCATTTGCCTCTGCTAATAAGTAGATTATAAAGGCAATGCCAACGGATTTTGACTATTGATTATAAGTTCTAAAACGTAGTGGAGATGGATATGTATCCAATGAACTTGCCTCTGTAAGGTGATAGATACACTTTCACCTAGGGGAAAGTTGAAAACTGATTTCATTATCAGAAAACATAAAAACGCCTCTCTCGGAGTGTTGAGTGTCGGGGAACATTAAGTGTAGTCATGCTCATAAACTACCGAACATTGTTGAGAGGCATGTGATACTCCATTTTCCAAACAAAAAACCTTCCGCGACACCATAGCTGAGTCAATCGAAGATTGGAATACTATATGCTGTGTACGCACAGCTTTGTTTTTTATACCTACCTTATTTATGTGTTAGAGAGATCGGAGCAGAAAACTAGAAAATAAACACAATGAGGACTATTACTAACGATAATTTAGATTTATATCATTTGTTCTATTTTGGACTTGGAATATTTGGGAGCCATCTTGCAACTACTCAATGAATTTCGAGCATTAAAAAATACCATCGAGAAGATTCGCATGAGTTCTTAAGTAGGATATAATGACTAAGACTAAAAAGTTTATAGGGGAAGAAAAAAGGAGTATATTTTGATTTAAAATAAGGATGTTTATTGATGTGAGTTCTCTTCAAGTTATTTTGCATGATTTACGGATACACTACTTGAATCTTGATTTCTATAAATGATTTGACGTTGGCTTTGAGTGGAACTTTATGACAAGCATACGTGTATAAACCTTTTTCAACGTTAAGCGCTGGAATGTATGGATGACAAACCATTGCGAAACAAACTAAAGTCAATAATAATAATAATTATTAATATTATAATAAAATATAGAAACATTCTTTGTGACGTTTATTGTGTTTAAATTGAGCTATTCTTTCTTCGGATACTATTATTTTCTCTAAGTAAAATATTATTATCTGCTATGCATACTAAAGTTACGTTATTACCGAAAGGGGCAAAGTATCCATTTCCAATTGCTTACATAATATTGTATATATGCCTCCTTTTTTTACTATACTAAATTATAGAAAAATATGAATATAGGGCTGTGGTAAGAGTGTTTGACAAATTGTGTAGGTATGTAATAATATCATCTCTAGCTACCATTTTCTATTGTCATTCCAAGCAATCGGATGAAAGTTGAGAATATTATCTGTCAGTATAATAAATATGTTGCTTTTCTTTCCTCTCTGTAATTCATCTCCTTCCTGTTGCCCAGCATATCATCTCAATTACTTTTGTGCTTTCAACATCCGCTCATTTCAATGTAAAGAGCAGTATGGGTGCTTCGTGTAAAAAAAACTTGATGTGATTGTCATACACAATTCACACTAATGACGTTCTTTTTAATAATGTCCAACGGTAAATACTCGGAAATCAATCCCTGGACAATTCCAATATGAAAATTATGGTTTTTATGCTTGTTAAAAATATAAGAAGATTCCACAAGATGCTTTGATCACAGTGCTTTTGTCAGGACATAATATACAAGATGAACCAGTGGATATAATGTGTCATCTCAGTGTTATTATTTGTCTGGCAGTTTCATACAAAGGTTGCTTTTACTTACTACGGTACGTAACATCCTTTGTGAAAGAGCTTATGATTCCGGTGTGATGAAGATCAATCGGATGTTTCATGTCAAAGCCTATCACACGAAAAGTGAAAGGAAACTGGGGACAAGTCACCGAGCAACTGGATAATGTGGGATGACAGTGCACTCCACACGTGCATTCTTCGAAGGCATGGATTTTGCTAGAAAAAACTACTGGTTCTCACTTCACATGTTGTTTCAGTATTACTATTGCATATACATACTAGTATGTACAATTTAATCTGCTTTAATGAACACGCTTTGGTTTGATATGCATTTGTGTTTTTTGTCCTTAAGTTTCTTTTATAGCTAACTCCAAAGAAACCCGTCGGATACACGGTTGGATAATTCTAATCACAGACAGCTCAACTACTATATAATGACAGTCTCAGATTCGAGACTTTGGAGGATCTATGCTTGTGTCTCGACTACCTTTCTTTTTCTTTGTACAACGTACTTTTCCTTCTATGAAGACGTAACTTTCGCATTAAATTCCATAACTCCCTATAGTCCCTATATCGATAAAAAAACACCATTGTTCAAAAATATGCGCAGTTAGCCACTTACTTTTTTCTGGCCAAGAATGAAATACGGATTAACTGCATATATTTTAATACTTTAACAGTTTATAAAGCATTACTAAAATCTCCCCGCTGCAACAAGTATTGGTACTCACAACACACACACATTTATTCCGATTCTTGGAAAACGTTGTACAGTTAGAATATGAAGTTTTACAATTTGTGTTTGAGCAAAACGAGACCTAAAATGTAAATAAATTTTACAGCAACATCACTTGCCCCTGGGCGCATACAGTTGTCATATGCATGAATACCCACATGTATTTCAAAACTCCCTAGTTTGATCTTTGATGTCCTACAACATATGTACTAGTACGTATGTATCATGCTTTATAGCTTCAACGAAAGACTTTCCCTAATATCTAAAGTTACGTGGATCTATAACATCTATATATGTAGACACCCTCTTTCCAAGCTTAAATCTAAGTGCTATGCCCGAAGTTAGAAGTTTACCGTTTGATTTGGCTACAACCAAGTTGGGTAATTGGGCTGAAGCACTTAAAATTTCATTAGATATGCAGTGTAGATACCAAGTTAATCCACTTCATTGCATCTAAACAGAAGCCATGAGTCATGATACGACATTAATTAAACTAAAGTAACAGATTTTTAAGGCAGTATCTTGTAATCGGTTTGAGTAAATCTAATAATGAAGCTATGAGATGCATGAACCACTATACATCTAGATTGTAAGTCATCAGCACAACTTCCATTACAACACAATGCAAACAAGCAATAAAACATTCCACTCAACAGGTAAATTCATACTGCATGTAGGATAGAAAATAATTACTTGGACTAAGTCAATGTTGATGATACTATAGCATGAGTATATGAGACTATCACCCAAAAGTAGACAAAAACAAAGGCAAACAAAAAGTGTAACTTGTATACATACAATATCCAAATTAAATGTTGATATTACTTATGCATGTAAGAGCTGCTATTTATGTAAAAACATTTGTATAGAACATTGCATCCATTGTTAACACGACTCGTAGTGGGAGCAAAAATTAAATCGTCTTTACTAACATGCACAAAAAAGCTGACTAAACAGTGTATTATATCTCTACAAAAAATGACATAAGTACACATTGCCCGAAGCCATCTTTCGTAGTACCTCTTGAGAATTCTCATTTATATCCAGATATAGATTTCAGGCTAAATTTACTGAATTTATTTCATCCATACAATTTTACCAAGTATTCACTAGTGATACTTACACTAACTAAGACAGACGGTGATGGTATTAACTGAAAGAGACCAACCGCTTAAGAAAACTTTCACTGTAGCATTTCTACTAGCTTAGCGCCAACAATGGCGTGGGTTCTTGAGGGTTTTATAGAAGAGTAAGCCTTTTTTCGTTTTGATTTTTCTGACCGTTCTGACACCACTCTTCAAATTCTGTTTTCACCAAACGATAGAGGTCAAAACTTAGACCGAGTTTGATTATGAGCTAAATCGGAGTGACCCTACAGAGTCAGACCTTTCCATTTTCAACCGTAACTCATACCGTGTGTAGCATATCATTCGAAAGCTAATCACTTGAGATGACCAACCAAGATGTAAGCGTGCGTTCTCCGACCGATGTGATGGTCAAAAGGACAAATGGTCTTTTTGGTTCTAAGTTGTCTGTTATTGTCCTAGAAATTTTGCAATTGGTAAGAGATATTACTTTCATATACGTACATTTTTTGTATTGCTCGCCAGGGCTTACGAACACTTTACTTCTCAAACGATGATAGTTTTACTACATAAGCATACATAAGCAGGTAATCAGAGTATTCGAGTGTGTGAAAGCATTTATGAAGAAAAGCCACACTAATAGCTAAGCGGATTTATAATTCTGTCATCTGTATACATGAGTGTAACAAAAAAGGTAAAGTTTTACCAGGAACTTTTGTTCATAATAAAAGTTACGTAGTTGGGGGGGGGGGGGGATAATAATACGATTATTATAAGTATTATACATAATCTGTTTGTCCGTCTGCTGTTTAGAGGGTATGTTAGTACAGAAATTTCTTTGAAAGATCATTTTCCTTTGTTTTTGAAATACAATATGATACGTTTTACACACCGTACATATTAGTGTAATGTATTACATACCTGTTAGAAAGACAACTGAATTCGAATTATCATATATATATGCAATTCGTATTCACTGATTTATGCTTTAAGTCTCTAAAAAATCCCATTTCTAAGTTGTTATCACATTTACAGTATATTGCTTGTGCCTGAAACTTATGAGGGTGCATAAACATTAGCTTCTATTTTAAAAATTACACGATGAAAGAACGAGTCATCTGTAGGTCAAACATTTATCGCATAATATTTAAATTAAATAACACCGGAAGCCTGCATGCTGTAAGCTTATGTAGTTAGAATAAGGTTGGAATCATTCTTTTATAAAGCATGAACTTACTATTAAACAAGTCTTGAGAAATTTTTGAGAAATTAAGGCATAACATTATGAATATATATCACATAGTAAATGTTTATTTCCTCCCGACCTTCAGGTGTCAGGAATAAAACATTCCGAAAAAAATATAACCTTGTCAGCCCTAAGGAAGGTCAATGATTGACCGTCAATCCAACTAAATGCTAAAAACCTCAGCATAGATTTAGATTACAACGGAGCTTAAGCACCTACATAAAAAAGAATGTTTATTTAAAATCTTTGCACAATTGCTAAATCCGCAATTACATTAGTTGCGCCCATGGCTAAACTAGTTGTAATTGTATATGATATCCACATATAAACCTCCGGAAAAGTTAGCTTTAATGAGTTACAAGAATTCCTCTCTGAAATCATGCTTCGCAAATTGCGAATCGCAATAAAGTAAAGCTGCTTAGTAGGATGAACTCATGGACCAAAAGCGACGTTCTTTTAGCTAGTAACAGTAATAGATGATGATGAGAAGGAGTTTGGATTTCCAGGTATTTTCTATTTTCATAGGCAGTAATTGTATATATTGACTAACATTTCTCGGGGTATTTAATTTTATTCTTTTAATTCTTTGTACTTCAAAGTATAGAAGATACAGATGAGTTTGAAATTAAGATGTCGTCGATGTCTTTTACTTGTCAAATAATAATGGTAGAATGAAAACCTGAATCAGATTGTGTAGTGAATTGGCACCCTTCATATTTCCTTCTTTCATACTCGTATAGCTGTCAGTACTCATTCATCATTCTTCCAGATACAAGGTATTTATTTTCTTTCACATCCTGAGAGATCACAAGAAACCTACGCGTACGTACGACTAACTCGTTATATGCTTATACGTACAAGTTATGTAATTTATTATTATAATGGTATTCATTCCATTTCTCTACCGTTGAATCTGAAGTTGTAACTAAATAACTTCAGAGAACCGGAAACACGTCTACAAGTTTCAATGTTAGTCTCTATGTTATACGTAGTTTCCGGTACACAAACCATTGCTTATAGTGATTAAGACAATACTGTCAGTAAATAACCACTCATTTAGTATGAAATTCTTGCCATTCTCACGTGATTATGGAATGATCTCTTATGATTTGTCTTCCCACAAGGTGAGAATCCTTGCTGCACGTGTACGAATATGAATTTTTCTTTCATCTACCTGGTGAAAACATCTCTGTAACTCATCACGGAAGTCTTATTACAAATCTTTGGTTTGCAATTTGAGGAATATGCTGAAATAAGTCCTCAACATCTTGTTATTATGCTCAATTCGTTTCGTGCGAAGGAATAAATAATGCAAAACTAAAACTTCATAGTTTTCAGAAACCATTTTATGCCATTGTGACCATGTAATGAATTTCAAATAGTTAAGCTTATGAAATGTTTCATCAAGTTGAAGAAATCATCACCACGTTATTACATTCAATTCAGTTTCGTCATTTTTATACGAAGTAGATATTTGGTGGTGAAAGTTTCTTAAGTTAAGGATGGCATAATAATGATTGTATGATAAAATAAATATTCGAAGAATTATTTTTGATGATACATAGGGCAAACAAAAGGGCAAATAGAGAATGTGATCCTTAAATGATCTGATGCTCTAATGAATGTAACTAAATACATGTTAGATTGTGCATAAAATAAGCCCGGCAAGCCCGGAGTAGATAAGTATATCGAGTACAGATAGCCGTAAAAATGAATGGATAGCAAATATCAAGGATAGCTTAAACATTCTTACAGAATATTACGAATGTAGCTTTAAAAATTTGCTCGGTAATCGGTCATTATTTATTTATGAATGAAATGATACAACGTCTCACATCATTGTTATATAAAGCGCAGAAGAAATGACCGAACTATTTGAGTCGTTTCCTTTTCCAAATGTGATGCTACGTCGAGCTTTTGATCTTGATTATTTAATTTTAAATTAATCATTAAATATGACGATCTTCTTATTTTATCCCTAGATTTATGTATGTGCTACCATGTAATGTTACTAAAACTTTTAAGTGATGAAGTTTAGTAGCAATATAAAAAGAAAAATTAGTAAAAACTTATTTAATACACTGAATTTATACTTAATTCTATTTATGGTATTGTCCCCCTGTTTACGTTTGTTTTTGGTCTCAACACATACTTAATAAACATTGCCCTGGGCGCTTGGGCATAATACGTGTGTGAAAATGTATGCATACCGAAGATGTGCTTCTTTGGCGAAGCTCTGAGAGTGCAGAGTGTGTACTAATTTAAGGCATGGAATATGATTTTTATTAAAATAGTTTACAGAGCCACGGAAAGCCAATTCACATAAAGTGATTGCTATGTCAGACTTAATAATGTCAAACGTGTAACGGAAATACTCTTTTTGTCATACACCTCTCAGTTTGTCGAGGAAATAATAACAGCCGCTTATTTTCTCACCATCTAAAACGCACTGGGATATAAGAAACTGAGAACTGATTGTGAAACAATCCTGACAGAACTCAATACATATATGCTTGGCAGGAAGTGAAAGTATTTACCTTTCATTTCCATTTCCCTAGTGCTTTCGTATCTTTGCACAGGTATCCATATCCATCCTTTTCTCTGCGTCGCTGCCTAGCTAACGTTCATTATCGTTGTTTTGCCTAACATCTTAGGCATGTTCCCACGAAAGGGAGAACTACGTTTCCCCAAAGCCATTTTCGTTTTGGAGCCTGAGAATTACTAATGAAATGTTCATGATTCATAGCATAATATGCACTATGAACATCAAATCATGAAAAATATAAACAGAAAAAAGATATCCGAATCCAGATTTATAAAATGGACTAGCCGAGGAAGGTTGTTTACGCTGTTTTGATTTTGAACATTACTGTATGAGAACACCACACGTTCAAAGTGTTCCACGGTTGAAAAAAGCTGTTATGGCTTAATCAATACCAGTCCAGCTCTGATATTGCTATTCATATGCTTCTAGGCCATTGCCCCTCCGTACTTGGGCCCCTCCAGGTACCTGAGCCCCTCCAGACTCGAGTCCCTCCAAGCTCGAGCCCCTTTATACTTGAGCCCCTCTAGACTCGAGCCCCTCCAAACTCGAGCCCCTCCGAACCTGAAACTCTCATGATCATTATGCAATTGGTCGAATTAATAACACAGAACTAAATATGTGTACACCGTGTTTGATTAAATACATTAAATACATGTCAAAACGGTTTAAATGCAGAATATATTGGTTGGTGGTGACACTATGTTTTCATATAAAATCTTAGGTAAGTTGTATGAGTGATAAGTTTTACATACTGTTTGTGCTTAAAAATTGTATGATTCTACAAAGTTCAAATAAAGAATCCAATGCTACCAAAAATCAAATCGTAGGGAATTGACACGAAACTTAATAGAAAATCCAAAGAAAATTCTAATGCAAATCCATGTTGAGTACAGTTAACTAGACGAATGTGAAAGCGACGACGTAGGGAATCTTCAACTTTGTTTGATTCCGTTTACGGCATGTTGATGTTGTAGTATTACTAATAGTCGGTGATTATAATCCTATGTTATGTCGACAGTGTCAAGTGTGGTTTATTTCAAAACGCAATACATATTATTGCAATATTGTGCTCACAAAATTTGCACACATTGTATTTTACCAATAATATTCTTCGATATCTATAGATACTTTTTCATTAAAGCATAATAACTTCATCCGAATTCCTTGGAAATATGAATAAACACTTAAGATAAATACAAACTTTAACTTTGCTCCACCCAATTCATGCTCTTTACTTTGCAAGTTTTCGGGATTCTGATTAAATAAAACCCGCGCCAAAAACGAGTAGTAAAGGTGAAGCATTTTATTCAAACCGTAACCACCAATATTATTTTTTTATTCCCTTCTATCTGTGCATATTTGCTTGCACGAAAAAGGTGATAAAATATTATTCATATTGACACTTTCAGAAATTCAAATAACGCTGATAGATATTTGATTGAGTTAAATATGTGTAAGAATGAATGACACAACTTTAAACAAAGTATGTGTTAAGTGTTTAAATGGCACTTATGCCTGGGAAATCCCGACCACTATCTAAGTGTCTCTATCAAATGCAACAGTGCCTTACGGTTTCACAATGCGTGTTTCTTGCGTTGTTAGTTAAAAATATTTATTCCCATGTTTAGAATATACGTGGTTAAATGTAAGGTTAGCTTAATTTCATTTCAATAAGCCAATATTCAAATGAACCTTCAAAATATATATATTACTTTTGCTGTGGAGCTGGTTCAGCCAAGTATGTGCACACATATAACTTCGATTATGATCACATTCATTCGTTCTCTATTATGTGATCTTTACATATGCATGTTGACTTAAAACATAAAATCTTATTCTCATTAATCCCGTTTTGACATGCAGCTTAAAAATATATTTAATCAAACACGGTGTACACATATTTAGTTCTGTGTTATTAGATTCGAACAATTGTATAAAGATCATGAGAGTTTCAGGTTCGGAGGGGCTCGAGCTTGGAGGGGCTCGGGTACAAAGGGGCTCGAGTCTGGAGGGGCTCAGGTACAAAGGGGCTCGAGTCTGGAGGGGCTCAGGTACCTGGGGGGGCCCAAGTACGGAGGGGCAATGGCCGGCTACCATTCATATTCATTCACTGGATATGAGGGCTAAATACGCGTTGTAAATTATTTCCCGAACCGTAAGTTTTTATTTATTTATTAAACTACAGTTTTATATTCAGATCTGTATTGAAACATGAGTTTTTTCATTAGTAAAGCCAACTTTCTAACAAGTCTAAACTATGAAACTTATAAATGTGCTGGCGTATGACTCCTCAATGTTGATTGTTCAAATATGTACATACATACATGCAAAATGTAAGTATTAAAACACATGCGAAATAATCAAATTAACTTTGTTGGATTTATTCATAGACCTTTTTGTTACAAGAGTAAGTAACATTGATGCAGAGTAGTTTAAAATCAATAAAAACTCATGGAATAAAAAGAGATTTTTTTGATACACACACTAAAAGGAAGGGGTAAACACAGTACTCATGGTTCTTAAATTGTGAAAGCAGTGAAGGCAGTTTCGCAGCAGAGTTACACTTGAACCTTCAATATACCCTCTTGGGTGAAAGCGTAATTTTAACGTGGCATACGTGCCTTACCTAAAATATTCGTTTAGTAATAAATCAGTTGTCAGACCAAATTCCATAAAAAGGACCAAGCCATATCAAAAGATAATTTGTATACAAAAGTGAAATGTACATACCCAATAACCAGAGAGAATAATAGCTTGAAGATGTATGAGCAGCCCGTAATAACACTGTCGGTAAGTTAGAAGGTGGTAGGAGCAGAATTAAATTGACAATAATTCGAGTGCTTAACCACAAATGGCAAGGTTGTTTGGCAAGGACCTTACCTCAGCCCAATGAGAAATTGTTTCATATACGTAGAGCGTCTAGGTGTCTACGTATCCATCCGGAGCATTCCCTTCGTCATGGTACATAGTCAATAGGCTACAGCTATTCTAATCTAATGTCATAACCAATGCGATGTGGTACTTTTACTTTATAATATCTAACTAGATTTCTGATCAATGCATTAAATCGATGGCTTTCCTAACTACATATTTACATATTAGAATGGAGAAAGTATGCATAATTGATCAATTATCAGCTAAATAGGACAAGGTTGTTAAATGAGCTTACTTTTCACGTGGCCATTAAGCTCTACCATGACCTGCGCAACTTCCTTTGGTGTAGTAGAGGAATGGATTGGTGTTAGACATGTGACCTCTTGTGACTCCTCGTCGTCTTCTGACATTGAGCTTAGCAATTGCTGCTGCTTTTCATAAACCGTGTCATTGCCAGTGATTTCTTGCTCACCGTTACAATTCCCACTGCCATCATCTGACATCTTTCTACCCATTTTGGTTGGGTTTGGGTTCAGCTTTGGAATCGTTTGCTCCTCCACAACTGATTGATACTGATCCATTTCTAAAACATATATATATACAAATAGTTCTTATCATCACAACTGAAAAACGTTACCTCAGAAAAGATATATAATGCAAGCATAAAGCATACAAACGAAAGAAAAGTAACTATTCTTGATACTACATGTTATAATATTTATGAAAACTCAGTCAGCAATGAAAAACCAGGAAATATTCTATACACAACACAAAGCAAAATCAATAGCATTCTTTAAACAAACAAAGAGCTCACTTACATAGTAGCTAACACTAACAAACTATTCGTTTGACTACTGGACTGTTTGAAGTTGGATGTTCTAATAAACATGACAGAGGCTAAACAAAGCTAAAAGAAAGGTATATATATAGTACGATATATATTTTCAATACTCGACCCAAATAAACTTTCCAAGGCGAACAGTGAAAGCTACCTTCATGAATAATTAATCAATGACAGGAGTGTGTATATATGCAACTGCAATTACATACATTCGACCAGGAAGGTATTGTGTGTTAGCTAGGCTCGCATATTTTACTAGAGTAACTTAATATTGTCAGACTGATCTATACAACAAAAAAAACAATCCGAGAGTTTCGTACACATTAGAATTCCTTGTACACTAAAAATATACGCACTTTTAACAAACAAAGAAACCTGAGTTACATAATGTAGCAATTCTTGCAGTCCTACACAACACTTTTAACTTCCATCTGCTTGATGCTCGGACGAAAATTCTATTTAAAAAATACAGCTTTAGGAACTAAATTAAAGAAATTCGGTTCCGTAAAAAACGAACGTTTTACACAGCAGTGACCCAAAGAAGTTCTTTCATCTTTGAGCATGGGACCTATAAGGTCCCAATCAATCAGATATTTCAGTTTTCAGTTAAATTCTACGCAAACACTTGATCGTAACTTTAGCAATACCTTAACTAAAGCGGAAGATCGTATAATAATATGACACGAATGTAGTAAATAATAATTACTTCGCAACATTGGCAACATATGTATAACACTTCCGTTCGTTACTTAATTATCCAATTTGGTGTTTGTTTATGAAAGGTGTTTGCTTTCTACTCAATTATTTGAACACCTTTACTCAAGTACTAAAAAGAAAACTCAAAGTACCAAAATGCGATTAAAACTAACCCAAATACGATATATACTATATATTATTATTATGTACTTATCCATTCCTACAACAAATTGTCATGCAGCATTTTGCCATATCGTTTATCTTTACCTTTTTTAAAGTAAACTGAAACATATCAACAGTAATAAATGTGAGCTCGAGCAGCATAAGATCAAAGTTGTCAACAGTCTACTAAAGACGTATTGAGATAAGAAAACAACCAAAATAAAAAGTCTTTTTATATAGATGCATGAATGATTGTAAATAAAACGATACTCAAATGAAGCATCAAGTATGTTTCAATTGGTTTCAAATCAAACAATATTTTATAAAACGACCCATAATCTATCATCTGTACTACTTGTACATTTACACATGTTAATTTCTGTGAGGAAAATACATAATAAAAATCATCTTCAATTACTTCATACTTACATATCGCAGAGCTTCTTGCTACAGCTACAGCTCCTCTGGCTACACTAGGTTGAAGAAGAGTAAAAACAAACTTGAAGGTCTTTCCTTTCCTCAATCAACCTCTGCAGTTTACCAAGTCATACTTCAGCGTATTACGTGAATAGGTATTAGATCTCTATGCACAAATCAAATAGACTGCTTTGTGAGATGAAGGAAGACAGTGGTGGAGAGGTAGGCCGTGGCTGTAGTAAATTTTGTTGGGGGATTTATGGGTCCTTGTTTTGACTATGCATTTTTGGTGACAGTGACGTCTGCATAACCGGATCCACGATATTTATAAGATGTTAAATGCCCTTCTTAGTTTTCGACAAAGTCTGTCGTACAGCGCTGTTAACTAATAGTTAACCCAAAGCACCGACTGTATTAAATGTGTTGTCACATCGTTTCAGTACACGGTACGACGCTCAATAGATAACAAAAAAACATGCTACACTATTGAAACCTACGCCGCATCGAGTTCTATTGTTCATGCAACAAGCCCAAAAAGCTGATACTGAAACTTCAAGTAGCTTACAAATGTTGAACTCATTGATAGTACTTTTATAGATTTTTTTTTGGTGTTGATGCAGAAAGTGTTGAAAATTTATTAATTATTATGGGTTTTCTTTACAACACACAACCCCTTGAACTTTAGGGAACGAAACACTTAATACTGGATGCTAGTGTACTGGACACGAAAAAATATCCATGCCATTGCTACTCTATCTATGATGAACTACCAACGCGACGGCAAGAGCGACAGGAGGTATCTAAATGGCTGAGAACACAGGAAACCAGCAACAAGCCGAACTGTAATAATGGTTTCACTTGGCTTCTCCAAATCATCCATTTATCTGATATACATATAGTAGCTGATGTACTTGATCCCCTAATTCGTTTCCTTTGTAATCATTTAAAGGATATAAAAGTACAGTGTTTTTGGCAGCGCTATTGTGCAGCATACGCAAAATTCATACTCGTTTCTATTTGCTGCACTACAACTACAACACTGCTTGTCTGTAAACTTGCTGCAACAAATGCAACAAAATTTATTAAAAACCAGTCTGTAGATTTTTTTCACTTTAAAGTTAATATTATTTATATGTACCATCACAAATGTACCAGGTGCCTACCGCCTTGCTAAATTAAAGGTATATCATAGTATTAATAAACTGACATATAATGGCTTTTACTAACACCACTACAACTACAGGTATAAGCACATCACATACATGTATTTATGATGAGCAGAGCTGGGGAACCGACCTACTTGTCGGTCTCGGTTCAGGTCTTCGGTTCTTTTGTTAAAACCTTTCGGTCCTCGGTTCAGGTCTTCGGTTCTTTTATTAAGACATTTCGGTCCTCGGTTCAGGTCTTCGGTTCTTTTAGAAAAACCTTTCGGTTCTCGGTTCAGGTCTTCGGTTCTTTTGCAAAAAAAATCGGTTCTCGGTTCAGGTCTTCGGTTCTTCCATAAAAAAATTCGGTTCTCGGTTCAGGTCTTCGGTTCTTTCAAATTTTCTTTGTTTCACTTTTTTGTGAAATTCACAGGAAAAAATAAGCTTTTTACGTTTGAAGTGTCATTTTGAACTTATTAATGAAAAAATAAAATAGCTAATTCAAGTTTTAAGATGAAAAACTGCAGAAAATGCAACCATAAATCAGTAACTTGTCAATAATGAAGTACGAATTACTAAAATTGAGACCCTAATTCATATTTAACTCAAACTTAAAGTGTAAAAAAGTAATTACGCAATGAATCTGTGCAATTTGTTAACTTTTTAACTCAAATTCTACACCTGTTCGGTCTTCGGTTCAGGTTCTCGGTTCCTTTGAAAAAACTTTCGGTTCTCGGTTCAGGTCTTCGGTTCTTTTGTTAAAACCTTTCGGTTCTCGGTTCAGGTCTTCTGTTCTTTTATAAAAACCTTTCGGTTCTCGGTTCAGGTCTTCGGTTCTTTCAAAATATTTTTCGGTTTTCGGTTCAGGTCTCGGTTCAGAACCGAGACCTGAACCGAAAGACCTCGGTCCGATTTTGAACCGCGGTCCCCCAGCTCTGATGATGAGATCCAACTACCAACGCTTGCATGGCCTGTGAACATTGTTATTCTCACACACACCTGAAAGCATTGTGCAACATAGTTAACCTTCGACATTATGAGTTTCACTCGTATACTAGCGTATCGATAACCTAATAAATTTTGCGAATAAATTCGCAATTTTTTCGCAATGCAATTGAAACCTGCTGTTTGATGAGAAGGTTGGGGAAGACACTATACTAACTTAAGTTGAGCCTCTACACATGGAAAGACTGGTCAAAATACAAGTAACCTAAAAGCAAGTGTTCATAAAGGAAGGTACATGGACAAGAACTTTACAGTCGATATAATAATTCACAATGAAAGTTTTACTATGACTGCCACTTGCTGACTCCCGTCTTGTTGCAACTGCAGTCTTATACCAAATGACTCCAAACAACAGTCGGTCACAATTAGTCTGACCGTGGATGTACCCAAATGGTAAGTTTGGTATGCAAAGTATGTTATGTACCATGTGCAAGCGAAAAACAACTAAACACAAATATTGGTCTGTGTGGTCAACGCCATGGCTGATGGCATGCATACCGTGTGAATCATTATAACACACTAACTCACAACCAGTATATCCATGTTATTAAGCAGATTCAACATCCAATCCCATAGCCTAGATGCCCTACACCAGCTCTCTCTCTACATAACATAGCATAATCATCCAGACGCAAGACTTATATTATGCGTCGTATTTCGCAAAGTCTAAACAGAAGCAAGCCTACAAAAGTCAACTTTTAGCAAAAGATTCTCGAAGGTTTGAGATAGAAACGATCTCTACTTCGTTTAAATGCAATAACACAATAAAAATGTTGACAACGAGCTTGACAAATTCAGTAAAATTGTTCAGTGTTCAGCTGAATGCATTAAAACAATTATTTTCTCAAGGAACTTCTTCATACTTATCGAGCATTGTCGTGTCATACAAGATTGAAGAACCTCTAACAGACTCCATAGGTGAATGAGTACTTTGCTGTGGTTTGTGAGGCACAAAAAGTTAGTTTAATATATAATATACATACACTAAGAGCATCCGCTTATACAAGTAGCATAAGAAAGCCGGAATGTTATATAATTGATACACTACATCATATATAGTATACGTACTACGTACATCCTTCAATGTAAGTTTGCATGCATACCATGACTAGCAAGTACATGCGAAGCCGTCGGTTGGCAACTTATCGTTAAAAACTGTTTTGATAACTTTATATAACGCATAGACAAGAAGCCACTTTTGTCCGTCTGTACATAACTGCGTGGTACTGACACGTGATATTTTATAAAATGATATTCCATCACAATGAGACCGGAAACATACGTCAACTATGAATGCAATATGCAATTTTAATATACAAAATAACTCAAAAATTAAATAAAATGTCAATAAAAAAGAGGAGTAGGATACAACAACATAAAATACATCTTTCTTTAGATGTGATGCTACAATTTAATCCTTTTTAAGAGCAGACCTAAATACATATCATTGTACCTATCAGCTAACATTGTAGGTACAAAGCTCAGCTCTATCCAGCTACTGTTTTACAACAGTTTCAAAATTAATCGAGATCTGGTGTAATATGTAAATTGTATGATGAGATATTATGCGCATTTCTAACATGGCCATATCATAAAACATAGCTTCTAGACAAATCATAAAACATTGAATATGAATTAGACTCTCAGTGGTAAATGTTGTGCAACGCAGAGTGAAGCGAAGCGAAACGAACTAGCTTGAAAGTATGATCATTTATTGACATGCTTCCTTTCTTCCAGCAGCTTTCAAGCGTTAGTTTATAAAAGGGTATCTTGTGATAGTAGCTTTAGGCATGCATGTTTACCTGTACTCAACAACCTGAACCTGAAGTATTCTTAGAAATATTCATACACTTTTGTTCTTCTATCACCTTATGTATACACCTTAATATACTCGACTTAGATCGCATCGCGTAATTTCAGGTTTCCATTTTTTCAGCTCCAAACATTGAGACATGAGGAAAACTTGAGTGTTATTATATTGTGCTGTGATGAGAACACAGGATATCATCATGCATATGGATGGTATATTACAATCGCGATCAAAAGCTGAACATCATTTCTTATAAATGTTGAATATGGTAGCACGTGTGAGTGGACAGAAGACTCCACCGCATATATGTATGTACACGTATGTATGGACGTTCTATCCTATGAAATCATATATTTTTAGCATAAAGGTTATTTTTTACCAACATAAACATGGCATAGTTTTTAGATTTGTTACGTATGTGCAACATTGAAAACTCTTATTGTGTGCGTATTCCCATAAAACGAAAGAGTTGTGTGGTTATTCCTTAACACACGAGAATTATTACGCCAGCATGAATATATAGATAATTGACTCAACTCAATGTGAGATTAAATCCAAATCGGGTACAAAATTATCATAAAGATTACTAAGATGTGCATGGTATAGCGTAGAAACTAGATGTTGCTAAATTTTGTTGTAAAGTAATCATTACCTATAAATGATGCGGCATGATGATGATGATGGTATGTATGTAAAATGAGCTTACATTCTAAACTTTAACACAATGCATTGAATGCATCAAAAAATTCCAGTACAGTTGGTGTTGGCATTCAGTTTGTCATTCGGTGCCAAACGTTACAATTAAAGAGTAGGGTATTCAAAACTAAAATATCACAGAACATCGTACGAACGTACTATATAAGTTAATCGTAGTATATACTGTTCCATTGAAATGGAATCGTTTTTAAGAAAAACTATTGCAACCAAGTCAAAATATTTGCTGAGCGATTATTTTGTATGTGGAAACATACCTTTTCCACATAAAAATTTACTCATGAAAGTAAATTGCCACTTGTTATATGCTCTCCTTCAGAGCCACTGGTTCACTACCATGGACTTAGACGCTACGTCCATCCGTGTACTCATTCACACCGCATCACATGCGATGCACTATTCACAAAAAATGTTCTATTCAACTGCTGTCTCAACTTCTTTACCGTGTCTCCTTCGTTGCTGATGCATTTGATACTACTGCCGCGTACTCAATGCACCGCATCATATTATTCTCAGCACTACACTCACCGCAGCCCTATAGCTCGGTACTTTGCCAAGCTTTCAGTTGCGACAATACTAAGTTAACTTTGTTATACTATTATAGATGTACTCATACACCCATGTTTCTTTATGTGGTAGTACTTAGTTATATAGTTATAAAACTTGTCTGCAATGCAAGTAACTATGTATATCTTTATACCAGAATCACGACCACGACGCTGCCACATGTAATGTTTTATACACCTATTTTTACATATTATAGGACGCTACAGTACTCAAGAAGAAAGGTCGCTGGGTCCAAACCATGAAGGAGAGCAGAAGCAGCTTTTGTTTCTCGCTTTAGGTAACACATTACGTTGGCATCCTTTTTACTTTCAGCCTTTCAATATGAAAGAAAGAGGAGAGCAAGAGCAAGACTAATGTTGAAAAGGAACATCGCATACTTTATAACATACAAGCAATACAGTATACATTGTAAGAGAATAAAAAAATTTATTGGCAAAAGATAAGGAATAAAACTTATGTGTAGTTGGCTTGAAATAGTCAACAGCACTGCGGCAAGAGAATCAGAAACCATTAAGAGTTAAAATGATGCTGCTACATAAATAAGTTATATTACATATAAATCAATTACATTTAGAAATTATAATGGCAATACGTTTACATTACCTTCCACAACAATAAAAACTAAACCCTATTTCATCATTGTGTGAAATAATTACATGTATTTTAGCATTGTTTAAATGTAAATGGGCCATTTGAAATTAAACATTGTAAAATTATTGGAAACGGGGAAAAACTTGTTTGAGTTTACCTTTAAAGAAATTCAGATATAAATTATATGCACAGAGGTTTACGTACGTTTTACAATCTCTGCATTTGGTCACTGGTGGTTTCGTAAATCATGATAAACTTTGAGATCAGCAGCCTATGATGCATGAGCTTTCTTAGTGAACAGAACAGTTTTTCCATTTAAGGAAAAAATATTATTGCAAATGAATGATCAGATGAAGTATAAATATATTTTTAAGATACTTTAGTTAGTCAATAGCTTTCAGAAGCCATAATAAGATCTTTGACGGACAGGCCAAATAAACTGTCATTACAGATAGCTATAATTAACTAAAAACATTATAAGCCTAACAGGCGTGAAAATTGGAATAAACTAAACATCAATGTAAAGCAAGTTACATAGAATCTGCGGCTCATTTAGAGGTACCTAATTCTGGGTTACGGTCTGTGAACATTTGAAGTTCGAATGAAAAATGCTCAACTGAAGATGCTCGAATTTTATAACAATTTTTTATTACAGTAATAAAAAAAGGTCAGAGACCACGAGCATTTCCAACCAAGAAACGACTAGTCTGCTGATCGGTAGGGAGATATTTCATCCACTTGAAATCTACCAACAGTTTTATGCTCTGTGAATAAAAGTTCATTTACCTGTAAAAAGTTGTTAATTATAGCATAACCCTTTGATTCCTTTAATTTAAAAATCATGCATTTTAATGTCTTCATATTCACATAAAATAAAGTGACATTGATGACATTGCAAGTACGATATTAGCTTAGAACCTCTACATACACAGCAGTGAAAGCAGACCATTACATGGATGCTATGAACCAAAAATTCCTGACTCGTGTTTGGAAGCACAAAATCAAGCAGCTGCTTCCCGAAATATTATTCACCATAAACCTTCCTCTTAAAAACAAAGTAAATATTTATAAACAAATTAACCTGGACGTACTCAGCTCGCTGCAAATTTAGCGATAGTATTGATTGGTGAAGGTGAAGGTCATAAAAATATGCAATGCATCACGATGTCATCATGCCTTGTGGGACTAAATAACCGTGATCATGTCACATTCTCACAACTGGGTTAGGTAATTGAGATCACTGGATCAATATTCCTGACGTAAAGCATGTTTACATTTACATTGCCAAATAAATGCCGAATGAGGCTAAAAATCTTCAATATAGCTCCCAACCCCCAATCGTGTAACCTGAAAGGAGGCATACCAAACCAAAATCCCTATAGTGAAGGAAAGAAATATACACAGGCATTATATGAAGATGAAGATTGGAACTAGTGCATCGATTCTTCCGATTGGTCCACAATTACATGAGTAGCAGTTATCGTATATTTACCGCATCACATATCAACTACTGTTGCATTAACAAGTTTAAATGCACTGTCATTCATCAGCAAAAAAGAATCGCCATTCTATACTTGTTGAAAAGTAGCTCTTATTGCTCACTTTTCTTCATGCAAATAAATAAATTAAAAAGTAAGTCACATGATAAATAATTAAAGACCCGTTTACTTATCATTCACACATCATACTTTCAACATTGATTTTACACACTAAGTTTCACTTTCGAATCTGAACAATGCAACATATTAGAAAAATAAGTCATAACTGACTAACGCAGAGTTCAAAATAAATTGACTGTTGCTTGATCAAGTCACAAAATGCAATAGACTAACATTACCAAATAAACTTAATGATATTCATATCGCATGCAACACACAGTCATTCTATTAATGACACAGATACATACTTCTGGTTGTAATAAAGTAACAATGACGCTAACTACACGAGATTACTACTGAATCAGCAACTGCAAACACATTCATAGTTCAAAATAATTATGTATGCTAACTTACAACTACTTAAAGAAGAAAAAAAGTGCATAATAAAAATATGATTTTATGAATAACAGTGCTAAAAATAAATGTAACTTTACTTCTTTTATGTTGACTTTTCTACTACAGTTGTATCTCTTGTTTCCACTTGTCGAAGTTGTTTTTTCTTCATTCTTTTCAGTTTCGACGTATTTCGAATCTGGAAAATTGGAACAAAAATTAAAATTCATCAAGTAAAATGATCCTACGAAATAAAAATCTAGTAAAAAATCAAACATGGATTAAGCAGTTTTAATCTTACAACTTGAACAATTTCTGATTTTTTTGCATTTTCTTCTTTTCTTCGTTTATTTTCCGCTTCTCGCTCTCTCTTGTGTTGCTGTTCAGCTTTCTTCTGATCCACAATTGCCCGTGATTGTTCCTTAACTGACTTTTTCAATTCACGAAGTTTCTGCTTTTGTTCGAACGAATCTCGCTTGTGTTTTCGTACAGTAGAGGCTCTGGAAATACAGGAAACATTTAAAATGTTAGCTATAGTTGAAAACAGAACACGTGTTGTGTTGTTGCCAAAAAAAAATATAACTTTCTATCAAACCTTTGCTTTTGTGATTTCCAAACTCTCCCAGATTTTGGTTTTCCCTTTGGAGCAATAACTGAAGTTAAAGATGATTCAGTAGACTTTTTTGCTTGTTTAGCTTTTCCCATTTCCTTGGAGTGCCTAATTAAAAAGTGTCCATCAATTCATTGCACTCTGTTCAACACACATCACATTTACACAAATTATTCAGGTAATTTAGTTGCACAACATAGCACCATTTGTTTTATATTCCTATTCTTAGTACACAAAATGGCAACCGACGCTTGCTCGCACTTTAAGTTCAGAATTAAAGAGAGATTCTACAGCACTGAATCTGAGACTCTTTGCTTCGATCGAAGTTTGAGTCAAGAGTCCGAAAACGTGACTGACAGAGTTCATAGAAACCTATTCGACTAAAACTCCCCATGAACCCCAACCAAACTGGGAGACAACGGTGAAATCTGTAAAATCTTTTCCGTCTCACTCACCGACACGTCTTCCGAGTTGAGTCGACCTATATCTACAGGTGTACCAAATGACCTGAGTATAAGCTATAGTCCTATATAGGCACACTCTGCACCACTATAGGCAGTCAGGGCTGTCTATCAAGTATTGTTCAATAACCTCTTATCTAAATGAACTAAACCTTAAGTAAAGTTCAATTAAGGTACTGCTCAAGTCTATTAACCCTTAAATGATCAACTATTTAGTCAAATTGGTACACTATAACCAACTTGTAGTAATACATGTACATAACCGTCTGTCTGTCTGCATGCTGGCACCTATAACGGGAACTTACCAGGAGAGTCGTGAAGTTTCGTTGTACTAGCACTACTATATCTATATTGCAATATTGCAAAAAAAAATTATGTCAGCTATCAGAGTTCCCTTATTACGCGCTACCCTATGTCGTATGTGTATGAATGCACAACAAAATTCTTTGCTTTCTCTTTACTTACGTCCTTCAGTCAACGTGAGAATCCCAGCAAAATCACAAAATTCCGAGTCGCTCCGATGAAAATATTAATCCCGAGGCTTTCTTCAGGTTATTCTTGACAATCTTCTGTCAGTGCAGTGCTTCCTTGTTCTTGGTCTCACTCACTGCTTTCTCTCTCTTCTCTCTGGCTCACCTCGAGGAAGGTCAGACACAGACACACGCACACCTACTTCTTCCTGGATAATTCTACAAATAAAAAAGAAAGCATACGTATTACAAACCACTGACAATAGCGATACACATTTTGCTCATTGCTACTTCATAACTTCATTCTTCCTTCTTCCTCACCTCCAACCTCCTACTATATGATTTATGATAATTGGAAGAGACAAAATGAGACAATAAGTGTCAGAAAACTGACAAACCATACTCCCTAAAGCCTAAAGGACACATGAATAATTAATTATGTAAATTTAATTTAAAACTGAGGTAGAACCTAGTAGAGTGCTTCTTTGACGTCGGACCTCTCAAAATATTCCTAGTTTACCATGTTGCATAATATTGACTATACTATAAATACCAATATCGCCAACAGTCAACGACTTAATACTCTGCTTTTATAGCATTTTTAAACCTACTTACTTTTCCATGCAAGAAAAAGAACTTACATAATTTATACGTATTTACCTGCCTGTCAACCTGAACTTAACGAGGACGAGGACGATGAGTTCCGAAAGGGCAAGTTGCAAAAAAATCGGGAAAAACTCTAGAAAGTACGTAAGTTGCAAAACTTTCCTCAAAAAACCCAACCAATCCACTTTTGTCAATAATTGAGGTGACCGTAAACAAGTGAAAGCAACTATAAAAGCCAATCAACACAACCACGTGCATTTGTAATTCCCCTTGAGTATATAAATGTGTACTTATGTATGAAGTATTCGATATCCCAATCTATCCTTATATTCCTTATGTATAAAAAAATATCCTTTTGAGCATGCAATCCATGCGCTTATACAATTTATGTATGCGGAACCTTCCTGCCAAAAAAATCTCGTTGTGCTCCGGACCCAAAAGATTGATCCGTAGAGCGAACTGTGAATGAGTACGCCGGCATCATCATCATCATCCGAGGTATTTTATGTTGATCTTATGTCTTTTGAGTTGAGAGATCCGGATAAAATATACATAAAAGTGTATTTACTATTTATACGAATGTCTTTTGTGTGTTGTGACTGTTGTGAAGTGTAAGTGCATTTTTGTAGTGAAAAGTGCATTTTTTATTGTCACTTGTGTTTTGACAGAAAAATATTTGTATATTCTTTCTAAGAATATATTTCAAATATAATTAGGTTATCTGTCTATCCATTTTTATGGCTGGTTGAACGGAACAAATGGCAGAGTAAGACTTGTTCTGGTGGCTAGCCCAGTGTCCAGAATTTTTTTAAGGTTGGAGGCTGGAGGTAATCAGTTAATTGGACGTTCCTGGATAAATAATTAGGAATGGGGAAAGTAGTCCTGATGGTTGCGGAGAAACCCTCCGTGGCAGAGTTAATTGCTCAGAAATTGAACTCGAGGAATTTGAGAAGTCGAAAAGGTATTTGTTTTTGTTCTGAACTAGTTTTATTTTCAATGAGTATTTTATAACTTTATTAGCAAAACTTTAAAAACGGATTTTCATGTGTTTGTTAATGATATATTTTTGTATGTTGGGTATTGCAGCTTTAAATGGAATACCGGTGCATGAGTGGGATGGAAACTTTCGAAATGTTGGTAATGTAATGTTTCGGATGACGGCAGTTACTGGACATGTTCATGGAATGGATTTTCCTTCCAAGTATAATTCTTGGGATAAAGTTGATCCAGTAAGTTGAAATTTGATGACATCTTTTTTTTGTATAGTCAATATTTGCTAGTCGACCCAGTCAATTTAATTCCATTTTGTTTTTTCAACTTTCAGGCTGAGCTGTTTGAGTGCCCAGTGGAGAAGACAGAATCTAATGAAAAGCAAAGAGTTCCGCAGATGTTGAAGGCGGAAGGTAGAAACGCGGATTATCTTGTTTTATGGCTCGATTGCGATAAGGAGGGTGAAAACATTTGCTTTGAAATTAGTGATATTCTTCAAGACACGATGAAGCTGATTCCTGGCCAGGTATGGATACAATATGCAAAGTAGCCTGTTGAGAAATTGCCGATAGTTCAAGAATTATATTAAATTGATTTTTTAATCATTTACAGACACTTTTTAGAGCAAGATTCTCTGCATTGACTGGACCTGATTTGGAGGTGGCAATAAATAATCTTACCGTCCCAAACGAGAATGAGTCCAAGAGTGTTGATGCTCGTCAAGAGTTGGATTTAAGAATTGGCTGTTGCTTCACACGATTTCAGACCAGAGCTTTTCATGTAAGCGCTACAATTTTTAATATTTTCTATTATTAAACTTATTAAATTTTGTGTCAAGGGGAGTGTCATATGTGCTGTGTTTTTATTGTAGGGAAAATATGGAGGACTTGACAGCACATTGGTTAGCTATGGGCCGTGTCAAACTCCAACTTTAGGGTTTTGTGTAAAACGACATGATAAAATTCAGTCATTCAAGCCTGAGAAATTCTGGAGTATTAATGTAAGTAACCGTTTTCACGGAATTCTTGATAATAGGAAGCAATAACAAAAGCTCATAGATCTTTATTGTTGTTCCATTTTTAAAGGTGACGGTAGGACTAGATGGTGATAAACAAGTAAGTCTTGAGTGGCGACGAAAAAGACTCTTCGACAAAGAAGCGGTAGAGTACTTTTTGAGTACAATGAAAGATGCTAAAGTCGCTATGTAAGTGCTTACTTTGTTAGTTTAAATGTTTTTATAAGATGTAATCAATTTAAATCTGCACATTCTTTGCTTCATAGAGTTTCGTCTGTTAAAAAGAAAGAAGGGGTTAAAAAACGTCCAGTGGGCTTGAATACAGTCGAGATGTTACGGCTTGCCTCTTCAAAGTTGGGAATGTCGCCGCAGCATACAATGCAAGTTGCTGAGCGTTTGTATACTCAAGGATATGTGAGTTACCCTCGAACAGAGTCAACACATTATCCTGCAAACTTTGACTATAGGTATGAAACTTTTTTTTAAATCTTCATACTACCGTTCGTTAAAAGGTATTTAGGTATTATTAGTAACATGGTACAATTCAACTTTCTTTTAGATCTGATTTGTCCAAATTTTCAAAACACGATGAATGGAGTAGTTTGATATCGTGGAACTCCATCGTCTCCCCTTTGAAAGGACATGATGCTGGGGATCATCACCCAATCACGCCTTTAGTTGCAACCCATTCCGGCACATTTCACGATTCTGATGCTGCTAGACTTTATGGATTTATTGTGAAGTATTTTATTTCAACGGTACAAAGTCATATATTATGTTAAATTAGTTGCTTTTTGAACCATGCAATTAAGCCGGTACATTAGCTAAAGAAATTTGTTTAAAAATTTCAGTTTACGGAAGATTGTACGTTTTTAGAAACGAACATTGACTTTCGAATCCAAAGCGAAAGTTTTGGGTTTACTGGAAAAGAAATTATAAAGCCTGGATTTACAAAAGTTTACCCATTCACTGTTATTTCAAACAGTGATCAAATTCCTGAAGTTAAAATGAACACCAGTTGTCCTGTGCTGGAGGTATGTTCAAGCATTGATATTTTTAATGACATTCACGTAATATGATCCGGCTGAAAAAGCATAATTATCTCGTTTATAATATCAGAAAAAGCTGTATGAATCAGAAACAAAGCCGCCAGATTATTTGACGGAATCCGAGTTAATTTCCCTTATGGAGACACACGGCATCGGTACTGACGCCTCCATTCCCGTTCACATTAACAACATTTGTCAACGAAATTACGTCCAAATTATGCCAGGAAGAAAACTGGTGCCCACTGAGCTAGGTACTATAATTTTTGTTAATAAATCGCCGCCTTCATCTAGCAACTGACATATGTAATGCTAAATATTTTTGCATACTAATTTTCAGGTATAATCTTAGTTCATGGATATTTACGAGTAAGTTATCATACAATTTTAATCAAATTAAAAAGTTTGCGGAACGTAATAAAAATTAAATTGACTGTGATTTTTGTCCTTAGATTGATCCAGAACTAGTACTTCCAACGATGAGATCTGAAGTAGAAAAGCAGCTTGATCTTATTTCCAGAGGTAAGGAATCAGTAATGTATTGTTTTTGTGTTAACTGTTAAATATATTTGGTCACACGACCGCCGTGGTGGGTCCTTGAGGTTGTATTAATTAAGGATTTGCACTTTTCTTTTTGAAGGGGAAGCGCAGCTAAGTCCAGTTGTAGATCACGCTTTGGATATTTTCAAAGCAAAATTTTTATTTTTCGTGAAAAATATTACGGCTATGGACGAGCTCTTCGAAGTTTCTTTCTCAAAGTTTGCTGATGGAGGTAAACCATTTGCTCGGTAAGTGGATAATTGAGAAAATTAAGCATTAAGTATGAAGTCTTCATCATTTTTGTTTTGACATTGTTTAATTTTATTAGATGTGGTAAATGCCGCCGATATATGAAACTAGTGTCCTTGAACGTAAGCCGTCTTCATTGTGCAACCTGCACTGACACATACAATGTTCCGCAAGGTGGAATCCTGAGGGCTTTTAATGATATTCGATGTCCATTGGATGATTTTGAGCTAATTCAATGGAACGGAGGAAGCAAAGACAAAAGTTATACTTTTTGCCCGTATTGTGTTAACAACCCTCCATTCCCGTAAGCCGAAATTATTTAGTTTATTGTTGTATTTCAATTTCGTAATTCTGGCGTAATGTAACAAATATTGTGGCTCATATAGTGGGATGAGAAAAGGCAATGCTTGCAACATGTGTCTCCATCCGACATGTCCATATGGATTTAGTAAGTGATCTCACATAATTTTTAAAGAATTAAGTTGGTTTAACAGTGCTTACTTTGTGGTCTTGCATATGTATACTTATATTATGTCACCTTGTCTTGTAGGTAATAAAGGAATTTGCGCCTGTGAGGAATGTGAGGATGGAGTATTAGTACTGGATCCAGCCTCAGGTCCAAAGCACAAAGTTAGCTGCAACAAGTAAGTCAATTTTATAATTTTAATAATAATTCGTGTACGAATTATTATTAATGGTATATTATTATGTATTTTTAAACTTTTCAGATGTGACGTATTTATTTCGATTTTTGAGGGCTCAAGAAGAGTTACGGTATTGGACGAAGAAACCTGTGAATCTTGTGAGTCTTCGTTGGTGCTAGTAGACCTACCGAAACGTGCAAATGAAGGTGAGAAGAAGGGATGCATTTTCTGTACCGAGGAATTCGAACCTTTTGTTGAGAAACATCGGGTGATGGAACAGAAAAGAGGAGGAGGAGCTAGAGGTGGCAGAGGAGGTAGAGGTAGAGGAAGAGGTAGAGGACGTGGTCGTGGTGGCAGAAGGGGCAGTCGCGGTCGTGGAAGACCATAAATTATCTTTGTCTTGTGTTCAACTAAATATATCGCTTAACATCTTAAACTTTACCTTGATCTTTATAATGAGTTATTAGTACTCATTGTTCATATATGTACGTTTGAATAAAGCTTTATAAACTTCATGAATTTAAAGCAATAATTTTTTGTCTTCAAACTTTATAATGTAATACTTAAGATGCAGATGTAATGAATACCAAGTGATGTACAAAATAAACAAAATTAAGTAATAATAATAAACTACTACCTTTCTTTAAAATTCTTTAAAATACCTTTACTACCTGTGCAATTATATTAATCAAAAAGATGTTAGGAACCAGTCTTGAAATAGCTCCTTTAGTACATTCGTTCATGACATTGATTGATAGCTTACTATCCTTGCAACTGCAGATTGAATTTGCCTGGGCCACCATATAATCGCGTGCAATAATACTCATACCAAAACCATGGAACGATTTACTAAAAATTTCGCTCCGTTTCCCTTCGTCGTGTTCTTCTTTGCATTCCAGGGTATCCTGGCACTCGATAGACGCTATCGGTTCTAAAAAGGGATCCTCACTACTTTCGCTTTCAATGAATTTACATGGCACTCCGGCCTTTGCACGGCAGACTTTTTTCCCAGACGAGTCTCTTTCTTTGACAGAATAGTGGTAATTACAATCACACTCCTCTTTCAGTAACTGAGCGTTGTCATATTCCACCCTGCAGGTCAAAAGTCCAAATGGATTGCAAAGTGTAGCGACGACTAAGTCCTAAAACATTAAAATAAATGCTGTTTGGATGGAAGGGTTCATTTCAATTAAGAACTTAGAAAATTAACCATTAACCGGTCCAGTTGGTTGCTGAATTCTTGCAAGTCTTTGATTAAATATACATGTTGCAGCTGTCGGTGGAGGTGGTGGTGTGAAAGCTGGGGTGTCATAAGAAGATGAATCTAAGTAGGCTATTTTCTCCCATCGCTCATTTAATGTTGTTGTTTGAAATCCTGTATTATCAGTTGCAAATTTTTGGAACATGGACCCCATCACATATGCATCATTCTCTGGAGAACATCGCATTCCTAATGAAGCGAAGACATAACTATTATCGCGTACAACTGCAAATTCATAAATGTACGCAGTAAAGTGGTATAAATTAAGAAGAAGTGGTAAATAAAAGGTTCTATAATAGTTAATGTACATGAAGTCGTTCCTGGGCATAACCGTTTCTCTACATCATGAGGAGTGCAATGAGAATTAGAGAAATATAAAGTTAGCAGCAAGAAAGAATGGGCTAGCTTAGAGATCTGTGCTTTAGCCCAAAATGCCATCATATTCAGGCTTTGCTAATCAGCCCGGTTCGGTACACAAATGCTTTTCTGATCTATATGCGGATGCTTCGGTCTATTGTTCTCGATATCCTGTGCAACTTCAGTTTTGCAATCACTAAATCCGCAACATTGGCAACGTCATCTTTTATTCGTGTTATTCCTGATCTACTCATTAGAACATTGATAGAACAACTTACAAAAACCCCGACATCTTCATTATAGGTCTTTAGAGTGCTGATTAGTTTTCGGTAACGGTGTGGCATTTACATTGTAGGGGAGAGTCGAATAGCTAATCAATGCTCATTTGTGGAATCCTAGCGAAAGCTTGCATAAAACATAATCTCCATAAAGCCACCGTATTTTAGTTGAAAGTACGATTCCCTTGTTCAAGAATATTCAGTTCACAATCTCAAGTCAATAGTCAATCATTCTACACCTTCTTGGCTTGACTATATGTTTTCCATCAGCAATGTTGACCTGATGATCCGTAAATTGTATTTTTTCTCGTCTCACAGTAATGAACTTGAATTTTGATTGACTTTTTTTTGCAATTCTTAGAATTTTATAGGTCTTCTCCTCGATTCATTGTTTTTATTTGGCTACGAGATTCGATAGTGAATTGCATATTGGCATTTATTATGCAAGATATTTTCTTTAAATTTATTCAAAAGCAGGATGAGATGAGTTATTTGCTAGTGAACTCAAACAGCATAATAAATTAGCATTTGTTTTTCGCGAATAAACTTTATGCAGTACAGTAACGTTAAACGTACAGATCAGTTCCTAAAGAATTCTAAAATACTATTAAACCCAAATAGCACATCAATAAAAAAGGACAGTTTGCATATTTCCACATAGTATTGTGGTTACAAAAACGTATTTCATTCCACATTATCTCCTTATCGGCAAGTTCATGTGTGAATATAAACCACCGCAGAGGAATGGGACTTGCTATAGCTCTATTCACCCATGATCATTGTTAAAGTCAAAAGTACTTTATGTAGGATTGTCAGTTAATGCGTAACATGGTATGGTGATAGTGATGATGACGTTAGTCTGCATGGAATCTTCATCCCTGAAGTCTGCACCATTTCATATTTTTTATCCATATGTACACACAATTAAAGTTGTTTTTTTTGTAGCGTGTAATTAAATTCAGACAAAATGAACAAACTCAAGGATTTTGTATAAAAACTAGATTAAAACCAAGCGAATCACGCCTTTGTACTAAGGAATGCTTTAGATTAGTTCACTTCTCTTTTCCTAAAACTCTTGTGTTTATATTACCCCCATCTTGGGTAAAATATAAGTTCTTAAGTCTAAGAAGATACGTGAGAATATTTTTTAAAGAATCTTCTATTCATTGCATTTCCATAGTACTTGGTAGTACGCACAAAAAAGATTGCAAATATTTTTGAATTTTGTATACTCGCCTGCGTAAAGCCAGCACGGTTGTGTAAACAAAATCAGTGGTATTCAAATCGAATTTCTGTATATATAAAATTTTGCACACAAAAGTAAAGTGTCGCGTGTACTTGATTTTGTACACATAATTCTGGTTTTCGTCTTTTGTCATTTGTATCGGATTTGCATAAAAGTATCTTTTGTGATGATTTGAAATCTATAATCAACAATTGTATAAATTTTGTCAATGGCTGCCAATGTGCTTTCTGAACTTGCGATATGCTTGCAACGTGCAGGGTGCTGAATGTGCTGATAGCACACCTACGTCTAATTTAATTTTGCAAAAGATTGTGCAACAGTGATTTTTTCATTCTTTCAATATGAATTTCGTCGTGATAATAACAATCAACTAATCAAACTAATCTGCTTGTGGCAGTGCTGCACTCCACTCACGATGACTGGTGGCTTGCACCATGCTCATGATCATGATGATGATAGTTAAGGAATATGGCATCGCATGGGCATATACAGATGATCGTGAACATTGCCAAATAAATGGCTACCTTTTTAGCATGATTATCATATGCTTCTTTTTCATTACAAGTTGCAAAATCAAAAAAAATGTGCAAAAGTTTGAAAGGGTTAGAGTTGGAAAAGTCAAAGAAGATAGGACACAAGCGAATGTAAACTAATGTACAAAAATTGAATGAACATTTTTCTTATGGATATATAGTACATACTGAAATATGAGTTAGAATGTATACAACTTCATCATTCACCACTTGCATTCTATATATTTTGTTATTTTGTATCGCTTATATTAACACATACTTCTCTTTCAACAGTATACTACATTATATTCCGTGAGACCTACGTGCACTACCGCACAAATACCTTTATTAATTCAATGCACGTAAATACGTAAATGAAATGAGAAGGGAAGGGTTAAAATTTTTGTAAACATTTTTTTCGGCAAATATAACCCTTTACCCTTCCTACTGCATGCTAATGTCACATTGTATTGCGTTCTTCTTTGGATTTCTTCATGGAACAATAATTTACAGACAAGGTTTTACTTCATTTCTCATCAATCTCAAGTAGCCCCAACTTTTTACTTTGTTAATTTATTATTCATGTTGCAGCACTAACATAAAATGGTGCTGTAGTTTAGATTCCCTGTTTTATGATGGAACTGTGTAATTCCAAAGAAGAATTATGATTATAGACATGGCTTCTTCCATAGGAAAAAGTAATGCTATATTTTGCAACAGGGTGTAAAACATGAGGATATGATATTATGCAGTTAAAATAACGCTTTTTTATAGAGTAGCGTGATAATCCAGAATACGGCCTGGAAAACTGTTTTTACAACGACATAGAACTATAAACTTCATTAAATTAATCAAATTAAAAATATGCAATGTATAAATTTTACTCTAATATCATACTTTAATTTGGAATAGTAGCCAAAACTGGGACAATCCAGTCACCAGTGCGAAGAAAGGGAAAACGTGTATGCAATAAAAATTTTATATAGAAAATGTGTTCATTCTAAAGTTGTAAGCTGTTTGGAAAACTGAGGAAATTCCCGTACTTTGTGATGTGATGATAATTGCGCAACAGGATAATTGCCAGGCAGGAACATTGAACATGTCTAGTAATATATCATAATATATGTAAGTATGTATGAATGGATATCGTGAGAAAAAGATTGGTCGGTAGTCGTTATTCTGATCGCTGAATTGAACAATGTCCACTTCAAAAAATCTTATTATGTTAGTATTCAAGTTCAAGTATAATGGATTGTTGAGAATAGCATCATCGTGTGTAAGGAAACTTGTGTGTGTAAATACCTAAAAATACTTTCTCAGACGAATGTTTCAGTTTGTCTGATAGAAATATAAACTACAAATGGCTATAATATGCATTATGCATTAGAGTTGTAAAAACCATTTGTATAATAATGGTTGTGCATAAAGTACAATATATTGTCACATATCTCGACGACACGATGGGGCACACAGGTACAAAAACATAATGCACCTTAATTCAATAGATGAGCATGTTATTTATTGAACATTGAATTTCAAAGAACAAACTTGCAAGTCATGCTCACTTCATTAACTATATATCTTGGGCAATCCTGTGGCTAACTTCCCTTGAATTTTTTTAAAGCCAAAAACACTAAAAATATGATACATTCAACATTGGTCGAACGTAAACATTTTTCATTTGAAAAGCTTACGTACAAAGAGTGAGCTGATTACCTCTGACTCATTGATTATATGATTATATGGTTCTCGTACATACATATTATGTTTTTGGTTTCGTGGTTTCGAATTTTCATCACCTTCACCTCTTTACCTGCTCTTAATAGAGCAATGCAGGTTAATACGTCGTCTGTTACAAAAGAAAATCATTGACATTGATCCCATCGTGGGAATTAGAGGTTTCTTTGTCTTGATACGACTGCCTCACAATCAGAAAATGATTGTCTTTGCATTGTAGGAAATGTGTAGTATTTAAAATGTTTTGATGTCAGTGATTTTAATTGACGTCAAAAACAGGAAAGAGATATGGACTTTTGACAATCCCTTTCAAATTTTCAGTACTTGAGACTTGAGCTCTGGGCTTTACACATGGGGATTTCCCCTTTCTCCATTTTATATAAATATGTACCAGTTTGAAATCAGAGGATTCTGACGTAAAACCTGACACCGTATTTTCTAAAGTGCAATGATGCTAGAAAAAGTCGTCGAGTCAGATTTCTTATAGAATACCAGATGCAGATGGCCGATTATTGCTTACGTAAAAACAACAGCCAGCTCACAGCTATATACTTTTAAGTAAATGCAAATGATAGAGTTACAAATTTTGTTTGTACACTACATTGCTGTAAAAAGGGACAGCCTTGACTTTTTAATAGTATTTGCTAACGTCCTATAAAACAATGTAATACACGTAAAGGGGCTAGAAGTGAGCAGTCGCCAAACGTAAGGTATAATGAAGCAAAGAAAACTGGTTTGGTATGGAAAAATGAAAAATGTTCCAAATCATAAAAAAAACTTTTAGCTTATAGAATCAAACGCATGGACGTTCATGTATGAAATACACGATTGTAGTGTATATATCTTCCCTTCACTGTCTGCAAAAAATAGTCATATTATAATATAATTCGCAAGTGTAAGTAGTGGGGCTACTTGTTACATTCCTACTGCCAAATCATGTATAAAAAGAAGTTTTGCAAATCTGAAAAAAGTAGTATGGTGATGTGATGACGATTGTTAGTTTGGTATGGATTGGATGATAATGACGAGAATCAATGTTGACTGACTGGCTCTGCTTTGGTTTTTACCCTCTCAAGGTATGAGGATGATGACGATCAAGAAGAAAAAGAAGATGATGATGATGACGATGATGGTAATGATAATTGAAGGGAGCAGCTGAAGAAACAGGTGTAGTAGTTGGATGATACACGCTAAAATTCCCTTAGTAGTATATATATTACAAATACACACATACAAACTTGCCAACAATTACACACATTTTGCTTCAGTTTACAAAAGAGTTGGGACGGGCTATGCTGCATACTGAAGAGTTACACAGAGTTAAATATCCCCATTTACTTGCCATTCTTGGTAGTATAGAGTATAGTGTTACGTTACATAGATAGTAGTAAAGTACACAATTTAGAATGTTCATCATATAGATGAATTGTGCATACATACATACAACAGGAGAACTTTTGACTATGACTGTTGTCCAATAGGTCCATTAGCATTCGTCTTATGTATGCTAACATTTTACTCAACCACTCTTTGTTGCATTGCATTGCGTTACCTGAATCCTTTTTGACTTGTGTTGTGTGTGATGCTCATCATCGTCGTTGATCGTCATCTCAAAAGATCTTCAGGTACATGACTAACAATAAACAAGTTGGGAATTTTTCTCTGATTCTTCTATTCATTTAGATCATATACGCTGCTGCGGCAATTCCACTGTTTGAAGAATTCCACACACTGGACTGGACGTCCTTTTCTGTCTCATTAGAACTGGTTGAGCAAGAGCCAACAACAGCAGCAGCACCCAAAGAAAAACCAAGTGGTTCCAGCAAGCAGGACTTACCATCACTTTTAATGTTGCGGTGGTCTCACAATCATACCTATCTATGAATAACAATTTTTAATTGCAGTTTGCCAAAGTGTAGTGATGTGAAGCTTATTTTTTTATCGATGTGTAATCCCAATCCTCTCACAGTTATCATAATGGTAAGATTGAATTGTTGTACTTTCCAGACCCCAAACTGGAGCTAGTAGTACTCAATGCATAAAAAGAGTGTATGTGTGTACATTATATGAAGCAATGCTGAGAAGCGGAAGAAACGGTATGCAAAATGCAAAGTCGCAATTATAACAAAACATTTTAAGCATCATCTTACTGTGTGTTGATAGCCACTACCACCGTGCTGGATTATAATAGTGTTGGCTGGAGTGAGGAAAATGTGAAAGAAAACTATTTCCACATTGACCAATGTTTCAGTAAGTTCAAGTTTTAGACTCCAATTATGCATAACCAGTTTGTCAGTCGCTCATGTAAAGTTGTCCTAGGTGGAACGTGGTTTGCATGGAATTAATAATAATTGAACTAAAATGGAAAAAGTTTTATTCCAGCCTAGTCTGATATCAGGTAAATATTATTGAGAGCAGCAATAAGTGAAGTGCACCAAGTTGTGCCTATACCTTTTCGGATTCAGTAGTGCCACAGGAAACAAGTGGTTTACAAGTGTCAGTTAATATTTTTGTGCCACAATTAGTCAACCTTTATTTACAATATCTACTAAAATGGAGGATTCGGAGCAGAAATATGAAAATCCCGGCTTTGAAGCGGGTCCCGAAGAAATTGGCATGGCCAATTTAAATCAAAACGGAAATGCGGCTGTGCTTCCAACAACAACAACAACGAATGCTGCTAACGGAAGTAATGGAACAACAACTAGCATTAGCATGCCAAAGGAGGCAACAACGAGAATTGTGAATAATACAAGGTCTGCAGAATGGAATGCCAATAATGCTGTTGTGATTCGAAATGCCATGAAAACTTATCGTGGAGCTAAGAGTCCTGTTCTAAATGATTTTAACATGACAGTGAAAGAAGGAACAATGTAAGTGTTTTTTTACAAAAATCCTTTTGCTTGTGCTTATGCAATGAAATTGGACTAACATAATGTTTTTGTTTCACAAAGAGGAAATTTTTCGTTCATGAGCTTATGCAATTCGAATGAACGTTGAACATTGGATTCGCGTTTTCAGAGAAACCCATTCTGAAGTAATAATATGTTTTTTTGCCGTAAAATTTTAGTTACAGTCTGTTGGGATCTTCTGGTTGTGGTAAAACCACCACTTTGAGTTGCGTAGTAGGGTTGAGGAAGTTGGATGAAGGAAGTATTACTGTATTTGGTGCCAGACCAGGCACAAAACAGAGTGGTATTCCGGGAAGAAGAGTTGGTTACATGCCACAGGTTTGTTCATATAGTCCTTAATAATGTGTTTCACACGATGCTCAGATTTTGTTTTTTTGCAGATTGCTTTTATGGTTTACATGACTTTCTCTCATATTTTTTCAGGACATTTGCCTGTACGAAGATTTTACTATCTGTGAAACACTTCAGTACTTTGGTACCATTTGTGGAATGACAAAGGATGAAATTGAAGATCAGGTTGACTTCCTCATAGACTTTTTAGACTTGCCCCCGGCATACAGAACAGTTAGAACACTTAGGTACGTATCTATAAAGCCTTTTAGACACGCTCACATGTATGTACGACACCCGGATGTCATAAATATCATTACTTTAATTAATGATTAATTAATTAATATCCCAAGTGGTGGACAGAAACGGCGAGTTTCCTTTGCAGCTGCCTTAATTCATTCTCCAGAGCTTTTAATTTTAGATGAGCCGGTAAGAATTTATAACTATATTATGCTCATAATATAACGAGATTAATATGCATGATATTTAAAGGGTTTTCGGTATATATTTTTTATATTTCAGACTGTCGGTGTAGATCCACTTCTACGTGAAAAGTAAGTTTCGATAAACTTTACCATTTCCTTCCTGCTTTATTTCATTATTGCTAAACTGCATTACGAATTCCATTGTGCCATCATGCATAATATGTACCTACTCAGTGGATTTCTCACGTACTTTTGAATTTACAATAAAAAATTAAGATAGGTTTGCACGGTTGCATTCATATAAGCATTTCAATTGTGATATACATACATACATACATGACATAATTATGGGGATTACATATTATACAATCGAGTCTCGAAATATAAAGCGTAGCTTAGCCCAAGCCAAACCAAGCAGAAAATAAGTCTTTCGTCGTTTTTAAATTATTGTTTTTCTATTCATTGGTTGTATATGTCTGGGTACACATTTGCTAAACATATATCCCTGAATATGAGAAAATTTACAAGAAAAAATAAAAACTTGTTGCTTACCACAAACAAGACGAAAACATCAAATCAGGCTCCAAAAAGTTGATGATAATATTGCAATTTGCAATGCATATTATGAAGGTATCATTTTACAGGCAGGAGAAGGAGGGCTACGTGTCCAAACTCTCGTAGGATTTTTTGTTTTATTTATAAAAAGGAGATCAAGAAACCATTTTTTGTCACTTTTCATGATCAAGTGCCAACGCCAGCGCGGTGGGCATAATAAATGGATGTATGTTCTACGTAGCAAACAAGATTTCTGAGCATTATGCTGAGATACTACATATTATGATATAGATGTATGTATGTTAATGCCTTATGCAGTTTTTATCAAACATGTTGTGTTATTCTGCGATTGAAGCTGCTGCTATTGGCTTGGCAGATATTCTTGCGAAATTACCCCCAAGAAACTCATGGTCAAGCAAAGAAGAAAAAACTTCGAACTTGATATGAACAAATGAAATATTATGTAGGGATAGGGCTATGACTTGACAAGGGAGCTCTTTTGCTCTTGCAACATCCTCACAAAATTTATAACAATCTCTGTGAGCACAAGTTCATTCATTGTATATGCATTGTTGATTTTATTATATATATGTGATGCCTACAATTTATGTAAACTTCTTTGTCCTCTGTACACATACTCGGCGCATGAGCAACTCTATATATTATCTTACGTTTAAGAACATAAACTCTTCCACTTCCATTGAATTACGTATCAGATCACCTTCCCAGAATATTATCGTTTCAAATTTATCATTATCATTACCCATCGGCTTCTCTTCCCAAAATACCCAAGCCGGTCACAAAAATCCCAGTCCCATGTTTGACTCACGAATGTTGTTTTCTTTAGCCAAACTTCTGGTTTTGGGTGGTTTTCAAATAACATGTTTAAATGCAAATGTTGGCGTAGGTTGACACAACAAACAGGTGCATAAAAACGATAGGGCGAGTATTTGATGATAATTTGTTGACGATAATTTGTGATCAAGAATGAATGAATGAATTTAAAAAAATAATTAATTCATATTACTGCATATGTAATTACTGATGCAATCACATTATTTTAGAACCAATTGTAGCTACATACACACCTCTCTAGAAAATGGATAAAGAAAATTTGGATGTTTAGTTTGTAGCATCAAACATATGTCAATGTTAAGAGAGTGCACCTACTTTTAAAAAGTTTCCGTTTCAAAGACTATATAAACTAAATGTCACGCACGCACATAGTATGTCACTTTTTCATCTCACGTCATAACTCAAACAAAATATGAATGCACATTTTTATGGTGCTGGGCATTACAACGTTAATTAGCGTTAACTTTTTTGTTCAATGTATGCTTTACGAGTTTCTACAACGCTTTTTTTTGTTTTCAATTTGCAGTATTTGGAACCACTTGTGCAAATTGGTCTCACGAGGACAAACTACTGTGATTATCACTACCCATTACATTGAAGAGGCGCGTCAGTCCCACAGGGTAAGCTTTAGCTTCGTTCATTGTCATTCTATTCATTAGGTCTAACTGTAGCAAGCTAGCAACTGTTCACGAATATTTCCACGCATACCTTGAAATTTACTCTTTTTTTACCTTTCCTGTCTAAATGTAATGTAAGACAAGTAATGTCGTAGGTCGAAATTAAAGGTTTTCGCAGAATACATGTTACGAAACAATATACTATACGATTGTAGACTATATTCAACATTACGGTGCATGTTAGACATGCGCAATCAGAAGCATAGGCACATGATGATATTATGACGTCAATCAACCTCTCTTACGGATTAGAAGCCACAAGATTTGCAAGTTTTTCTGCCATTTTTTGCTTTGTTAAAAATGTTATGCGTTAAAGGTTAAAACTTACATAGCCAGACAACATTTACCTATTGAACTGAAACTATAAAGGAAAGATGGAATAATATGCAAGAGGCAATAAAATACTGATTTATGGATAACACTTGAGAAAAGCTATAAAAACAAATGTTCAAAATGTTGCCAAATAATGATTACTAAATTGCTCCTAATTTTTAACACTCCAGATCGGGCTTATGAGAAGTGGTCGTCTTCTCGCTGAAAAGTCTCCTGAAGCCCTTCTCCAAGAATACAATACAAATTTACTGGAGGATATTGTACTGAGACTATGCAAAAATGACACCATGGGAGTCACCGAGGAAGAAGCGGCCAAGCAAAATGAGGAGGAGGATCCTGTTGCTCAAGCCATCGAAGAAATTTCATTCCAATCCCAAGCTCGTCTATCCATTACTGCCATGAGTCCAAATAATGTTGCCTCAACAAGGATGCGATATCCAACAACAAAGGATGCGCCCCCAAGTCCAGTGGTGGCTCCAAAGGTCTCCACAAATCCACAACCTCCACAGCATCCTCATAAACTCGAGAAAAGTCTATCTTCCCGTTCCGTTATCAGCTACAAACGAAAACAATCTTTCAAACAAGATATTCACGACGAAATCTATTTGGGCTTCTCAAGACTCAAGGCTCTCGTCAGGAAAAATTTGATTTTACTTATGAGAAATCGCAAGTAAGTTAAACACTACATATATAATATGCACCTTACCATCAAATAATTTTAAACTAGTGTGTCATGCATGAAAATTGCTGGTTTACGAAAAAAATGTAAACCAATGCACAAATACAATGATACACATGTCCCATCACAAAAGTACATTGGATAAATAACATAATACACGCTTATTAGACACACGCAATGTAGAACGCAAAAGAATTTTTGCCGTTCTGAATATAGTATAATCCTTCACCATTCCACAACATCGTTTACTCGTCAATTTGTGGGAAAATATATTTTTCATCCAATATAATTTCTGCAAGTCAGCGATCAAACAGCCAAACCAGATCAGGCAAAACATCCATATATCTATCCATATTTTATTTACAATTTACTTTTTTGTAATAATTATTACTTACAACGAGGATATTTTAATGCACATTTTATAATTTGATGCTTCATGAACAAGTCCATTATGCTTAGTTTATGTGCTCATTTTGCTACTTTATTCAATTCCATAGTCAAAGTCAAATGCATTTCCAGCTTGAGCAGAGGAACATTAATTTAGCTCAATTCCTCATTTTTCCACAGGCATTAAAAAACTAAGCTTTTTCACAGACCAACTGAACTAATGCTTAGATTTTCCCAACCAGATCAAAATCTTTTTGTTCCGTGACCCAAATGGTGTTCGTTATGTTAGTAGTATTAGCCTTAGTTATATGCATAATAATATGTAAAAACTTGACCTAAGAGAATATATGGATGAACCAAGTAATTAAGAATAGTATTGTACGTAATAATACACAGGAAGAATGATAAACAGCTATAAGTACATATACTGACTTTAGTCGTTAAATATATTTTTTTCTGCGTCACTTTCAGATTCCTGTTTTTCGTCTTAATTTTGCCATGCATTCAAATGATGAACGTATGCGTAACTGTCGGAAATGATCCCACGGATTTGGAAGTTGGTGTCGTCAACTTTGATTCAGACTGCAAAAATTACTCAATGGAAGATTGTCTTCCACGTGACTTGAGTTGTCGATTCTTGGACCTGCTACCTGGACAAAATTCTCTAAATAGAACATTGAAACTGGTGAGTGTTTGTTAGAGGTCATTGGTTTTGTTTATTACTATTTACTCGCTAAAAAAAAGTCATTCCACGTTTTGGATGACACATACATTGTATATTATGCAAAACACACAAACAGGAAAAGATGAATGACTAATTGTAGGCTATTATGCGAAATACGCTCACGCTCGTTTTCCATGTAAAGTAAAGCATCTAAAGCAATAACCAGAGTGTAGAATTTAACCACTATATGCACATCAATACACAGATCCCATTCGATACTGAAGAGGAAGCGCTAGAGCAAACCAAGGCCGGAAAGACATGGGGTTTTATGGTGTTTCCAGAAAACTACTCTAACTTCATGTATGAGAGAGCAATTAGCGGGGCCGAGCCAACGGAAGAAGTTCTGAATGGCTCCATAATTTCCTTTGAGATGGACATGACAAGTAAGTATATGATTTTCAATATATGTATGTACCTATGTTTACTATTGTAACTTAACGTAACGTCCAAAGCCAATATCGCTGCTTTCAACGAAGCAGTCAAAAATATATTGCTTTATTTTTCCTTAATGACTTCATAAGGCTTAACCTTGAGTTTAGTCTTTTTGCTCTTTGCTTTACACTTCTATAATATGCTTTATTATGAGAAAAATTCATGAACACGCAAGCATGCAGCTACTTACTACAAGAACAAAAGTCTGGTAGTGTAGTGGAGTGTGGGCAGTGTTGTAATATAATAATACATACCCCAAGAATAAAAAAACATCTTGTCATTTTAAAGGGTATTATCCTGCAATTTATTGCACGGATGACTTTTGCACGACTCTTTTTGTTCACAATACTACATATATGCTTGCTGCTTTGTTTTTGTGATGAAGAAATAACACCGTTTTTCTTGTTATTTTCAACAGGTAAACAGGTTGCCGAAACGATTCGTACAACCTTCTTTTTCACATTCCAAAAGTATATTATTCAACTCTTTGAGTCATGCGGATTCGACAGACGGGTAGGGGAAATCCCACTCAAGGTAAATGGCAGATTGTTTATCTTCCGCTCCTTTTACTTCTACGAAAAGACAAGTGATGATGATGATGATGATGAGTAATAAGGGATTAACCGATGTATGACTTTTGATCCATAGTTGGAAGAACCCATTTATGGATCTACGGACACCAACTTCCGTCAGTTTCTTGCTCCAAGTGCCATTTTGGGGTAAGATGAGCTTACTTGTTTGCCTTCTTTTGACCTTGATGTTTGGCTTCAAATGTATGCCTTGCAACTTCTGAATGATGAAAGACTTTCTTTATAATTCATATTTACATTATTTACTTTCATGTAGGATTATCTTTTTCTGTCCATTAATCACCGGAGGTGTCAACCACATTTCCGACAAGAAGCGTGGAACACTTGATCGTGGCCTTGTGTCAGGAGTTCGTACCGTGGAAATCCTTGTCTCGTACTTTATCACTGAAGGAATCGTCCTCGTTGTGCAAACGCTACTGATTTTCTTGATCATTACGCAAATGTTTACAATTGAGTTTAATGGGCCGATCATTTGGGGAATTATTTTATCATTGTTGATCGGCTTTTGTGGCCTTTCCCTGGGATTCTTGGCATCTACCTTTTGTACAGAGGAAGTTCAAACCATTCTCGTTTCCATTGGGTAAGTAAACTATGCATTGCATTGCATTATGATAAATTATACTTTAATTTTGATGAATGTAAAAAGTAAACCTTATCAGCAGCCACTCAATTTTTAATCTGACTCTGAATTTGTCATTATTTTTTTTAGCTCTTACTATCCCAACATGGTTTTATCTGGAATGGTTTGGCCACTTGAAGGTACAGAAAATAATCATTAAACTAAACCCATTATTATTCAAGGTTAGCAAGCTTTTGCCATGTTCTATAATGCCTAAATTTCCTGGATTGTTGTAGGAATCCCAAAGTTTTTGCAGTATATTGCCTACCTCGTCCCATGTAATATGGCTTGCGAATCAATGCGTTCTTTGGCAACCCGTGGTTGGGGAATTGATCATCCTCATGTGTGGCCAGGTTTCGTTTCAACCATTGGATGGATATTGCTTTATTGGATTTTGACCATTTTAGTTCATAAGACTGTCAAAAACTAGATAATATATTATTTTGAATTATTATTTCTTGTACAAATTTTGAAATTGAAACTTGCTTTATAATTCGCCTCTACATGACTTTGACATATATATGTTTTACTTGAAAAGTATGTGTAAAAATGTTATTGATGTTGGTGTCAGAAGAAAAGTATTAATTAATATTACAGGATTCTATCCATATTTGCTAGGTATGGCGTGCTATACATAATTCGGAACGAAATATAGTAACCAAATGTTTTTGGGTTTTACTATACAATTTACTTATCAATAGGTAATTTAATAGGCTATAAGGTATAGAGTTGAGTATCAACATCAGTATAATAGATCAGGTCAAATTATTATTTACATTTGGTAATTGGTAAGTTTTGTTGCTCAAGTTGTTAAGATCTAATCATTACACAGACACTTTAAAGGAGTACTTTGATTTATCCAGTTATAATGACAGTGGCAGCAGTATCGCACTTCATAAATCCATGTTGATTTTGTTGTTTTAAAATAAGTAAATGAGTAATAATAATAATAATTATTATATATACATATAGTAATAAAAACGACGACTATTGTCAATTACGGTGACAAATTTTGTCCGGAAGCGTATCTAAAGTATTTTTGAGACAATTTTCATTTATCATATAACGCTTTTGATTCCGTAGGGCTGAGCGAATTAGTGAAGAAATATGCCATGAACTAAACCAAAAATAATGTAATCCTTTTGTGTATAACGTCTTCATTGGTATTGGTAGTAGTAGAATACATCATACTATTACAAAATTACAATTTACTGGCTAATACAAACAAAATTATTAGTAGTAACTCGCTTTGTCGATGTTGCTTGAAGAATATGAGACATTTTTCAGAAACTGAAGAAAAATGCATGAGTCTATGAATAACTTGATCTATGATGGAGTGACGATGGAGTGACGATGTAGTGAATAAGAAAGAAACAATGATGAATAAGTTCTTTAATAGAATACCTATTTTATGTAATGTATGGGTATTACAGATGCTGTAGTACTTATAAAAATTATATGTATGGTGACAAATATCTACCACAACTTAATCAACTAGTTACAATATCAGTTGGTGGATAGCCTCCACCCTGAGACTCGGGGCTTTGAGCAGTTTCATTTCGATTTGTATCTGTTTGTGGTTTTTCCTGGTCCTGTGGATCCGGTTGGTACACAAACTTATGTTTATGCTTGAGAAAGTATGCAGCCAAGTATTCGATGGGTGACTCTGGCCTTTCACGAGCAAGAGCAAGCATTCCTTGATGAACGATTGGGATAACAGTTTGTTCCAAATATTCACGCATTGGTACACTTTGCAAATCAATCTTCCCCTTCTTTCCTGGCATTACTAGCTCCTTTGCTATGACCTTTTGAATTTGGGAGGAAATGGATGTGCCGGTTCCTTCACTTGCAGTGCCATGAATTTTAGTCAGGTCGACACCGTCGGCAGCAGCAGGGCCTGCTGCAGTTTCTTCCTCATTTTCAGCACCAGCCGCTGCACCAGGACTTTCTCCAGCAGGAGTTGGGGATATACTGGTGCGTCTACGCCTCTCTGACATTGGAGCAGGCTGTACGTCATCATCGGTAGTGGCGTTTATCTCTTTTGGTCGCCGTGCAGAACTTCGTCCGCTGCTTTTAGATCGCTCTGATCCTGCTCTTAGCATTTTTGCAGTGTGTTATTTTGCTTTGCTCAAGTACTGGAGAAGAATGACTACTCCGTGTCAAAGTCACTGACTCCGTATTTTATAATATTGTTAATTTATACGAGCCACATCGACTTGCATAAGTTGTTGAGGATACACCAAGATATCAGGATACTGGAATCATGGAAGAATCTGTTGTTGCATCTTTCGTGAAACCTAGAGGTAAATGGCTTTTATTGTCATCAATCGAATATACATATTGTTTTGTATCAATAGTGATTTCCTCCGAGGATGACTCCTGCTCCTACGAATTTGGAACAAAAATCATGCTTGGCATAACCTTGTATATAGGGCAATGACACAATAAAACAGTCCAATTTAACGTATAGTTCAAACTGAAGTCATAATGAAACTTTAATCATGAACATAACATAAACATATATAGAACATTGAAAACCTCAAAAGTTTATATAGAAGTAAATAGAGTCATAGGACTATGATTCATGATATTTGTATTTTTATCTGCCTTTTATTACGCAGATAAGAAACTTCAAAAATGGTTTGTCTTTGTTGAGACTAGAACAGAAATATTTCTGCAGAATTTATTTGTGAATTTCGTTATCGATCTCAAGGCAGCCTTACATAATTTGCTTACGTCTTATGCATTCAGGGTAATTTTGGCTTGTAATGCGATGTCAATGTTACTTTCAACGTAGTTTAGAAAACCGCAAGCAATCTTTTTTGCTAATGGATCTAGTTCTTTTGTGGCCATTAATGATATTGACCGACAAAATCACCACACGTCCCTTCCAATAAATTCATTTATGAATTACCAACGTATGCACACAGTCTGAAGACAATTAGTGAGTTTGATTAAATTTTTTTATTAATAAATAGTAATTTAACGGAGCAATCGATGACCCTAAATTACTAATCTACGTTAATTAGACTACCACATCCACGTATCCGGGATATCACTAATTGTAATTATCTGCAGTATTGTCAAAAATTTAATTTAATTCATACACCACAGTGTAGTTCTTACATCCAATTAACATTTTAGGATCTACTTATTAAAGTTCGCGTACTTATATTTCATCAGATTAAGAAATACATTCAAGGTAGATGTTACTTTACACTATCCTTCTCTACTAGAAACCACTACTAAGCAAATTGCATATAATTGAGACTCCACAACGGAATCACTTCTGAAACATGGAATTGTTCTTAGCATTGGGAATGGTCATCGCACTTACAGTCGCGATTGCTGTTGGATTTGTAGCTACTCTTATGAGTTCTGATATACAATGTAAGTTTGGAGTCATTTTTTATGAGTCTAACCTTTTGATTCTAGATTCTTCATGCATTCTACCTTTTTTCTATACTAATTTTTCCATTTTTAGGAGTGAGCACGAGTTCTCTAGCCTCCAGCCAAAGATGATCTTCAAGCAACCGCCTTTTTTGTACCATTACTTATATAAGTTATGTCATTATTATAGTCCGTCACGGATTTGTAAATGTCAGGTGTACAATGAATAAAGTGCTTTAAACTCTTAAATGAAGTCTTTTTGGTCTAGGTTGAACTCAAAGTGGAAACTTTTTATGCGCAAAGAAAAGGTCTAATTGATGATATGACATCACGTTGTGTAACCACCTTCATTTAGCAAACCTTATCAAGCACCATCCACTTCATAAAAAGATACTTACTATGCTTTCCTCGTAGGTGCTGAAGTCCGCTCATGCTCATGCTTACAAGCTAACTCCTACAAACTAGTTTTTGCATACAGTTAGTCCCTGCTTAATCCGTAGATACACTTTTTATTTTACAAGGAAAGACTGAGATGATGATGATGTCTACACTAGTCTAAAACAAGAGTTACTCAGTATGGAATGTAGAATCTATACTTGAAACTTTAACTCACACTAACTAATTACAAATAATACAATAGCTTCTTAGCACGCATACTGCCCGTTTATCCTACTCGGAAAATCATACATTAGAAGACCCAACATTGAGATTGGAATACATAAATAATATATGATGGCATGCTGCTTTTTGATCACTTTTACATTCATCATTTCGTCACTTTTAGATAACTTCCCAATGGATGAGCATTGAATTCTTGTGTTATTCGTTTAACACCTAGGAAAGCCAAATGTGATAATTTCTAAATGTACTGAATACTCTTTTTAAAATATATCTAATATCTATTATATCTAGTCAGCAAAATTGAAACCAAAATCGGTATTATAGTAAGTTTGTAAGTTCATACTATATTTATAATATAATTGCCATCAAGATGAATTGCCCTACGAGTTTTCCATCTTTGGTTGCGATACTTAACATTTTATTCGTGACAGTTTTGAGTGAGCAAACTTCTCAGAATGATAGTCACCTTATAAATAGGACAGACGAGATTTGTAGTAAAGTTTGTTCAAAGTAAGCAAAGGAATGCCTTTAAACCATTCTTTCTTGATAATCTAAAGCTCAAGTTGATGTCAATTTTTATCGTTGCTTTTTTTGTTGGAAATTCCTCAATAGAAGCTTCAATTGCAATTGGTCAACATGGCATAACCGATTGGAATATATTTTTCCGGATGGGACATTGCAAACATGCGTTGGAGCCCAAGTTCGCTGTGGGTGTACTTTTTCAATGGAAATAATCGGGTATGTTAAATTAATTATTGAATCCAGTAACTCAACTAAGGAGCAAACAAACAAGTACTTTTGTAATAATTAACTATGTACATGCTTTCATATTTTCAGCTATATTTCCTATGAACACCCAACTGCCGTCGTTCTTCCCTTCTTGTTTCTCGTGACAGTAGCTGTAATATTTTTGCTTACTCGCATTGCACGCAGTGGATGTGGATGCTTTTTTATGTGCCCAATGACGTCTGTTCAAAACCCGAAGCCTTGTAAATCATACACGGATTTATATGGTAAAAACTGTGCATATATAAAAGTTTAACATTGTTTTCCATCATGCCAGTCATTTTTATGCATTGTTTTGTTTCATATGAAATTACAGGGGAAAATAGTAATTATGGAATTGTTGTGAGTGATATAATTTCCATTTCTCGGAAGCTCTCTAAAGTTGGCATTGATATGGATGAACCACCACCGCCATACAGCACCCTGAAAATTTCTATTGATCAACCTCCTCCGTATTCTCAGTGCAATTAGTCACAGAATATAGTAGTATTACCACATCCAATGTAAAGTTAGATATTCACGGATATTAAGTACATTCTCGATTTGTGCTTCATAAACTTTATGGTGTTCACGCATTTCCTAAAATTAATTTTTACGCAATGACATTGTTTTTTTTGGATATTATGTATACTTAAAAAAACATTAATTTAAGAGCAATAAAACAGTTACAAAATAACTACCAACGTTTTAATCAAATATAGCTTTAAAAATAAGTTGTGATTTTTAATCATCTTTGTCTTGCGACATTACTAATTACAAGAATTTATGATTATTTGTCGGTTGCCTAATCCAATATATATAACACAATTTCATGTCAACTTGCTCTTCGGCAATTCATAGCTATCCATAGTTCTCACCCGTCAACTTCAGCTCTACGAACTCTTAAGCCATCAGATTATAAAAGAACTAATAACTATCTACAACATCAGACAACATGAAGTTCCTATCTTTGTCGATTATCTTCATATTTGCTGTTATCACAGCCAATGGAGAAATGGACAGTGTCGCCACTACTCTCAAACCCACTGTCGCCCCTGAGACACCTAAATATAAATATATTGAAACTGCAGGCACCCAATTTGCATCATCAAAGGGCCCTGATGCTACAGGAAGCTGGATACCTGTGCAACTACCCCCATGTGAGAAGATATGTTTTCCGTAAGTCAAAGTCAAAAACATACTACTTTTACATAAAAAAGGACAAGTTGTTCTTCCACTGGTCATAAATTTTGCGTGGTTTTTAGAACACTAAATTGCGGCGAGTGGAACTACTGTTCATTACACCATCCAGACCAATGCACGGGATTACAACGTGTTTGTACCGATTTTGAGGGCATAATGAAGACTGCGGAAGACTTAATCCAGATGGCCACTGACGCTAACGCTGAAGATTCGCCCTCGGTTTATCCTTCTGAGCGAATTGACACTTCTGATTCTTCCAACTGGTACAAAAATATATTATATTATGCACCTTTTGCAGCTTACTGCAAATGCGTGACTCACCGAGCCCGAGTTGTTTAATGCATACAGTCGCATTTAATATTATGTATGTTTCAGTTTCTTCAGCACTGCCAACCTTTTCTGTATGGTGGAATTGTCACTTTTCCTCCTCATTATACTGATCGTCGTTCATGCATTGTTCAAGTATTTGGCCGATGATAAAGAAGCACCTGAAAAACTTAAGCTCTCTAACAGTGCTTCAGGTAATTACAAAATATAATACCTTTAAGCTACGTGGTTATATTATAACATTCATACAAAATTGTAAACCGGATGTTTCTTCTTTTACCAGATGCAGCGAACAGCCTGAAGCCCATCATTGAGCAAACCAAAAATAAAAATTCCCTACTTGGTCCAATGGACATGATTGTTTAAATGTTTAACTTGAAGCAATAAATAAATACGATTTATTTTTATGCCTCATAAGCAGCACTGAAATTCAAATGTCTGAATCATCTATTTTATTTTGTCTGCGCGTATGCATTTGTAAAATTATTCATTTAAATTATATCGAACCGGATTCACGTTGCAATACGAAACGAGCAAAATCTTATAGTAGTAGTGTAATATTTAAGTGTATTTACAATCTGTCTCTTTTGATTTAGTTATCCTACTTAATTTAAAATATCAGGAATCGTTTCTTTGACGCTTCCGCCTCCTTTTGTTTGCGGAATGCTAGCCACTCTCTCCTAATTTTTTTGTTTTGAGGACCCCAACGAGGAGTAGGCTTTGTAGCTTCAATGATTTTCTACAAAAAGTATAGAAATATTTTTCTTAGATGCACTATATTATTTAAATAGCGTTGTAAGAGTAAGTTTGGTAAACCGGCAATGGTTAACGGTACCTCTTTCAATGTTCCACTTTTCCTTGTCAAAATCGCATGAATGCCCCACGCGGGTATAAGACCTGCAGCAAACCCGGTTAATAGCCAACCGCAAACTACAAGACAAGACAAGACAATATTATTAGGTACACCGCTCTAGCTGCTTTTCCTTCTAAAGGATTTAATGACAATATATATTCGCTTATTAACATACTTGTTGCAACTGCTGGATACGGATTGGGTCCTGACTGAAACTCTGGCTCGGTTATCAGGTAATACAACAGCACAGCCAAGAGCCCCACAGGGATAAGGAATCCCCAACATATTTTCCAATAGATTCCAACTTTTCTATCCAGCATAAATTCAATATCATGGCAAATGTTACTCAGACCATAGACATAGGATATTCCAGCACATTCTATCATGGCCATAACGTAAACGATAAAACTGGATCCGTAGTGGTCAACAAGATCCAACATCATTGTACCACCCTAGATATAAAAAAAGAATCTTAATATAGTTAATCTATGGATTCGTGAGGGGGGAGGGAGGGGGTCATTAAAATAAATTCAATAATGCACATACTGCAGTAAGATACATAAGTCCAGCCGCACATCCAACAACACAAACGACTAAAGTAACCAACCATCTCTTAAAATGCGAAAACTGATCACAAATGATTGTGATAATGCCTCCTGCAAGTGAGGTGGCGGAACCAATACCCAATGTAAACAACATCAAGAAGAACAGCACAGCGAAAATTTGGGGAAATGGAGTTGACCCGAATTTTCCAAGTGCTTGAGGGTACTATTAACATAAAAAAAAATTCATGATATTTTATTTTAAAGAAATCGACTTTTGGGGCAAATTAAAACAAGTTTCTTACGAGGACAAATGCCAATCCAGGTCCACCAGCTACGTCTTCAAATTCCATGCCTTCATTTTCTTCCACCAAGTTTCCCATTACAGCGAAAATTGTGCACCCAGCCAACAACGAAGTAAATGTGTCCATAAAACTGATAATGAGGGCATCCCTAGAGGAATCAATACCAAAATATATTTAGCATCCCTTTGATTCGGAAGTAGTATAGTTTCTAAAGAATGATATTGGAGTATGAAAACTTACTTGTATACATTTTGTTTAAAAGGATTGTATGATGAAAACATAATGACTAATAAAATCAATAGTCAAATATGATATAAAATTGCAAGTTTTACGTTAAAAAATTTTATTTTTTTTATTTTTTTTGATTTTTTTTGGATTTTTTAAAAATGTTACCTGGACCGAAGCCAGCCGACAAAGAAAAAAAACATTGACTCACTGCCATATACCAAACCTAAAAACAAAGGATATCATTGGACGCTGAAAAATTAGTTAAATATATAACAAAAAAGAAAAAGGTGGAGTAGTATATGGGTACCTTAGGCTTGTATAGCACTGACCAGTCTGGGGTAATGAAATACTTTATACCAGACCAAGCTCCTTTTTTTTCATAGATAAATAAAGATATTATTTTATAACCAAAAATATTTTAAATATATTATTATGAACAATATTATGTAATTATCAAAAAGATAATTTCAAACCTTTGAGCGTGACACCCCTGATAAGGAGAATAAAAAGAACGATGTATGGAAAAATCGCTAAAAAAAATACAAATTAACCCGATAAGTATGTAAGCTATGAGAATTGAACTTTGAGTTTGATTGGGAATAAATAAATTATTTACGTACCTGTAAAATACGCAACTTTCCCTGAACTCTTTACACCTTTTACTAAACTGAGAAATATAAGTATCCAGGAAAGAACCAAGCATAGTGACAATTCCCAACTGAGCTTGCCGAGTCCATCATCAATTTGATCCTTTTGAGGGTATACTTTATAACTGTTTTTTAAAGTTCAAAATATTTTATTAGCATGCAATAGTAGTTGAACATAAGTATATATAACATAAGTTAAATAAATCATTTCTCTGCATATTGCATTTATAACGAAATATATTATGACAAAAGCGACCGTTCGAATTTCATGGAGCTTAAGTGACAAGAAAATTTATTTGCGGCAACACTTCCATATAAAAAAGTGACCCGATTGGGTACCTAGCAATCCTTAAATCGAACGGTCGCTTTAAAAATAATTTTGTTTCTTACTTAAAGTAGTTGGCAGCATATTGATCTGGTGTAACCAGGCTGCAATTAAAATTCTCATTGTTCTCATCACACTTGGACCACGGCAGTTCTTTGGTAAAACTTGCAAAGAAAAAGTACATTGTTATTGCCATGGTAGAGCAATAATACGACACCACACATGCTACAGCAGTGATTGACCCGTAACCGACGCCCTTAAAAATGGGTGACATGTTCCTGTTTTTTTTAAAAATTAATTTTGATTAGTAATATTCCATGATGAATAATTTTATTGTAATTGGGATACTCAGGGAGGTAGTTTTAGTACGCACCAAACTTTCACCTGACCATATCGAGAAAATTGACCCAAACACATTTCTAAATAATACAGCGGTCGCCCAATTACAAGAAGAACAATGAGGTAGGGAATCAAAAATGCTCCCCCACCGTTTTGCGCTGCGACTCCGGGAAATCTCCACACATTCCCTAAATAAATAATTTAATGTAAATAAATATCTTGATGCTCATCACTGTGTTTTATGGCAGTCAATAAATATCTGCTATATAAAATATATGTATGTATAAAAATATAAACATCATATAATTTGTATACCTAGCCCAACACTCATGGAAATGCAAGATAACAAAAATTCAATGGGGTTATCCCAGGTATCTCGACCATCTCCGGGATCATCATCGTCATCACCGTTTTCCTAAAAATCCAAAAGTCCATCACAATTGAGAATACATACTTTTAGGTCAGACGCGTGCAAGCAAGCAAATTTCACCTATAAACCTAATTCATGAAGTGATGTCATTAACGTTAAATTGTCCAGGTTTCTTTCTCGTGAGTAGGGTGAAGCAGAAAGAATTTTCAATTATCGTTGTTTTTATTTGGCATGACTGATATGTAGGATTTCGCAACTTAATAGTGAGAAAAGCATTTCGTAAACCAAATGTAAAACGGGTTTATATATATCATCGTGTAAATAATAGATTAAATGCACCAAATAAAAACAGAGGACAAGGTCAAAACCGCAATGTAAGCAAATCATCATATTGCCCATCCAATTTGTCAACATCATCTTTTGTGTGTTATATCTTGCATTTTTATGTTTCACACGTGCATCGTGTCGAACGGACATATTTATTAGGTCGACTAAGCTTCTTTTAAATTTGCATCTATCCTATTTCATTTTAAGCAACAAATTGCGAAGAGGGCTATCACTCGTTAATATGTAAATAAATTGATGACTATATAAGATATTTCTGGCATTACAGTCAGTTATATTCCAGTTTAACGAGAAGAAACCGGAAATTTCTGGATTATCTCATATTTCACCTGATCATGAGTAAACAAACCGTGTATTACGACCTAATAAGTTAGTTACTGATTTTAGTCCAAGGCATTGAATCAAATTTGAGTCAATATGGAATCCACCTGGATGCTTTATCACTGAAAATTTTAAACGGATGTTGATAAGCAGTAGTTTCATGCACGTAAATCAGAATTATATGGAAGAAAGAACTAAAACAAACAAATACACTGAACAAAAACTATCTGTTTCAATGCTTATTTCGGTGAAAAAAAAAGTCATGCAAACTTGCCGCAATATGTCCCCAGAATATATTTTTTTTGGATAACAATAAGCAAATGCAAATAAGCATTAAGCTGAGTATATTTTCCAAAAAAAATGTCTTACGGTTGGCTGCCCTGCTGGCACAACAGCGTTTCCTGGGTCATTGTTCTTCACCGTAAACCTGGGTTGAGGATGTTCAGCTCCATAAGCAGGTGGTGAGGCTTCAGGTTTAATTTTCTGTCCGCCGACTTCACTTCCTGTAATCTAATTTTGTTAGCAACATACGCATTAGATAAATCATCATGTTGGTAAAAAACCATAGATCATCATCATCTTACGATTCGAGGGAGAAATTGTCTTGGGGCTGGTTCTACTGCTGCAACTGCGTAATCGGTTGGAGGGATTGTATATGCAGCGGCTTCACTACCATCCTTCACATACCCGTGGTTGTCGTGATAAAGGGATTGGCCATTCTGCTAAAAATTAGGGGTAATTGTAGAGTAAATTTCATTCAAAAGTTAATAATTGAAGTATGACATGCTCATTACAGCTTTAACTTAACGTATCACTCCTTTCCTTTTGTTCTTGTGACATGTCATGTAAATGAACATGAACGTTAATTTTTGTAAGACACAGAACGTAATTAAGTTGTGTTTGGTACCTTATCATAATTAAATTTTAATGGTGAATTTTTGTTGGAAATGTATTTTTGCTGACGACTGGAATCAGCCAGTCAGCTCTTCCGCGTTATATTGAGCAATACCATAATTAAACATCAACAATAATTTTAAATTAGTTCGTCTGGATGTCGAGGTTTTTATACGGACATGCCGACTGCTATAATTTGCTTCAATTCTAACTTAATTGTAAATATTCTGCTTTGAATGCTATAAAAATTAACCGAAACGAGATGAGATAGTAATTAGTATTACTACATTAAACTCTTTAATCAATCGCCTTTTTTATTAAGCTAAAGATAAGCCGTATACCGTGCAAAGTATTTGATGAACAGTGGTTTATTGTGTGTCATCAAGTTCATGATAACACTTTGATGTTGATAATCATCAAATGCCTACAACTTTTCTTGCCGCATATCTAACTTATTAAATCACAGACAGTTTTGTCTGATGCAACGCTTTTGATAATGATTGCACAAGATTTACTGAATGATTATGAATGAACAATGGAGCAATCCAAAGACATATTATGCTGCATACATATCATAGAAAGGTGAAAAGTAAATGGAAAACCAAAACCGACATTTTTTGATTGAGCACTACAATAATATTTCTTTTCTAAACTGTCCAATTTGTCGGTGAATCACAAAAAAAATAAGTGCAACTGTTTGTAGAAGCTTGCATTGACACGTGTGTGGGCATGTGTGTAGTTTTTACTTGAACACGTACGCACCAAACCATTACTGGAAATTGAACTTCGGTTCAAACACTTCTATTCTTGTCACCTCATATCAACCAAATTATTTCCTTTTATCATTCCTATCAGTAATAGTGTGAAATTGAGTGAAAATGTTAAGCTTTTTACTGTCAAGTACATACAATGTATGTGACATCAGCAGGGCTTTGCTCTTCAATTTTTTGCAATGAACTTCACTTTCAACCTTGCATTCATTGGTAGATTAAATTGTTTCATACTTTTAAGGTTAAATATTTTAATTATGCTGAAAGTATGCAGGTTATTTTATGGCATTTTGTATTTAGAGATGTTTAGCTTCAAACAAAAATGTTTAGCAACATTGGAAATAATTGTGATTAAAAAACCAAATGGCTAGTTGCAAATCGTCAACCAGGCTGCTATGCTGCATCACAAAGTATGCGTCATTTAAATTGAAGTGGAACATAATAATTTATCATTTTCAATAATATTGAATAAATAATTGTTGTTGATTAACAAAGTAGTACCATGTAGCACGCATTTCTCAATCAATATTTCTATCGATTGCGTCAAACTTTGGGGTTTAACAAAGATCATCTGATACCAGTTTGTATCAAATGAATTTTCAAACAAGATGATAAAGTGTCAGGTACGTCTGGGGAATTATAATTTACAATTTAACACTCGTCGAGATCATGTCAATATACGTCATTACATATTGCAGGGATAAATAATATGTAAAGTGCATACTACTAGTATGAACTAGACAAAAGTGAAATTGCACTATTACTAATAATGCAATGTACATTTCACGATAAAAATGGAATTATAGGCGAGACTATTTTTAAAATATAATCAATCCATAAAGTATTATTGTCTCATAAAAAAGAGCTTATTAAGAATTTTTCATACTCAATTTTTACACATCTGCAACATAAGGAAACGTATTTTAACACCACTGTAATTAAAAGGGATTAGGCCCATTTGTAGACAAAAGATAAGTAACTTGCAGGTAAAATCGATATCTCATCAGACAGACTTAATCCTTGTTGACACAACAAAGCAAGTTGAAGGTCATATTATATATTTATATGTATGAAATGAGTGAGTATATTTACCTGGTTGTACGCCATGGCTTAAGGAGTTTTCCAACAGCGTGGTGCTGGATCCCAATTTTCCCCAGATTTGAATTAAATTTTCACACAAATTGTTCAAAACGATTTGTAAGGGTAGTTTTAGGTTCGAAAACCCAACTTTTTATTCCATACTACTAGTTCTACTTATCTATACAAAAAAATACTGATTGAGAAGCTTGATAAAAGCTCACCATGTACAATGCAATGCACAATGTACATGTAACAGAGATCTCTGGGAAATGACCAGTCTCCCTTCAATGGCAGTTGCGATGTGATTTGGAAACGACTGCTTTAACTCCGTTTCAGTCAAAATCATGGATGATGACAAAGTTCCTTTTGATGGATCATTACCTGAAATAGGATGGGTATTATATAGATATCTTTATTTTACTTGAGGTATAGGTCTGATCCCTTGGCCAACGTAATCGTTTAATAACGTGTGCTGTTATCTCCCATTATCACTTGCGTATTGCACTTACAATATATAGTTATATCACATTGTATACTTATCATCATCGAATGCGTCGGAGATTTAATTATCTTTAATAATGTACAAATATGTATTCATATGTGCTTATAAGTTACAAGCAAAAATGTTTTGGCTCTGCCTCATCAAAATTTCACCAGAATTTCCTGGTCAATGGGAATTCATATTGTTATTAATCATTTTATTGCGTGTTTTAACAAAGTATTCTTCCTTTTGTTCATTAATTTGAATGCAAATACAGATATAAATCTTGTTATCTGAGAGTAGGTGAAAGGAAATGTGAACAAAGGAATGTATATAGTAAAGGAGTCAATATCAGATCAGAACCGTATAATAATTAAATTAGTTGAACAAATAATTTATTATTGTTGCACAAATACTTGATGATCTTTAATTTCTTCGAACAACCAGGATGTGTTTTGTTAACTGATTCAAATCGTTCCTTGACTTTATGTTGGCCAACAATTTTATCTAATTTGGGATGACGTTGTAGGTGTTTGAAGGTCATGGTTATGTTTACATACGAAAAAAGTTTGTCTCACCAAAGAATTGTTATATGTATGTATAATAATTAAGGTCCGAAGTAGTGTGAAATCACTTGTCATATAAAATATCACGCTGAAATTTCGTGCTGTACTAATTATTTATTTTTAGCACGCAATATTATTTGCAAACCGTGGGACATCATTCATTTTTATCGGGCACGTCAAACGTTAATCCCATATTCAATGTCCTACGGTCAGCTAGCTAAAAAACGCTGCTAGGCTCCTTCCTCGAATTCGAATCTATCATTACACTCTTCAAGAGGACTCGTAACATAATAACGATGACGCATCCTGGGCTTTTTATGACTTCACCTTGCATCAATCAAAAAAAGTTGAATCTCCATTATGTTTTCATTCTTTCATGACGTATCGATAAACAAATCGTATCCTCGGCCATTAAGGAAAAAGATAAACGAACGAGGAAATTTATTTTAATTTTTTTAATTAAAGCCCTAAAATACACGTTTTATATAGTTATCCAGATGAGACAAATATATTAAGAAATATTAATAGGCATTAAAATATCAAAAACATTTTTTGTTTTCCGCTAGCGTCCTTTTCTGCTCGAAACTTTTGCCATTCTAGCCTTAACTTGTGATTTTGAGGACCCCAAAGTGAAGCCGGCTTTAAGGATTCGTTTAGTTTCTGATTTAAAAAAAAATAGTTTAAATTATCAGTAGGTTCTCTACAAAAATAAAATACTTGCAGGTAAGTAGATTTAGACTCACATCTTTCCACGTTTTGGCCTTTCTTGTAGCAACTGAGTGAATTGCCCAAGCTGGAATAAGTGAAACTGCGAAAGCTGTAAGTAGCCATCCACATACTGAAAATGAGAAAGAAATGTTGTCTTCAAAAAGTTTGTACTATTCACACAAAAAAGTATGTAAAATGAAATTGAAATTTTCTTACTCGTAGCAATTTTTGGATAGGGATAAGGTCCTGATTGGAACTCTGGCTCGTTTATCAGATAATATAACAAGTTAGCCAAAAGTCCAAATGGAAGGACGATTCCCCAGCATAATCTCCAATAGATTCCAACTTTCCGTCCCACCATGAACTCAATGTCGTTACAAAAGTTACTAAGACCGTAAACGTAAGTTATTGCTCCGCATTCTAACATTGCCATTATGTATACTATGAATCCAGCACCGTAGTGATCTATCAGATCTAGCATTAACATTCCACCCTGCAAAATAGGAATCACTTTTATTTTGTCCTTGCTCCCAAATGTTTATTATTGGAATTGCTGTGAAAATGGAAGATGCAGTAGTAAGCTCACCTCAGTTACATACATTAGGCCAATCAGGAAACCAGCAATGCAAATAACCAGTGTCACCAACCACCTTTTCCATGTCGAAAACTGATCACAAATAATAGTAATTATTCCTCCAGTTAGGGAGCCAGCGGTCCCCAAGCCCAAAGTGAAAAGCATCAAGAAAAACAGCACAGCAAAAATTTGAGGAAAAGGAGTTGAGCCAAATTGAGAAAGTGCTTGTGGGTACTGTAATAATCAAAATATTCAAATTAATTATAGCAACAGTACTAATTAATAGTCGAGCCTAAAAATTCTGAATTATAAAGAATAATATATTTCGATTTTACCAAAACGAATGCTAAGCCAGGACCCGTTTGAATTTCCGAAATCTCAAAACCATACTGATGATTTAAATAGCCCATCACGGAGAAAATTGTGACTCCAGCGAGAAGTGAAGTACATGTATCCAGTACGCTGATGATAAGAACATCTCTATTGATAATTGAAATATAAATTAATTTCTGTCTTTCACTCGTGTCTTTAACTTATTTTAATAGACAATTAAATGATTTTCGAACCTGTAAATATCCTTTTTAAATGGGTTATATGAAGCGAAATAGACCACTGTAAATTTAATTATGTACAAAATTCTCTAATTAATAAAATCAATAGTCAAATATGATATAAAATTGCAAGTGTTAATTTAATTTTGATTTTTTTGATATTTTTAAAATGTTACCTGGCCCGAAGCCAATTCCAAGTGAAAAAAAGCATTGTTCTACTGCTGCATAGTATATCTGGATAAAAATATTAAATTCATCAGAACATTTTGTACTAAAATAATAAAATCTCCTCCGGGAGTATGCGACAAGACTCATTTTTTTAAAAAAAAAAAAAAATCATACTCTCGGCTCCATCAAAGCTTCCCATTGTGGTGTGATAAAGTATTTGATTCCTTCCCAAGCTCCGGGAAGAGACACGCCTCGAACCAACAAAATTAATAAAACCAGGTATGGGAATGACGCTGCCAAAATTTTAAAATAGCAAGTTAAATGAATGAATGAATGAAGACTGATGAAAACTGCATGCAATTGAAATTGCTAACCTGTAAAATAAGCAACTTTTCCCGAGCTTTTAACTCCTTTTGCCCAAAGAAAATATATATTAACACCATATATATAAATATTTATAGAAATATTAAATATGAAAAAAACGAAAACAAAACGTTTCTTTGCCTTTTGCTAATTGCAAAAATATGAGTATCCAGGAAAATAAAAGACACAACACAAGTTTCCAGTTAAGAACCCCGAGACCATCGTCTAATGTTTGAATTTGTGGGAATGCTTTGTAACTGTGAAAGCGAAAATCATATCGATAGTTAATTATATTTAAAAACATGCTAAGTTATACCCATCTTGAGTTGACTGCTGTGGAATTAAGGAACATACTAGTAATGCAGTTCGGCCAACTTTCCTTCTACATCAGTTAGGTTACAAAAATTGGTTGTTTCATTCAAATACAACTCAGCGTCACATTTGGACCACGGAAGTTCACTGGAAAAGCTGACGGAGAAAAAGTACGTCGTAATTCCCATCAAAGCGACATAATAAGACACTAAACAAGCCGTAGCAGCCACTGCTCCATATCCGACCCCTTTGAATAGCGGAGCCATGTACCACATTTTAACTTGACCATATCGAGAAAATTGTCCAAGACACATTTCTAGGTAATAAAGTGGACGTCCAATAAGTAGAAGGACAAGTAGATAGGGAATCAAAAATGCACCCCCGCCGTTTTTAGCTGCAATCTAATCGTATTAAAATATAAATTAATACTGGTATGACAAAAAATCTGGAATCTATTTTGATTAATATGAACCGAACCGCTGGAAAACGCCACACGTTTCCTTAAAAAAAGAATTTAATTTAAATAAGTATCTTTTATATAAAATATAAATATATATACAAATATAACTGTCATATAATTTTTATACCTAGCCCAACACTCATGGATATACATGATAGGAGAAATTCAATGGGGTTACTCCATGTCTCCCTGTCACTTTCCTCAACATTTTCCTGTTAAAAAGTTTAAATATCATTGACTTACTTTAAACAAAAAAAAATACTTTCTGAAGGAATCTGTGCCAGAAATAAAATTATGCTTACAACTTTCCCTTCTGCCTGATTCAAATCCGGCAAAGTTGTAGTACCAGCAATTTGCCTCTCGTCTTCTTCGATTGCCTAAAGTTAAAGGTTGATAAATTGTACATGCTATATGTATATTGTATTTAAAGCTAAACTTTCTTGCAACACGAAACTATAAAAGTACACTACGCTTACAAAGGTAGATGAAGTTTTAGGTTCATTAGAAGAGTTCAAACCCAAATCGTGATCAGGCTGAAACCCAGGATTGTCGAATGCCTTTGAAAGACTCATCTTGAATTTAGTTCAAAGAGAAGTCAAGGACATTCAATTTAAATGATTGCTTCAGTGCAATGTAAAGAAGTAACTTTTTTTTAAACTAATGTTAACTTAGTGTTAACACTTTTAACTTAATGTTAAAAGTGCACTTATTCATAACTGTCGGAATAATGTAACTGACTAATTAACACACTTTGACTCATTTGGAAATACTCCCACTTCCCACAGGAATCTGGTTTTACCTATGCAAATATTTTTAAGTTCGGACTGATGAAACACATGAGGCGTAACACAAGTAAATATATGTAGTAATCCATCCCTGGAATTCTTATCTTCCACACATATTGATAACCACAAAAACCCTGTTTAATAGAGACAAGCCCCTCATATTAATTTGTTTATCTTTGACTTGATGAAGTGTCTCGAGTAGGAACACAACAAAAGCTGGCATGTATTTGGAACGGGCTTGGTTAAATAATGGTAGTTCTCAACATTTTTGCTGTATATGTCAAAGTTTTAAGAACCAATCAGACTAATAATTAATGACAACACTATGGACATGTTGTTAAAGTTTTTTCAATTCTCTGCATTCATCACATGTAGGCAGTAAAAACCGGTAAATTGGTAAATGGCATAAATATTCTTACCGTGGCTCTTACAGTAAATCACTGTTTGTAAACTCTGTGAGTGGTTTACACTAGATGAGTGGAACAAATTCGTCAAAAAAATATTGTATCATTTGATGAAGAACTCACGAAAGATTCATTTGTTAATAGTGTTAAGAACTACCTTTTTGAGCAAAGAATCTCCATATATTTATTTTACAAATGATATACATTTCTAAATGTAAATTGGTTACAACTCGATACTGCTTTGTGAAATGATTATGCATAATGGATTTACCTATTCTTCGATAATTAGGAATTGAGTTCATGTAGGGAGAACAGCCCAATGTGGCTGATAAATGTAAACGCGCTAATCTCAATCGCGCTAAGTCAATTAGTCTCACACGTCATGAAATGAAACTTGCACGCTGTGATTATATAAATACGGATTTTGTTCGTATTCAGATAAATTCAGATAAACGATCGAGTGAAGTAAAGAGCAGGTCCCTAAATATGTTTACCTTGCTTGTCACATTTTGTCTTTCTTAAAGTATGCGTTGATTTGCTAGACACGGAAAAAAACGAGACTTTATATACGAGCTTTGGAATGGAAAGTTTTGGAATCGACGTAATAATAATATCATCATAAAAGCATTGGATGGCGAATTCTATGGATACTTTTATATGGAAAATGCTACGGCATGGGAATTGTTTGATTTATACCAAGACATATTATTGCATCCTCAGACTATTTGTGTATGCTGTATAGTGGGAAGCTGATGACTATCTTTACGTTAATTTGCTTGTTGTATTAATCCTTAGTTGTGCTAAACAAGCAGGTGAAATCCGAGATAAAGTATGTCATAAGTCAAAGCATCCAATCCAATGTTGTAGATCGTACATCGTTTTGTAGAAAAATGGGTATTTTAAAAGGTCGTAGAACTTTTGAACATCATGATCATCATCATGATCATCATCATGATCCACGAGTTTCAAACGCAACTGTAAAGATAGTGGACGAGACAACTCATCAGGAAGGGGACGCTCCATTACAGGGAACTTTTGTGCATTTGAAAAAGAAAGTAAAGAAATACTATTATGATGAGGTGCTCAAACCTGAGGACCCATTTTTCGGTAGTGATGTAGGCGCTCTATGTGATTCCTACTTTCGTGGTCAAAAAGTAAGATTTAAAGAGAAGAAAGCCGAGCATTTTGCAGCCAACGTTGATCTCGATGCATATGAATATCACAAGGTCGTCTTCCATTCATTTCTTAATGAAATACTTCAGAGCTCATATTTCCGGTATGAAACAGTCCTATACGTAAATACATATATGTACTAGATGAAATCCCTAAAAATTCTAAACTTCAACTCAAACTTTAATATGGTTTCATGGAAAAGTGGAATAATTTTATTCCTCGTCATGCTGAATGCCGTGATGATTGGAATTGCTACTTTCCCCTCAGTCACTGAAAGACCAGGAATAGAAAATTTGTTTACAATAGTGGATCAAATCATTCTGAGTGTTTTTATTTTTGAAATCGTTCTAAAATGGATGTATGACTTTCGATTGTTTTGGAAAGTAAGAAAATCAACCATTGCTAAATTTCATCACTTTCTCAATTCATTTTTGAGTGTTTCTGATCTGATAATAATTATTTCCATTTTAAGGTTTGGTGGAACATACTAGATTTCACAATCATTTTCTTGATAATTGGAGCTGCTGTGATACCATTCTTTTCAAACAACAGCCGACTTTTGGTCGTTGTTCGTGTAGTTAGAGCCTTTCGAAGCTTAAGATCCGTTAGTGCAATGGCAAGTCTGACAATTGTAACCCACACTGTGGTAAAATCAGGGAAAGACATGGGAAACATAATTCTTGTGCTGATCATCTTCATGTTGGTATGAATGATTAACATACTGAATTATTGTTGAGTAACTGAATCTGTGCTTTACGGTGGAGGTGCAGCACGCATATCAAAGAAAGTAAATACTTATCATTAGTGCTTTTGTTGCTCGTCAAAGGTAATGAGCGTCATGGGCGTGATTTTGTTTGACTTGGAGGAAATCCCTTTGCCCAATTTTGTGAATGCATTAGATGCATGGTACACTGTGTTCATTTGTGTCACTCAAGATGGTTGGGCTGACCTCTTAGAAACATTTCTAAATACTGGAGTACGTGTTTTGCTATAAATAAATTATTGTATATTATTGAAATTACTAAGTAAGTATGTATTCGTAATTCTTGATTTAAAATAAACACAGAAAGAAGACAACTACGACAAATTGCTCGTCATTTATCTCCTTATTGCTGTGTCTGCTGGTGGATTTGTTTTTGCAAATTTGATTGTTGCTGTAATTGTCACCAATCTGGAGATGGCTGTAAAAGAGTTTCGGGATGAAAAAGCAATGTCAGACAATCCTTTGGAATTTCATGTAATAAATAATCTGCTGTAAATAATTAAATGTTCAAAACTAAGCAACATTTGGGCTAATATGATTACATGCATTTTATATGGGATTAAACAGCAAGATTATTCCGCATCTGAAGTTGATATTTTGTCGGTGCATGAACTGCTCGCAAATAATAACACGGCATTGTTGGCACAGCGTCCATTTAAAATACCATCTTTGAAAAAGTTTTCTCTTCGAAGACTTCAGGCCTATATTGGACGTATGTGTTAATCAACTGATGATAGTGCTTCAAGATTTCATCCTCGAGTTAATGTTCATTGATATGTGTGTTTACAGTTATTGTTGCTCTCGAGCATAATATGCTAGAAGCCGAGATCATCCACATGGATTTGCAAAAAATTATGGCTGTCATTTTAACAACGATGGCACAGGTAAGTCGAAGCTTAAATTAATTTACTTAAAAACTGAGGTTTCATTCACCCAATGTAAAAGTACAATATTTTTGCAGCTGGACATATTCAAAAGTCAGAAGGAGCTAGAAATGGAGAAAAATGAAGCCCTAGATGACTTGAACAGATATGCAAGAGGAACTCAACTCTTGCCCACAGATAAAGTGCTTCAGATAGAAGCTTTGGCTCAAGTGAGTTATCTATGAAATACACATATTTAGTGATGCATTGAATGGGTTTGACTTTTTCTGGAGTAAGCTTTAATATCTTATATTTATAATTTCAGCTACAACAACTGAAATTTAAATCAAATACTAGAGAATCGACGAAACTACCCCATCGAGAGTCATCGCACAACCTCCTTCAGAAAATCAATGCGTAGTACATACGCACAAGGAGTTGCTTACGAGGCTGAAACTTTAATACAGTTTTCGCTTTGTAAAATCCCGACTCGGGTGTAGTGTTTCATTATTAAAAATGCATAATATTTAGTACCAAAACCATGTCTGAAATAAATTTTGAATTAAGCTTAGCATTTAAATTAGGAAATGTAATCCACATATCCTAATGACTCATTTTCTACAGAACATAAAGGTTGGTTAATCTGCTGATGATGATGATGCTGTTGGTTAAATAGAACCAATAAAAATATTCCACATAAAATCGACATTCCCAATCGCACTATACAAATTGCAGTCAATGGTATGATCTCTAAGAAGCAGCTCTTCACTTTCGTGCTTTTAAAATGATTCAGTGCATTGCGTTTACCCAAGTTGGCCAATCTGATAATTTTTGGTTATCAGTTACCATCTTTATGTTCTTTTAGTAGTTCTCTAATAGTTATTATAAAAAAAGTTTCGATTTCAACTGCGTGTGATTTGTTTCATTTTGTACTCAATATGCATGAAAATAGAAATTACCAAATCCTCTTGGATCTGTAATCTCAAGCAGACAGGCTTGAGCAACAATGAACAACATTCATAATATAATGATGAGTATGAGATAAAAGCATGCATGTAGAGTATAAGTTACGGGTACGGTAGCAGTTCATAGTCAAAAAGTAATCGAAAACTTGTTCACGTTCACGCTCGCTCATGTACACCGTATTATATATGGGTAGGTATCATACACATTACGTTACTTACGTCTATGCACATAAAAGCAAAGTATATTTTAAAGCACAAAAAAACACATGAGAGCTGGGGCTCTCATGCTCTCGGCAAATTTTATATGTAGGCACGACAAGTCACAGCTGAAATGTTTACCTGACTAAACTAAAACTCAGGTATGCATTGTTGATGGGGAATGAATTCACTGAAGTGAAGTGAGTAAACATTTAACATCATATTCTTCTCCAAATAACTCCAACCCATCTCATAATATTTTTATACTCTGCTACCAGAAGGATATTTGCGTGTAGTTTAATTTAGGACTTTTAAACTTTAAACACACGAATATTATAGTACTTGCTGCAAGGAATCTAAGAGTACAAAATTAACCAGTAGATAAATAAGGTTTCTTAGTAAACCACTCCATCCACATAATATCATATATGCAAGTATTGAACGTGAATAATAATTTCAACTTGTGTTTACTTAATAAATATGACTTGCTGAAAAATTGTCAACGATGCTTGGCAGCAATATAATTATACCAAAAGGGTTTGTATGAAGCGTTGTGAAGTGTAGTTTGTATAGTTATGGCTTGCAGAACGGATACTATTGGATAGTAATTATACAGAGAATAGATAAGGTAATGACGACCACTAAAATATAACTTTTTACAATCACACTACACCACATAAAACATAAGTGTCGTGTTCTGTTAATAAGTACGAATGCTTCTCTGCATGTTAGTCATTGATTGACTATTCATAATTTTTCTATTTTTTTCACCCTGATTCTGTCCATATTTCATTAATTGAAGAATGAGGAAAACACTCGTATACTATATTTAATGGTGATGGTGATGTTACGGTTGTTCGTAGTACTGGCCACACGTTGACGTTGAAAGAGTGCTGCTCTCAGTTGCTGTGCTGGATCTAATAGTGCTATCGATAGTTTTTTATTAGTCCAGGAAGACTGAGCAGCAGCAGCATCCATAAATATCGTTCTTGCAAATAAAAATCTGCGTTACAGCAACATATAACAGAATACGTATGGTATATTGGTATACGCATATGTATAGAATTCAGGCAAGCATTTTTCCAGCTGCGGCTGCTATTATAGGTCCCACATGTGTATTCGTTTTGTGTGCACCATCACTCAGGATATGAATTGACCAACATAATTTATTCATGCAAAAAAATGACGATGACTAGATCAAAAAATACTAACGAAATAAAAATGTGTATATAATGAAACAATGTTATAATGAATTATAAATTGCAAGGTTGTATCCGTGCAGATGTGTTTTTTGGGGTGATTGTGAAATGTCTCATTACTACTATAATTTGAACTTTAGGGGGATATTTACGCAAACACTCTCAATAATTTAAATTTTTATTTGAATTATCAAAACATTTGCAAGCCATGAAATGATCACCATACGTTAATACGTCATACATACGTGATTTAATCGGTACCGTATAGTAGCTGTTAAATTAAGATCAGCAACTGAAAGACAAGAAGATTATTGATTTTTTGTTTGTTTTTCCATAGGATATTAATAACATCCCGTAGCAGAACTTAAAAGGTGACATTTGACATTTCACGTATGTATGTTTCACTGAAGAAAGCGGAGGATTTTCTGTACATGTTTTGCAATTATTCTCATGCTGCAGCATAAATGTACAAGTGAATCTATCCAACAGCCCCACAAATCCTAATGTCCACATCTATACTACTGGCTGAATATCACGAAGAACTTTGAGAAAAGCAGGCATCCCACACGCTATTCTGCGGTAATCGAGCTGAGCTTGTGATGCAGGTGGTGGGTAGAAGCAGAGAAGACGAGAAGATCTAGGCATTATCGTTTCTGTCGTGCTGTTATTAACACCGGCTTTTTTCCACCTACGAAACAAACTCTGGATGCTCAACACCTACCTCTACTACTTGGAGCAACCTGTTTTACGTTGGTTCCATGGTGTTGGAGTTGTATAGTGGTGCATGAGATTCTGATAAAAACATCCACAAGATAACTTCCATCACTCAGTCTGATAAACGCGGAAGAGAATGTCTGCAATCTAAATTTGCTGAGTTCTCGTTACTTTACTCACTTATGTGATTTGATTTGATAAGCCCATTCCCAAAATTTGACAACGGATTATTATTATACTACGTGTTTGGAATTGGAAAACATTGTTAATAATTAAAATTGTTGCCCTATTCCAAAATCATTAAGGAAGTTAACAGTGTTTGTATTTAACCACTGTGTTTAACCGCTGTTAGCTAATCGGACACTCATTTAGGGTGTGATATTTTATACATTTACTACTGAGATTTGTAAGTAGTCATCCTGGCGAACCAACGGAGGAGATATCATAATTTGGAAGTGAGCAACAGTGAAAGTGGTGACAAGAAAAAGATGCCTGTGTCTTTTCGAAAACATGTATATCTTGGCGTACTTGTCGTTTTGCCAAGCATCATTTATTTGGTGATTTCACAGCGGCAGCCGGCAGATACTGTTCCTGGAAAAAAGTGGTTTGAAGAAAAGGTATGTTTAGAATTTCTCTCTCAACTTTTAATTAGCCCCAACAACAAGAAATATCCTTCGAATTAATGACTATGAAATTATTGTTTCTATTGCCTCTTCAAATGCATCTAATGCAGTTTCATGTAATTTCAAAAAAATCTAAATTGTTTATGCCGTCAATTTCATACATACAATTTAGCTTCGTTTCGTACAATAATATTTCTCAAGTACAGTACGAAATGAAAAAGCATCAAATCATAAATTAACTCAACGAGATGGTTAGATGTAGACTTTTATATTGGATACAATCAAACTACCATGAGCAATGGGAAATTCACAGCTTTAATTAAAACAGTGAGCTAGATGAGCAGAATTCTATCAACAAACTCATTGTTTTTCCTCCGTCCGGTATTAATTTATTAATCCCGAAGAGTTCTCCTTAATCCCTTAAACCCAACAAGCGACAAGTGTCTGCTAGTTAGGTATGGCTAGTTTTACAAATGAAATAGTAAATAGGCACATTTCCTATTATTGTTGTTGGCTTGTTGGGCATACAAACACTATCTGTCTGTGTTTTTACTGTTTTTGCATTTTACTTTTACACCTTGTTTACCTGACTATAATGAGATCATTGTTAAGCACATTACAGCGTGCAAGATTTGTCGTAACGGATTATTAGGATTACTGGCAGTAAATAGCTTTTGCTGTGTGCAAGTAAATCGTGAAATCAACTGTGTTGTCCTACATTTGTTATGGTAGGAGGATGTAATAGACTCGCAGTGGAAAATTAATATCATTTGTAGGCCATCACGATTAGCTTAGAGTGCAAGGGCAATAATAAAATGAATGAGGGGAGTTTTATTATACGCAAATATACATATGTTCATACACACATAAATACATAAAAAATTCTGATATGCCGGTCTAGAAAAATAGGATAATGTAATTTTGCAGAAAGATGGACAGATCAGTGATTGAGGTAATTTGATTTTATCCGTGGTGGTACAAAATCTGCTTTGTTCTATATGGAACGATTTTTATATTATTTCATATTTATCTCTAGGGATTCCAGACATGCACATAGTAAATTCACTCACGTAAAATACATTCACTTTCACGGAGGTCGTTGGCTGTAGGCATTATATTATGAACTAAAAATCCGATATATCATGCACATAAGTTATAAATATAGAGCATGTTATGAAATTCTTTTAGAGATTCCTCCTACACAGATTAGATTGTTACGTGATACTTTTACTTTTAGCATCCTACACAAATTCTCTTGGGTACTTTGTAGCTCGTTGATTCCTCAAACTGTCCTTTTAATACTCCCACGATAATTTTGCTTACTCTATTTTCACTCCTCGTTAGTTTCCTTTCATGTACATGTTACGCTAACCAATTCTTTTCAATGGAGTATAAGTAGGTATTAATGTTTCTAATCCAGATTCACCCCCTCCTTTAATCCAGACTTCCACTTCGATCGATAGTAATGTTCAGAAAGTTTTTGTGAATCAAAAGGTTTTCACAGCAGGAATCTCTGCATTTTCTTTCTCTCGGCTTTCTTTTGAGCTTTACCAAAGATGTAATTGTAAATGTGTTTTTTTATACTTTGCAGTACAATCACCAAATGAAAGAATTGGATGCAGAAACGTATAAAAAGTTAGTTGAAGATGGAGATCGCGTGCCTTTCGAGCCTTTACTCGATCCTATGCTTATACCTAGAGTCCCTGGTACAGCCAACCATGCACGAGTCAAACAGGTAGAGACAATAATATGATGTTTTTGCGTCATTCTTCAATATTACTTGTCCTTCTTTGAAGGTTTGGATGATGATTTATGCTTTGCCAATGCAATGCCGCTGCATTCACTCACGCCATATGCCTTGGCAAGGAAATGGAAATGCATGCAATATCAAATTTTGTTCGTCGTATCAGAAAGAAAGAATTGGTTCAGAAGGTATTTAGATTGATTTATTTCCTTTTCTGTGCAGTTCATCAAGGACCACATGCGAGGCTTGGGATGGACAATTGAAACAGATGCCTTTCAAGACAACACACCTCATGGTGTAAAACCCTTTGAAAACATTATCACAACGCTAAATCCGGATACCCCTAGAAGGTGAATTATTTGGGGTTTTTTAGCTTGTTAGTGAACATTTTTTACTTGAAACTAGTATGATGTGTGTAGCTTTACTAATTTTACATGAGCATGATGCAGCATATTTTATTAGTGAATGACGCACATGAAAACTGACAACCATACAATTCCAGGAATTATTAATGATCTCAACTCAATTTTTTTGCCAAGTGGTTGTCACATTACATAATGCTGGAGAAAGAACAAATGTTTCTTTACCTTGATTTTGATTTGTTTCAACCCGTACAATTTTCTGTTGCATGTGGCTGCCAAATGCTAAAATAGAATATATTGTAACTAAATGACGTACAGCCAATCACTAGATATTCCTAAAAACATGCTTTGTTTTAATTTAACATTTCAGATTGGTGTTAGCCTGTCATTATGATTCCAAGTATTCTAATGACGACTCATTTATCGGGGCGACAGATTCTGCTGTCCCTTGTGCAATGCTCCTCCATATGGCTTCAACAATGCAAAGTATGCTGACTGAACATAAGAATAGTCCCCAAAATGTTACCCTCCAATTCATTTTCTTTGATGGGGAGGAGGCGTTCCAGTACTGGACGACAACCGACTCCATCTATGGCTCTAGACATTTAGCTGCCAAATGGGATAATACTCGTTATCCAGAAAACAATGCGGATGGAACTACAATGCTCCATAGAATGGTAAAATGTCTTTAATAATTGAATTGTTTAACACTTTTGCAAGCACTTGTTGTCATATTTGCTTAAGAAACATTAACAAGAAGAACAAGTAACAACAACAACAACTTGTCATAGAACTTTCACCATGTTTATTTTGTCATTTAACAGGACATGCTCGTCTTGCTAGACCTCTTAGGCACGCCAAACCCCAAGTTGTTCAGTTTCTTCCAGGAAACATCCCATTGGCACAATACGCTCGTTCAGACGGAACAACAGCTGAAACGCTCACAGTACTGGAGCGGCTCAACAAGACAAACCATTTTCCAAGCGAGGAATCACTATGGCGGGATTGAGGATGATCATATCCCATTCCTTCAACGTGGAGTTGACATCCTTCACGTGATTCCATCTCCATTCCCAAATGTTTGGCATAAGCCGTCAGATAACAGAGAGGCACTTGACTTCCCTACGATTTCTAATCTTAATAAGGTTTTCCGGCTGTTTGTCGCGAGGTATCTTCAACTTCCTTCATCTTAACAAACCTGCCTCATTCTCCAATCGTATTACTTAATAATGTCCAAATCCAAAGCATATACGTATATATATTTGACGGGGATAATGGGAAAATGGGATAATTACTCAATGTAGTTTTTAGAATGCCGAAGAGATAAAAAGCTTTAAAAGTAAAAAGTATAGCATTAAGTAATGATATGGACTTTTGTCTTTGTCTATCATCTATCTATTCTTTCGTGTTTTCTCAACTCGATTTCTGTACGCGTTTCTATCAAATTGACTCACTAGATTTAATTGTATCAATATAATCCTTTTTGTATTTTCCAAACAAAGCTCAAACATTCCGGTGATTTTTTTTCTTTTGATGATATTCTTTTTTTTATCATTTATTACTCCTTTACCTATACTTTTTAAGTGTCCAAATGTAATGTAAATGTATAATGTAGTCATCAGATAAGCAAAGTATTAAACCATTGTTTGTAGCCAAATAATAATCACAGAAGCAATATACGTAGTTCACTATAGTAGGGCTTTTTTAATGTTCTAAAAAAAGTGAAATTCTAAAAGAATTTCTATCGTCAAAACTTCTGGACTCGGGAGTGACACATCCATTTTTTTTATATTGAGTTTTCATGCACATTATGTAAATAATATCATGTAATTTAGATATCTGGAAGGATATATTGGAGAAGGAGGAAATGCTTTACCGTTAACTACATCGCCCTCAAACTCTGTTAGTCAAACTGCAAAGCCTGGGATAATGCAGCATTTCCTCAACTTTTTTCTAAACGCTTTGGGAGGGAACCGTTTACCGATAATGTGAGAAAGTAGGTATATATAGGTTATAAAGTTTTTAATTTTATTTTCTTAAATGCTAACGTGAAATGAACTTGCTGAGAATTTCTCGTTACATAGAATATTGTCCCGATTTGAAAGACTTGATAATTTTTATGAAAATATTAAATGTAAGTGCCAGATAAAGTAAAATGTTATAATAAAAACTGATGTAATATTTTTTGAAGTACAAGCGTGAATAGTGTGGATGATTCAGATTGTGTAAGCAAGCCTTATATGAATGCGGTTAGAATTCAAAATACTTTTCAAAGTATTGTTCTGATTATGTTTTAGTTATTAGCTCTGCATGTCAAATGTCAGCACTAATCCATAGTACACGTAAAACGAAGTATTATTGGCGTTTTTATGTGGGCTATTTTTTTAGAACATTATGAAGCAATAAACATATTTTTTGAGCTGGACATTCGATTCTTATCGTCCAATTAAATCGTCGACCTGAATAATCAAAGACGGCTCCAAATCAAAATAGCTAGACTGGACATATCGTTCGTTTCCATTATGCGGACAACTGTTCTTTTAACTTCTTTTAAAATATTACCAGAAGTAATTCAGACTTTTCTGAAGTTAATAAACTGGAAAAACAATTTATTTATTGGCGAAAAACAACGCTGCTGTTTCAATTTAGTTTTCTTAAACTAAAAATATGTAGAATATTAACTATAGATGATATAGTATGAACATATGCTAGAATGATATAACATAACACTAGAAAGTTCAGTCGTTTACTTTGTTTTTTGTTTTGATATGTAAGTAAGTGAGTAATGTAACATTTTTCTTTTCTTTTAATTTCTATTTTCAATGATGTGCTATATTGTTAGATTGTCTTGTTAGCAATTCTGTGCATGAAAGTTTTTTTTTGCTTCTGTACTCAGTTTTCATCGATAAAGTTTCTAAATTGAATTTCAACCTTTCAGCGTTTACCAATTTTGCTATTACATAATATTATTTTAATTTAAAAGTAACCAACAGACAGGAAATGACAGTCTTGGATGGAAATGAAAATATGCTGATAAATATTTAACAACGAATTTGAGCCTTATAATTGGCTTTTCTATTCTAAATTAATTTGTTGGCTCTTATACCTTTAAGATGCATATAAACGGGTTTGCAATATTTTTTAGCATTTTAATTTTAAAAACCAAAGCGCTCTAAACTTTAATGTATATATCCTTCTATAGATGAGGTTCCCTTTAAACAAAATCTCATCATTATGATTTCCAAAAAGTTCCAGCGTCTGCTTTCCATTTATTTGCACTACTCTTCATATTTTCACTCAAATCCTTGGAATGTGGAATACAGTAGAAAAACGGGTATAGTGCAGCTTTCATTGCGCGAAACTACTAAATCTAATTTGTTTTGGTTACTAAACATTTTATGTCAACTGGAAACTGTTGCATTCAGTTTTTTTGTCTAATTCCCCAAATTGTGTATGGAAAGTATTCCAGCCTTGACTCATATGTCATGCACTGTTTCAACATTATTAGGAGTCCTGGGTGCTCAATATTTGCCTGGACTCATGAATTGTACGACATACTACATAACCCATTCCATTATGATTAATTCAATGTGCACTACTAATTTCATAACATTTTTACATGCATAGACCACGGAAGAAGCATGGATATTGTACTTTTGATTCCATTCGGAAACATAAAAACTCTCTCAAGGTATTCAGGTATGTACAGCCTCTGAGCATTCGTCTCCTCAGCCCTGTCAAGGACTATTTACTGGGTGTTTCATTTTTCATCGGCTCCCTTGTTGTTGTAATGATGGGATACGCCACTGTGAGAGAGCTTGGTGAGACTCCAATGCCTCAGTATCTTGCATACCCAACATCGTGGATGTTCGTTGTGCTCATCTTCACATTTGTTGGAACGGAAGCGGAACGATGGAACGTGTCATCGGTAACCTATATTCGTGATCTCAAGTGTTCTCCAAATAAGATATTGAAAAGAGAACGTAGGAGCCTTTGGCCTATGGTTTTGAAAATATCTGACGTTCAGAGTGCCACAAAAGGTTTTACAGTTAGTAATATTAACCATGCCTTTGATGCCATCGCAGATTTACTTCTATCATCAGAATAAATCTTATATGAACGAGATAGTCACGATTTTGGATGCACCTAGACATTGAAAACATATTTATATATATAGTTTCGCTTTTGCTTCCTGAATTGTCTTGAATCTTCCCCTTTTCAGAATTTAGTAAAAAAATTGTGTAATTGTAAAAATGACATCGTTATACAATCAATACTACCGCATGCACGTAGACGGTGTCATTATTGTGGTAAAGTCTGAATCATAAAAATTGTTGAAGTAAACGTTGCTGCGTACTATGGGTTTTTGGCCGATGGCTGTATTGATTTAGGCTACTTAAAACAACAATATTCACAACAGTTTCCTATACAATATACAGATACCGACCACTGACGAATTGACGATAACAAGTTCCTTTAGGAAGTTTCTGTTACCAAATTGAAATGGAATATAAAATCTTTTTGTCTCTAATCATTAGGCCTGAAAGTGCTGGACTGTCTTCGTCTTACTGAGTAGTTGAGCTGCGTCAGATGTATACCAAAACTAATTCAGTCAAGAGAATTCTCTTAACTCTTTTAACTCTAATTGCAGCAGGTCGCAAGTTAAATTTGTAGCAGCGTTTTATAAAGCTTAAACTCTACCGAAACGTAACTAAAAATCTTCCTGGATGATGGAGAACAGCTTTGGTATTGGTCTTTACGGGTTGCTGCTGCTGATCATGTTTGTAGTTATATTCATCATTAGCAAATGTTTTTGGATTTTCAGAACTACACAAGTTGTGAGAAAATCGCCAGTTCACACATCGTATTGTAAAATACTAACCCTAAATTACTCAAATTCACTTATGCCCTCTCTGGTTTTGGTAGCTCACTAGACGACCTTCAATCAATATTCATAGGAGGGGATCAGAGATGAAAACAGTCTGCGTGGACCACCGCCACAATGAGATCAACGATAGTTCCCAATCTAAAGTGACTAAAAATTTGGATGCAGATAGGATTTGGAGTAAACATGTGGTAGATAGACATCATGCGCATACGCACAATGGCTCAATGAAGAAAACTAAGATTTCAAAGACCAACAATAGTATAGTGGTAGCGGTTAAGAAATCACAGCCACCTACTGTAGGCTGGATATACCGATAAGTAAAGGGCACAAATACTTATGTAAGTTTGTATGCTTTACGTAAGTACTTTTTATGTATAATAATTACTGTTTTAAGTAAATCGTTCATTAACAAACTGCCCTACTAAAAAAATGTGCCTGCAAGTGTCCACATCGCTACAATATCGGAAAAGCAACTTGACGCAGCTTTGTGTAAATTTTTTATTCGCATCTACTGCATACCAAGCGCAAGCAGATGAATATATATGTGTAGGAAGCCTGTAATATAAACCTGCTTTGATTGCATGCGCCACACCTCCGGATATCTGCCGGATATAAGGCTCTAGATGTTCAAATGGAGTAGCATTGGTGGCATTGCTTTCAAGGTTAATTTCCATGGCTTTTATTTATGACGGAGCAACGCAACTTTGAAAATGGAATCTTCTTGACAATTTGTTACAGAACCCAAGAACTTTATGAATTGGCTAATGCCTAAAAAGTCAACGACTTTCCGTTCTGTTCCTATTGCTGAAACCATCAAATCAGCCGTTTGAAGGACTATTAGTGAGAGTATGATTAAAAGAAATTGCTCAAAATTAATAAAATTACTAGAAAACATGGATGAGAAAATTCCGCTACCCACGGACGAGAAACAAGACATGGATTTGAGTGATCATTACAAGGGAATTTTTATTGATCAAGACCTTCAAAATATCTGGACGTGTATAATTATTGTGTGCGGAGCACTATCTATTATTTCTGCGTTTATTTGTTTGTGCCGTCGGAACAGTGTATACACATAAAAATTAAAAAGATTTTTCTGATTTCTAACCATTGTTTAGCATGTATTGACCTTGTACTTTGTTCAATGTAGGGCTTCGGAGACAACTTTACTGATGAAGAATGGGCGGCCGCCTTAGCTGTAAGGATGCACAGGATGACGGAACGAAATAGAAAAAATCAAAGGATAAGATCAACATCCGGAAATCGGTTGATGATGACACCCGGACCCGGACGTTCTGAGAACCAGCAATATTATAATTTCAACGAGATGGAGAAAGTTCCTAAATTAACAGCATGTGGTGACGCAAACTAGCAGGTCCATCATGCATTATGTGAGGAACGGAGTCGAGATTCGAGACTTATTAGAATCTAATTCGCTTAGTTATTAACAGCTAATTCACAATCTTTACATAAACAAAAATATTATGGTTCTAAAATTCAAACTTATGATGCATGATAATCATGTATTAAATTATCACTATTTTAAATTCTCTAATGAAAAACAAAAGCTGGTTGTTAATTATGAAAGTACGATACAATAATAATAATAATAATATTTCAACAAACCCATTTTGAAGTGTTGCTTCATAAAAACCTATTGGTTTCCATCAAACTTGACAATCATTTTCTGCATAACTTCGTGTTCTGTAATATTCTCACCTCATTAAAGTATATATATATTAGCTTCTTTTCGTAAGTAAGTGGATTTCAAAGCATTGAAAATTCAATTTACTGAAGTAGCATTGTCATCTTTCATCATCAACGAACATTTCCCAAATTATTTGTCTTCTAAATCCTGTTTTACATTCATCACACCTCATCGTCAACCAGTATGCATCTTCAAATAAAAATATTTGTTTCATTGAAAATTACTCCCTCCCAAACAACTACAATAATGCATAAAATCATCATGATCACAAATCACAACTCAAAAGTTGTAAAAAAAAAGCTTCTTAATTGTTATACGATTAGTAACGCAAGTCGGAAGGTGGAATGTAGTGAACAAAACTATGCGAATACAATGACATTCTGAGCACGAAATGTGAGTCATTGATTTGAACGATGAAATGTAAAGGATGCTGCTTATAATTTAAGTAGTGCATTTAAACGCAAAAAATACTGCGGTGTTCTCATCCTCTCAACCACGACACGACATCAGCATTGAAATTAAAATGGACAAAGAGTTGTTAGCATAATTTTCATATTGGGAGCAGAAGCTCAATTACAAATTCACTTTGAGATGCATCCATATTTGCAGATGTAAATCATTGTCAATTTGCTTACACTACCTGTGTGCTACGACTACCTGTAAATATGCGGCAAGAGTTATAACAAGCGAGGACATTAAATGCTTATATATACTCTTTTTGTGGGCCTTGTTAACAGTCAACAAAACATGGTGTTCTGTGAGTTTTAAATACACAAAGTAGAAGGCTGAATCTGCTAATAGATTTGTACTTCATATTGTATTTGGATTCCAAGCATTATTTCATTATCATTACTATGCATGTCGTGCATTCCATGTTGAGTTAGTTGAAGTCATGTTTTCTGAAACATAAACACGCTAGCTAAAGTTGGGCAGATGTTAGGATTAACAGATTAACTGCTGTGCTGATCCATTGCTGGATGGAAAATATTGCAGTTTCAACAGGAAAGTTTATTTAGCTTGAATTTGATTGAAGTGTCGATTCCATTTGAATACTACATTGTGAACAATTTTTGCAAAAAACCTATGCCAAAGGTTTTTTAATCAATTAATCAAAATGGCATTTACCCTCAGTAGTTCCGGCTTCCCATTGATGATCATTCCTATCGTGGCCATCATTGCGGTTGTGTTCATTATCAATATTTGTGTTCGCAAAAGATCTTGTGATAATTTGGAAATGGTGAGTGAATAATAAATTTGTTTATATTTTTATAAAATCTGCTGAATGAATGAGTAACCTTCGGATTATCCATGTTTCGTGTTATTCTTTTATTAGTCTTCCACAAGAGAAGCTTCCCACCAAGATTTTCCGAATCCTCATCAAATTAATAAGAAGGCGGCTGACACAATAGCTTTAGATGAAGTAAGGGCAATGGAATAAGCATTTTTAAAGTCATTTTACCTCAAACTTTATGCTTTCTTGTTATACTCAGCAGCTTGTATGAATAAATAGGGGAATTTTTCGATGATTGAATGATGTTATGCATGCATAATTGATTGAACATATCTAAACAAACCTGAGAATAAAGAATACGTATGTTTACGTATGTGATCATGAATTTACTTGAGGCATTTTCTTTCTTTTAACAAAAGTTCTGTGGCCTCTACTCTAACTAAACCGTACTGAAATCTAAGCTAACAATATTTCTACGATACTCTACTGATTGTGACATGATCGTATATATGGGTGCAATGATCTTTTGTTTCTTTAGTTTTACGTAACTTGAGCATTTAAACCTCCAATATTTACTTACCAATTAAACTTAATATCTTTAACCGGTGTGTAGCGTACTGAAGTACATATATCTGTTTATTTTGTCATGCCGTGGGTCACTCTCTTCATTTACTTAAGCTTCGATGTAAAACACATGTTAAAGAACACTTGTCCTATATATGAGATTTAGTGTCTTCAATATATCTTAAAAAGTCTTCATTCTCAGAAGCAAAACCAATTAGAGTCTCTTTCCAACCACGAACCAAGTAGCATACATTTTTCTTACTTCTTACCTTTTGCACAAATATAACGAAGGTTTTACGTTCTTGTTATAAATATATATTCTACGCCATCATTCCATACCACCTCTGAGGTGGCAGTTAACTTTCAAAGTAATTAAATATTTAGTTGACATATGTTTTTTAACTATACAACTTTTAACGTGTAACGCATCATAAAATCATTTCAAGCATCAGCGTGTATTGTTTTTACCTTGTGCATCATAGTTCATTCACGCCCATCCTTTTTAATCAAACATTATAACATTTAAACATCTTCAGTAAGTTAATTTTCTCACTAGCAATTCGTACCACAACACGGTGAGACCGAAAAAAGTTAGTAATTTTAAGTATGTCATATTTTGATTGTTTTATCAATAAGAAATCTCATCATTTTACATTAGATACAAAGTTACAATTGCAGAGTTTTCTCCTCATACTTTGTCTTTCATCGCACACATTCGCCAACTCCAACTATGGAACTTTCCACCTTGACAAGACATGGCCAGGTTTATCTGTAACTTCACTTGAAGCTTATGGTTCCGGCGTGGCTATAGATAACAAAAACAATGTGGTAGTGCTTCATCGTGGTAATAAAAGGGTGAAAATGCAAAAGAAAGTATCAAATATAACAAATGAAATAATAGACGATGACGTGATCTTAATCTTGGATCCAAAGTCTGGAAAAATTAAAGCAAGTTGGGGAAAAGGGAAATTTGTAAAACCTCATGGAATAGAAATAACAAAGGAAGGAGATCTCTTTTTGACGGATGTGCGTTTGCATCAAGTTTTTAAGGTAACCCCCGCGAAAGCAATAATAATAATTATATTATGCGTTTTGTCAACCTTACTTTTACTACATGTATATATATATATAGTATTTGACAAAAATAAAAGCTAAAAATCACTTGCAGTTTCGCTATGATAAAAAGACTGAGCTGTGGGACAATGAACCAATTTTATCTCTCGGAGAAAGATGGATATCCGGAGACGACCATGACCATTTTTGCAGTCCAGCAGATGTAGCAGTTATGCCACTCACTGGAGACTTCTTGATAGCTGACGGATACTGCAATTCACGCATTGTAAAATTCAACATAGATGGAAAATACTTGAGTGAATTTTATTCAAGTTCATCCGACCCAAATTTACCTTCCGTTGCTTTCAACGTCACACACGCAGTCGCTATCGCGGTCCCATGTAAACCCCACGATGAATCCCATCATCCAGTAATTTTTGTTGCAGATAGGAACAATGGTCGTGTTCAAGCATTTTCAGAGAATGGAGATTTTTTGTATGAAATTGAATACAAAATATTTGGGGGTTCAAAGGAAATGCTTTTAAGCTTTGATTTTTCTCAACGTGGTTGTTCTTCGCAATTTTACGGCACACTTTATGCCATCAACGGGCACTTACCATTGGGCCAGTCAAAAGTTTTCGAGATTTTGGTTTCAAATGAGAGTTACAAGTTAGTAAGTTCATTTGCTTTATCAAATGCAAGTAATGTAGAATTATTACGAACAGAAACTCCACATGACATAAAAGCGTCTGGAAATGGCCAAGTTTTATATGTGATTGAAGCATATGAAAACTTGACTCTTAAAAAATTCCTGCTCCAGAGTTCAAATTCAGGGTTCTTTTTTAGTGGTACAGTAATACTAAGACATTGCACTTTGGCAATAATAATTTGTTTGATTACTTAAGTTTGTAAGAATGTTTTGAAACGACCTTAGTCATATTTATGTCTGGTCTGTGTTGATATAACCTGATAATATTATTGTGTACTTATATTTCAATTTCATAAAAAAAACTATCAACTACCACTATCATTCAACTCACTGACTCACTGCGGCAACTTGAGAAGTCATGCTTTTTACATTCAAGAGTCAAAAGCTGTTAAAACGAATGCGAATGTGATGGCCTTGCTCTAAAATTATCTCGTATGAATTACTATGAGATCATTTACAAATGCTCATGAAGATGCTGCCTGAGGTTATAAACAATTTAATTGCTCATCATATGGAGAAGGAAAATATTTCATTTATTCCATAAATACCCTTTATGACGACTGCGTTGCGCGACTAATTATAGAATGGAAAAGTACACAATTTTGACGATCCAGTTTAATCTGGTTTTAAAGGATATTTATTATGTTGAATATTTTTATCTGTAGTTGTGATTCTGCATGCAACAATAAAAATTCAATCTCCAATATCCAGTTCATATATCCGGTTAATGTTTTAGTTTGAATTTTTTGAAAAGCTGCGTCAGAAAAGGAGTTTAGCATCAGTCTGGTGTCTGGTGATTTGCTTTTCTACACAAATGGAATGAAAGAGATTCATTCATCTATAATTTAAATCTTTAAAAGTTGAAGCGTATATATGCTACGCTTTCAATACTACATAATGGAAAGGGGGAAATACAGGAGTACACAAATACTATTGACAGACATCTAATCTCATGAAACAAAGCCATTATCATATCAATCAAATGTAACTTCAATGTCCCATTCATTCATGAAATCAAATTACAATGCTCATTCATTTTGGCGTGTAGAGAATCGTATGAACTGAATCTGAATGAGTTTTTAAAATACGACTTGAGTAATAAGAAGCAATATTATTGTATTGAAAATCATGAAAAATTGTTAAAAACTTGCGAATTTAACCAAAATTATTATCTTATTATTATAAAATTTCTGAACAGTACAATTGCAAATAATGTGGGCAATAAACGAAAAATTACGCTGTGGTATTTTTGTATGGCTTTTGAAAAATAAACACAATTCAATTGTAAATTGTAAAATAATACGAATATTTAAAGGCAAGAGAAAACAACAAATAGAAAACTGTTGACTGTTCACAAACACCAAAATGATTTTTGTTTGCTTTTATGCCACTTTTAACATACAATATTCTGACTTCTGACATGTTTTTAAACAAACACGCAACCAACTATTCAGCGAAAACAGTTAATGAAATCTCAATAACATAATTTGAGCCGAACCGTATGTGTCTAGAATATTTTATCAAATCAGTGAAAACCGGCTTTGCTGTCATCATCCGTATCAACAGCCTATCAAATGGATGCATCAGCATATCATCATGGAAAATTTTAGCATTTACGATTCCCCATCAAAGCAAACTTACAGATTTTGATTAAAAACTATACGAATTCTGCATACATTTTGTTTTCAAGACTAAAGCAGAAAATTGCTGAGGTTTCGACTTAACAGGTTTCAACATTGTACTAATTGTAAGTATTTGCATATCACTCCGCCAAAGAAAATCCTTCATGCAACCGATGTAAGTGCCACACACATAAAACACAAATGATAGTAATCAGTGTGATCATCACCTTACCGTCAAATGTACTTATTATATGCAAATGCAACGGCTTCAAAGATTATTGGGAAAAAAATCTAGACTCCACATCACTATAAATTGAACTAAAATACTTCATCTCACGGAAAGGATGCTTATAATTATGGCGTGTTTATAATTGCAGGTAACGTTCAATCACGCAAGCTGAATATTCAGAGATGCAGAAATGCAAGTATTATATACCATCTCCTCTCCTACTATCTCATGGATTTTTGTTTGCGTATTGTGTTACCTGTGAATTCAAAAGGGATTTAGCCATATGTATGTTCTGCAAGTTTAGCACATTAAAAAATCCATAATTTATCGCTCGAACATTCTATACTCCCTATTTAAAATTACATACCTAATCCCACACAACACAACCATGTCCTACAGTAGTAGGACAGGTTCGTAAAGGCCGAGAACTGTTTTTGTGCTCAACATTACACAAGGTCTTCCGCTATGGTTAACTTACGGTAGCAGGAATTCATTCAAGCTCCCAAAATTCAAGGAAACCATCAAATCCTACTGATGATGCATATCTGATATGTTGCTAGATTAACAAGTCTGCAGCCTAAAGCTCACCCTTTTGTTGTCAAACAATATATGTCCAAAATAATGTTAACTATTTCTCAGTCTTCCACTTGTAAATAAATATAGCGTCATAATCTCGACTCTCGACCCTTTCATAACATTATACATACATATATACATATAATATGGTGGTACCTGAGCACTCCAAATCCATATATCTTAAAGAAAGCGCAAACATGACAAGCAGAAATAAAGTTGGTAGATTGCTCATTATGTCAACAGCAAATAAAGCCATTGCTCTATCAACGCAAACACTTGTATATAATATAAAAAAAATTAAGCATAATATTATGGTTAGTCCTGCTCTGCTGTTTCTATCAAGTCTTGATCATACTAAAGTGGAAGGAAATAGCACTTCTATTTGCTTGAACACATCTGAGCATAACTTTGCGAATGACATGTTGATGTCTTATATTATGCAAATGCTGCACATTTTGTCCTAATGAGTATAATAATTATTAGTACTCCAACATACATTGTATACCACATCCTGACTGCTGGATACTGTATTACAGTTAGCTATGTCAAATTCATTGAATAACCTTGAAATTTTCTCTCCTTAAAGCTTACAATTTCTTAAAATGTTGCGGCTACTTTTTAGATAAGGAAATTTTTCAGGATGAAAATGACGAGATTCGTATATTGCAAGCAGATGTTGAATCATTCAAGTTTCATGCAAGATCTTTCTTGGAAAAGACAGCTCTACAAGCTACGCAAGCTGTTTTCTGATATGATATGATATGAAATAGTGAACTGGATTTGAAATGGTGTTGTTCCTTCAATTAGTAGTATTAGTCAACGATTCAGCTACTTGATAAGAAAGATGAAAGAGCTCACACTTTAGTAGAATAAATGCGAAACTAAAAAAAGGGTTCGTCATCTTCTTGTGTGCCATTTTTCCACTATATAATCAAAGATGATTTATTTAATTAAAAAAGTATTAGCTACAATGCCAAAAGCTCCTTTGTAATAACCATAGCCTAGTATAGCAAAAAAAGAGCCCCATTCATGGTACAACAAGATCTTCTTTTTTAATTTTCATAATTGCCTAAAAATCGAAACTGGACTCACTACTGACAAGGGATGAGTGAGAGATTCATTCGACCGTCCTAATGATATAGTCTGGTGCTGAGTTGGTGGTACCTTTCATTCTGTCATTTGCTCTCGGGCTCGTTGGTACACATGCAACTTGTAGTTATACTTGACGCACACATATGCACATATGTTGCAAACCATTTTTTCTAAACCATCATCAACCATCCACGAATAGAGGAATAAAACGCACTGGACCCAAGTTTTATTGCGATTTTTTTTATTTCAACTTTCATAAACTTTTTTTTTGTTCCTAAAGTGAATGTGTCTATACATATAAGTTATATGGTGCGGAAAGCAGTACTCATTCTTTCATTCAAGTCATAAGCTGCTGCTGACATATTATCCGACCCGACTATAAACATACACCCTCCTGTGGTTGTCACTCACTGTCGCCAATTTCCATGTGAGAACATATAGCTCCGCAAGTAATAATGAAAATGAGTGCAGAAGGCATCCTCTCCGTCGTCTCTTATCGCAAGTTTTAATTGCCACCACTCTGTTTTAGTCATCACTTGTGCTGATTTTATTACCCCCTTTGAGCCGTAAGGAAAATGAAATGTGATAATAATGGGTTATGGAATGTAACCAGACAGAACACTTTCTAAGACCTGTCTTCAAGCTCAGTAGTACACATTGTATCCGCAAAAAATATACATACATAAATATATAATTATTATACATTCACAAACCAACAAAAAAAATTGTCAACCCATGAAATACTCCAGACACCAGCGAGCTTTACCCAAGAGTAGTCATATCGAAAGACTTGCTCAAACCATTTTTAGTTTATGATATATTTAATGAAAAAATTTGGGTGATAGTGTGTCCATTGACTCATAAGTATATATACAAAGTGAACTTATTTGTTTCATTCCGAATCTCTCAGCATCTTTCTTTGTGTATGTCAATTTAAGCAAATGCAAAAGAAAACCTTTTTTTACTCATCTTTCTACTTATAGTATCAGTTCATGAGGAAGCATGCTGTGATGTGATGTGATGCAATCATGTATGCATGAACCAATATAATGTGAATAGTGAACTTATACATATGATACTTTGGTAGAGCGTGTATAAAGTTGATTGTCAAATATTTTATGATCACACCTCAAATATTAAGCGTAAACCAATTTATGCCAACGTCAATAAATATTTCATGATATTGGCTTTTTGTCTCGCTACTAAATCGAGTTATATCTCTGGAAAAATAAAACTTTGATGAGACTCACCTACTCTGGCTCTGATTTTACTTATCCAGAAGAAAAATCAAAAGAAATTTCAACACGTTGGGGTTTTTCCTGCTGCTATTGTTATATGAAATTGATTTGAGTTATTTGTGATGGCTTATTCTACATCGACATGTAGATAATTTGGTTACTTTTGTGTAAAATACTTTTTTCTCATTTTGCCTTCGGCCGCGGTCCTTCGGCTTCTTAGAATTAGAACCAGGCAGCAGGTGTGCATTTTTAAGCCTTTCCATTTCTCATTGTTTAGTGGTAGTGCGCGGTTGTATTGAGAAAGTGCTTTGTTATTATTATTTTCATTCAACTTACAAAAAAGTAAAAGAAGACCTTTCTATAAATATTTTAAGACCTGAAGCAAGTTGCATCAAATTCCATTTTTAACCTTAACAAACCCCCTCAGTTCAGTTTAGTTCAGTCAGTTGTAAGTTCAAGTTCATAGAAACAATATGGGCTATTCCTTGGTGCACCGAGGCATGGGTAAACCAACAAGAATCCAGCTATTTTCCAAGAACAGTTTGGTGATTCTCAACATCATCTCCATTGTTTTTGGGTTCATTCTCCTAGTGTATGGAATCGGTGGGAAGCCATCAACTAAGCGAGACTCACTTGCGGAAATAAGTGGGGATGTACGACAGGCCACGTCAACATCAACCATACTCATTATTATAGGCTCCATATCAATGATAATGGGACTATATGGATTACATGGAGTGAGAAATTATTGTAAAGCTGCAACTTACATTTCATTACTTATCTGTTTCGCAGTCGTGGATGTTCTCTTAGGAGAATACTCAAGCACATTGGAGCTCAACGCAAGGAACTCCATTGAAGAGAGTTTGATAAGCTCTTTTCAAGGTTTAAAACAAAGTGCTCAAAATAGCACAGTTACAGTTGCAACCGCAACAACAGCTTGGGACTCACTCCAGTCTGAGTTGAAGTGTTGCGGAGTATACGGCTACCGAGACTGGTATCAGCCAATAAGTGCTCGACGCGTAGAACAAGATTGGGGTGCAATGAACGGAAACGGGAGCTCTGTCAATAAGGAACTTGTCATTGGTATCATTAACAATCATTACGGTAACGGACAAGATTTTATCAGGATCCCTTCATCATGTTTCAAACATGGTGAGGATGGGATGGAAGATGTTGATTTTAATGATGCAGAATTCATCATTGAAAATGTTTTCAGTGATGGCTGCCTAGAGAAAGTAGCGATGGATTTGGATATTGATAGAGTTCAAAGAGTTGCAGTTTTGGTAGCTTTTATTAAACTTTTAGCTGTGTTGTTTGCCATCATTTTGGCATGTCATTTGAATGATAAAGCTCATCTTGCTGAGTTTGTATGAATTCTCTTGTTAGTCTTGACTAATGGCTCTTTCTACAAGTTTATGTAAATAAATAGGTATAGTGGGTTCTTTTATTGACATTTTACGTGACATTCGATATCTTCATTTTGCCTCTTGTGTGAGCTAAGCTCTATATGTTGGGTCTGGTTTGGTGTAGTAATCTTATCTTGATCCATGACATAATAAAATATACTCGTATTCCTTGTACAACATAAATGTGGTAGTGGTAAAACAAAACCCCAATAGTACTATCATGTTCTCGTGTGCTAGTACTATCATCAACCTCAGCCCAGGATTAGTAACCATTAACGTAATCTCAATCTCAACTGTGATCGCAGCATTTTCTATTTTCTGTGTATAGTGTGCTAAGAATGTTTGTAAACTATATTTGTTACTCTTCAGTATACTTTTTCTTATAATGATTGTAGAGTTGAATTAGTAGCTACAAAAAATGCATAATGTATGTGACATTTGTTCCAAAACTTGCAAATTATTGAACACTGTGATACTCTATAAGCCTTGAGCAACAATTAATTTTTGGAATGGAATAACCAAGTTCAAGATAATAGTAACAGTAACCTTGATTCATCATCATAATGCTCCAAATTAATTTGACTGATATTCTTCCGGCTTCACATCATCATTAGTACTGAAATCATCGTGACTTTTATATTCAGCATGAGACAGAGGTTTGCAAAACGTTCTTTTGAGAAGTTACATTGTAAATTGTATGACTGTTCTTCAAGTGAATTTATGGTAGGGTAATATGTGACTAATGGAAATAAATGTTGCTTGCTTACATCTTACTTCAAGATATCTACCGAGCATATTCTACACATACAAGTGGCAGCAATACACAATATATAAAGCTTGTGTAAATATGTTCAAAATTCTTCTACATATTATTTACATGCACCACCACACCAAGTACTTGCCGTTTATACTGTATGATTCAGTCATAGTCAGTCTTCACTCCATGCACTCGTTCGCACCACGCGAACGACATGTGACGTGACCTAAACATAGTGTTGAATGAATTTTGCATTTAATTGCACACGTTGATGCAGATCATGTTTCACAATGACAATAGCATAAACAATGATCGTATTTTCTATGAAAACCAGTTCTTGTAACATTTGAATCTAACTATGCAGCGGTTAGCAGAACTGATTGTCTACATGATGATGATAATAATAACGAAACGATGAAGCAAAACTACAAACATTGATATACAATCCTGCTCGTTGTCAACTTTAATACAAAAAAATCACAACAATACAAACAATATACATGTCGATCGTATACCTTCTATGTTATGTTTCATGTCTCCATTTTTCAACGACCCATTAAATGCGTATGAAGTCGACTGCTAGTTTACAAGTGAGAAGTGTGCAGGTCCGTTTGAATGTGCTAATAGTTTCTAGTAGATTTTATGCCGATTTAATTCACAACAATATTGAATTGCATTTGATTGATCTGTCTCACGAGCAATGAAAGCATGAAGCCAGTATTAGGTTACTTCAAGTTGCGAGGGGTAAGCATTATATTATATGACCGCAAATGTATTATTCCTTTTATAACAAGTTTTGGGTGCACGTCCAGTGTCCAGTATATCCATTAGTTTTTATATTTTTACAAAAGTTTGTCATAAAGATAATGAATTATTTGATTTTAATGCACTGCTGCTTTTTTGCACTTGCATTATTGCAATTTCATGCTAATTTTATTCATTATTAAATTGCAGTGGGCCGGACCAATCCGACTTCTTTTAGCTTATCTGGATGTAGAGTATGAGGAACGATTTTACAAGTTGCCGAATCCAGCTTCAACTGCAATCCGAGTTAAAAATAGTACCTCATCTCCATCTAACTGCGAGTCATCTTCAGAATTAGCTGATTGGAGTCAAGAAAAATTCAACATGGGCTTGCCATTTCCAAATGTAAGCAGAAGCAGAATATTATTAGCAAATATAATTTTTGCATGTGACACTTTATTTCCATTTTCATTCCGCCGATTTACATACATTTCAAATAAATTTTGAGTCGTTGCTCATTCCCTTTGACAGTTACCATATTGGATCGAAGGAGAGATAAAGTTATCAGAGACAAAAGCAATTCTAAAGCACATCTCAAGAACAAGGGCTCCAACCTTACTTGGCGTGTCTGTGGAAGACAAAGCCAAAGTGAACATGTTGGAAGAAGTTTTGTGGGACATGTGGAACTCTTTGTGTCAAGTTTGTCTTCAGCATAACGTACGTATAAAACAAAAGTGTGTAATGAACTTAATCTAATGCCTTTTAAAAAGCTTTCCTTTTATGATGCTTCTAATCTACTCAATGCAACGATCTTATTTATAGTTTATACTTGGTAGTACTTACATAGTGGTCTACTCTTTATTCTTTGCAGGATGAAGCATTGGAGAAGTTTTTAACCGATGCCAAGTACAAACTCAATTTGCTCTCTGATTATTTCACGGGTTTGTGGGCCATTGGTTCAAACGTGAGTTGTTGTTTGCTATGCTGTAATAATGATCTTTTTATGAGTGTTTTTAATGGTGGTTTGGTTACATCATGTATTAACTAATTTGTGGGAATTCCTCGACCTCAATGTTAACAACAACACTTTTATTATGTTTTTGCTTTTAAGGTTACGGTTGTGGATTTTTTACTATATGAAGTTCTTTACCATTACAAACTATTTGATGAGATGCTACTCCAGCCTTTTCCAATACTTGTCAATTTTTTATCTCGATTTGAAGATATTCCTTCGATACACTTTTATATTCGTTCCAAGGATTTTATTAATGGGCCTTGTTTTAGCAATAAATTTAAATCAAAGTTATAGGAAAGTTTTTATTATATTTTATCATTTTGCATATTATACAATAACAATTATGTAATGTCTTAAAGATAATATTTAGCTATAGATTCTTACACCTTTCTCAATTCTGATGTCAGTATTTTACCTAATCATCATCAAGCACAAATATGCTAAAATAGATAGTATTGTTAATTTTGTTTATCGTAATAATGTAAGCCTAATTCAAATTATTATGTATCCTACTTGTAATACTTGTAAACATAAATCTAGGAAAGCGTCTTAAATAAATTGTTTTATTTCTGTATTACATTACAAAACTACACGTCTACTCCTAAAGCGACTATTTCTAAAACGTCTACCTCTTAACCGTCTACTCGATACTCCTAACATGTCTACAGATCATTGATTGTGCAACAGTAGTTATCAGATTTGTGATTTGATCTCGTTCATCACTGCTTTTGCAGCCTCAGAGATATCAACATTCCTTTCCCCCTCAACTATGTCATCTTGGTCCAATCGCTTCAGAATGTCTAAATCGAATTGAAAGTGTATGAAATAATAATTTTAGGAGGAGGCAGCCTAAAAAAATTGATGAGCCAATACTTTAGATTTTAAAACAACATTAATTTTACCTCGAAACACACCACAAAGTTCCGTTCTAGTCCTGTCATCATTTTTAAACCAGCTCAAGTGAGCCCGGATCCAATACAACCCACGATACTTGAGAAACTGCCGAGTTCCCACGGAACTGGCATTGATCAGATTTAAAATTGTTCTCCAAACATCATAAACAATATGAGGAGCTTGGTGTACTGATACTGAATAGCCCAAGTACATTTGGAGTGATGCAAAGAAGTCAATACAACTCTAGGAAAGGAAATAACCAACAGTCATGCAAGAACCAATATTATGTTGCTGGGTCGTTACGATGCATGTTTTGAAATGAAGTGTCAAACCTTGACCGCTGCGTTATTCCGACTAATGTTTCCACACACGCTTGGCTCAACGGATATCCGATGCAACAGTCTGTAATGTAGAGTTTCAGTTTTCAGAAAGACGTAGCTGGATGGTCTCAAATTCAACATATATTTTCCCAATCGTAGGATTTCCTTGCGTGTTTCTTCCTATAGTTTGCCGTAAGTGATTATTACATGCATAGAAGTGAATAACGTAATGCGACTAGTATAGTATTGAATCATGAATAAAATCTTACATCCTTCACTTTCACCGTTTCGCCAGCAGGGAAAAGTTTAAAGTAAATTTGAAATAGTACCGTTAAGACGTACTCTGGAAGCTTTTTGTTATCATGAGAGAACAATATGCGGTTCACCAAAGGCCAGAGTTTCATGCGTAGCCCATTGTTGACATTAACGTCTGGTCTATCCACATACTCCAGAAGTCTGAGAGTGCTTTCAAGAGCCCAATCACGGTGCTCTTCGTTGTGTCGAAGATTTTTTAAAAGCTTCATTTGAACCTCCAACAACATATTGGCATCAATCAAGTTCGTATTAATAGACCTTGAGTCAAGTCGACGGAGGTGGTAGATCATTGTCTTTGGCATGTTGTAGTTCCTCTGAATAATTTTATTGGAATTAGATTTAGAATAAGAACATTTATGCAATTTTTATATATATATTATATTGATGAGTAATAATAACCTTGATCACTTCCATTGGTACAACTAAACCATTGGATTTAATGACCTTGCATGATGGCAGGCTTTTTAATGTGCATCCTTTAAAGTGCATAAATCCAGAAATCAATATGAGGTTTATTAATTATTAAAAAGCAAAATATTAAAATCTGTTATACAGCAGAAATTGCAAGTGATTTTACCGTCCAGATTTGTCCCAGAAATGTTAATAGATTTGAGTTTCTTAAGGGAATTCATGAGCAAGTCACACACTTCTTGTGGATTACGGAATCTTCCAAGATGGTAGTCTTCCAGCTCCTTCCCAACGGAAATGTCCAGATTTCTGAGCAAGCATTTGAAATATTTATTTAACAACGCATTATTAATATGTAATGCAATGCCATTCTAAACATGCTTCATTTACTACCTTAGCTCTGTTAGTTGGCTAACGTCTCTAACAATCGATTTGATGTTGCAATTCCGTAAAGTTAAAGTTTCCAGATTCTTAGCTTTACTCAGAGCAGTTAGTCGATTGACCCAAGGGCACCAACTCAAATCCAGATGTTTAAGGTTTGGAAAAACATTTTCCAACATCTTGTTATAATACTTGGGACGAATATGGTGCTGGACTCTTTGCACAACTTTCTTTGGGACCCAGTCGACAACGAGGGTCGTTAGATTTGGGCACCACAGCTCTACCTCAAGCTTGGTAGTTTTCAAAGTGTGCAATTTCGGAGCATCATTAACCATAATCCAGAATTTTTCCGAGAATGTGTGACATCCTCGAACATCCAATTCAGTCAGAGATTTTAAATTTGCCTTTACAAGTCGAAAGGCCAAATCCACATGGACTCCACGCAAGTTTTGGAAACATATTTTCTCCAGAGGCGTCCGTGAGGGATCCTACATAAAAAAAACAATACAAATTATTACATTGGAAAATCAATCTCCTGAAACTTCATGAATGCGTTGTGGCTCGATAAGACAAGTAATTACACACAAGTTGGCTGCTTAAAAACAATAGTTTATTATGCGTCGTAGTTGCATATCTATCTGCATTTAACATACATTCCAAATGCATGAGCAAGCGCGAGCACACCGAAATCATATTTTCACTTCATGTTTTACATAATACCCCATACTCGGTCCATAATCATGAATCATAATGATGAGTTGATTGAGATTGAAATGATAAAAAATATACTTGACAAGCAAACAATAAATGCGCATGTTTTATTACTAAAGGTCAATGGCAAATATGAATGAAGGAGATTTTTTTTCACTTTGCATTTAATTTACCTCTTTTTCCTAAAAAAAACACGTTTTACTGTAACATTACAAGCAGAGGGCAGGATAGCATACTTAACATCGCATTAAGTTAAAAGAGCAAAAGTACATTTGTGATAGTGATAAGTAATCTGTCAAAGTTTGGGCGAATGACTGCCACATGCCTAAAAGGCCTTTTCTCTATGCAATATTTATATTGGATCTATCACGTAATCATTCAAAACACCAGCATGCATCTGTCTGTGGCCTGTGGTCTATACATTAAGCAGCAGAAACGTATGAAAAAGTCAAGGCGTGTTCCGTTCCAAGGCCAAGACTCTAAGGGGCAATGAGATCTTCTGAATGAAGCTGCTAATGTACTTAAGCTGATGAAATGCACGAATTTCATTGCACACAGATATATATAATATGGTTATCGTAATTTGTTTAGAGTCTTATCAAACTAAAAATAGCCATCGAAAAACAAGTATTTATTTTTATTTACCTTTAAGAAGTGGTTTACAACATTGTTCACCTCCTCAGCTTCAACTGCTCCATTCATGCACAAATCAAAAACTTTTTGGGACAAAGCGATTGGCAGCCATAAGTTGGGTTTGTGGAGAACGGATGAACTCAGAGTCCCTTCAGAGACTTCTTTCACGACCGTTTGCAAACACAAGCCTTTCAATGTAATGCCTTCGTTATTTTGAGGAAAATACATGATGATCAACTTTAAATGGCACGAATTTCAGAAGATATTTTCAGAAACAACCAAGAGTCAAATTAAGAACGCCACCAAATAGCTATCCAAACAAACCAAGAATGGGCTGGTCGTTTGATGGTGACTGAATAGCTGCTAAACCCCATTTCGTTCATTAAGAACATTAAAATTATTTACGACGAGTTAAACTTTAAGACAATTGCAATTTGCAATTTAGAGTCTATTAATTTTTAGGATTCTATTATTTCCCCAAGGATAACTGTTCACTTTCAATTCTTTCTTGTTCAACCTATTGTCACCGACTGATGAAATGCGCAATTCACAAGACTATTATTGTGTGTGCTATATTTTCATTATCTTTTTATATCTTTATTTATTGAGCCGTGTGTAGAATCAGTGCAGTTGATTGTGTGTATGTAAATAATAACCTATTGTCAACAACTCTTGGGGCTAGATATTAAACGAAAATGCACAAATTGATTTTTGTATATAGCTTTGCAATTTGATTGGTTTCACGCTGAACTGGCTCATGTGAGTATGAGTAATCTTCTTCTTGCACTGAAATGTATATCCTTAATGTAAAGCCAGTAGCTCCAGCAGGAAATTATCTCATCTCTTCCAACGTTTTTAATGTTTTTTTTTATCACAAAAAACGAACCAATGCACATTTGTCACAGATCAGTTCATGTGATGCAATAGCTAGATTTAGATACAAAGGAAACTGCGCAACAGCAGCAGAGAAGATGTAGGTACTTTAGTTTCTCTTTGTTTGGGAACTTGACCAACTTACAAACTCACTTATCGTTTGTAAATGTACATGTTATATCCGGCAAAACAAAACTGATAATATGAGATTTATTCATGGAGCTGTGTGTGTTTTCGTTGGAGTTGTCATCACAGTCGTTATGCAGAATGCTTTACTTTTGATAGCAAAACCTTTTTGCAATGCAATTGCAGAAAACTTACGACAAAGACTGTCTATGTCAATATCCATCCCACCACGAGCTGTTTGATTCCGAGTGTTCATAATATGTAGGTAGGAACACAATATGCAGTTTGCATAGTATGCAGCAAAATATATTGGAAAGTACATAAAGATTCGGGTTTATCTATTCCACTTTGCTGTGGAAGATTTTGCAAATAAAAAAAAACAATCCAGGAGTTTCAACATGCTTTACATTCATTCCTGACTTGTCGGTTTAGTTATGAATGGTATGGTTATATGAAGCTGATCAGTTTATCTGGTTGATCCTAAACATTAAAGCTGTTGATTTAAGTGCTTTATCTCACCTAATATTTTATAACATATGTACCTATATAGGTGATAGTCATGTGTCATAACAGAACCACAAAAGTGTAATTAATATTAGATACTATAGCGTAACAAATTACAGATATATATGGAATGATTTTAGTAGGTCTATGAAAAGGTTAAGATGAGATTGCATCTATTTTGGAAAGGACTCGAGCAGTAGTAGCGTGCTGCATGATTATGAGTTAATCTAAACAGATTTCATCTGCTAAACGAAAAATGTGTTCCCATTTTTTTTACAAATTGAACACATCATTCTCTGACCGATGACCTGCAACATATTTTCACTTCATCCTTACTCACAATAAAAGCACAAAACTTTTGAATTATTTTGCTGATTTCTTTGAATGATTTTTGTACTTTTGGTTTGGCGTGACCTGCTTCTAATTAGAGTTTTCAGGCAGGTCGTTAAAATTTTAGGGGTAATGTCTCTCAATGCCCCTTTGAGTACAGCTCACTTCAATAGGCATTATTATTAGTATAGTTACGTTACGATTTATTAAATCTCCATGAATTTTATGGGCAGCAACTCTTCATGCGAACGTATGTAATCTGCTGAATTCGTATGTACTACAAATAACAATCACTATCAGTATTCAGTCGTCGTGAATCATAAAGAAGCAATTATGATGATGTCAGATTGATAGTAAACTGACAACAAGACTCGACTTTTACATTTGGACTACCCGTATAAATGATGGTAATGATCTAGTAAGGTCTCACCTCTTCTGTTCCTTGTCATTAAATCTATTTTCGTAGATATTAACTGCTAACAGACAACCTGACTCATTAAATAGGAGGAAAATCAACTCGATTTAATCATCCATCTAGATTTAGCCATAAAAATGCAATATAAATGAATGTAAAGGAGCGAGAATATTAACCATCCACCACTTTTGCTCTCTAATCTACTCATTCAGGAATATCTATATGTCGTCACGTCGTCAGTAACGCAACATGTGCGTGTACCTGACAACTTGTTATGTATTATTATTATTACACGCAATTAAGATTCCCACAAAATTTATTATTATTAACTCTTACTTTTTCCTTATATCATAAAAGCTGTGGTCTACGTTCCTTCAAATTAAGAAAAGTTGAAGTTGAAGGGTGAGCCTAAAACGAATTTACAAAATGAATATCTCGGCATTTCAAGACAATAGTAGAAATAAATTATGCCTATACCTGGGTTTGAAAAAGCGTTTCAACAAATTTTATATCATACATGATGCATCGCAGTAAAATTATATGTTTAAGATGAGATTATGCAAAAGTGTATCTTTTCTTCAACAGTTCTACTCTCCTTGCTTTCTCTTCAATGTATAGAATTTGCTTCAGGCGATGGAGATGAAGTCGCTGAAGAAGATGAGCTGGAGAATCAATTGGCGTTATATAGTGGAAATGACGTTAATGAGTTGCTTGCACTTTGTGCAGGTTTTAAAAACAGCGAAGATCTCGTCCTCCTTCCGGGAAAGGAGGAAAAACAATGTGTTCCCGAAAAAAAATGTATTCCTCAATGTAACGAGGAACGTATCGAAAGGCTCCAAGAAGCACAGGGCAGAGTAAAACGAATGATTGAAGTTCTCACAGATCCAAACAGATGCACATGGCCATTCGTATTTTTCTTTATAGTGCTTTTTCAAGGTTCTTACCTCGTCTTGGTGAAACATTTCAACTGGAGGACATTACCATTTATACCTGGATACGATATGTACGTAAAGGATCCAACGGACGGATACCGTTATCGTCATTACATGTGGATGCGATGGCTTATACTTGATTCGGATAACCCACGAGTATTACAAATCATATATTTTCATTAATATTCAATAAACTAAAACAATGAGCGTAAAGTATTAAAGCTTGTCTCCTACATCTTATCTAAACAAATTATGAATCTAGTACTATCAGAAAATGAATGCTGATTCTCAAGAACTTGAATATGAGCCACAGATTCTCGAGTGGGAAGACCCAGAAGCTGGTAGCGATGAGGAAATTCATTTACCCTGGTCCGTCACAGATATATTGGATATGACAGCAGATCCCGACGAAAGACTTGAAATTTATTTCCGTCGGATACAACAAAAGTATCATCCCATTGATATTAATACACTGATTGACTACTTAATTATGAGTTATGCTTGATCTAATGTTTTAAAAATTCTTCCTTCCTTAGATATAATCTAAACAAGCCACCACGTCATATGAAGAAGATGAAGAACACAAAGAGGAAGAAGTAAGCCCTGAAGTACAACTTATGAGTTATGAATATACAGAATTTGGGTAAACAAAATTCGCTCTCCGTCATAATATGTAATGAAGATAAATAATAATATAAGAAGTATTACGTAGAAACTATTATATTAGTACACTCTTCAAAAATTAAATACAACTTTCGCCGGGCGTAGACTCTAAAAGATTACTCTTGATTTTTTACCTGTTATATTTTGTATATTCATTTCATTGAGTTTTTTTATTATGCATATATATTTCATTTGAATCAAATTACATCAATGTGTTTTTGTAGTAAATATTAGCTATTTCTAATGGTATATACTTTATCACACCATGTACTTTGAAAGTATAAAATTCATCGCAATCACATAACCTTGTAAGCTCCAAATAAGAAGCAATTTGATGATATTTCTTTGAAATATATTTTATCTTATCTATGTATGTGTCCTTACTGTGTACCACTATAAATCACGAAACAACACTAATATAAATATCAATAATATCAAGAAAGCAATCAAATATCTCAATTAATTTAAAACAATGAAAATATAACTATAAGTTAATCAGTCACTATCACTAGCTTAACAAATGAAAACAAAGGGCTCCCGATGAATTCGCTAGAAAACTTGAAAGTTTTAGCTAAGGGTAACTCCAAATTCTTTGCAACTGTTCTGTGTGCCTATTCTTTAGTGCTTATCTTGAAAAGTTTCAGCAGTGGTTAACAAATAAACAAATCTACAATATTAAAAGTAAAGAGAATAGAAGAAGAGTCAACATAAATAATGTAATAATATTTATATGAAAACAAATTGATGAAATAGAGTTTCCGTAAGTTCAGTTGAGTATTGGCATAATGCAGAGATGCGTTGATGACACGGTAAACCACTTTTATAAGATTTATATCGAGTGTATACATATATTATGACAAATGCACTACTACTACAGGTAACAAAAACACCCTGACGTCCTCAGAATGTCTTTTCTAAATCGTACTTAATTAAAACGGAAAACATTTTTTTTACGGCTCGTTTGGTCGGCGAAGCAAAGGCTCGGCACTTTGATCATATCCACCATTAGGAGTTGCCTGATGTGCTCCTCGAATACTTCCACCATAAATCGACTGCTGATATTGAGCTTCTCCTTGCTGTTGTGAGTGAGCCTGTGGTTGTGGACTTCTAAATCCCCGACTTTCTTGTCTGGGTGAGTCTAGAGGAAACCGATACCGTTCATGGGGATATGGATATCTGTGCATGAAGCTCGTTGTGGATGCTTGACTTTGGTTATAAATTGCATCAATATTGGCATTCAGGTTGTTTGGACTTCCAGATGGAGGAACACCTCTTGTCATACTAGCAGAATAAAAATTAGCTGGGTAGAAAGGCTGGCACTGTGAGTTGAGGGAATCACGTCGACTTGTAGGACTATCCAGAACAGATTCATATACTGCAGGATTATGCTGCTTTTGAATGTACCTAGGGGTTGCAGGCTGTGGCTGTTGTCGTCTGTATGGCATGGCTGGATACCCATCATTTTGTAACTGGCGTCTGTAGTAATGAGTAAGTGGCTGGGAAATTGGAGAGGATATCTGTGGTGTTGCGTTATTCGCACTACTTGTCCCAACACCACCAGAATCTGGTTTATGACCTGGTTTTGGCTTCCATAACTTTCGAATGTATAGGATCAGGACAATGATGTAATTGGTAGTGGCGACAAGACTGAGAAAGTAAATTGAGATTCGCATTATTAGGTTCTCCAATGGAAGTTGATCTGCTTGAGAGTAGGACCATTCTCCATCTGGTGACACGAAGTACAGTATTAAAATCACGGTAAAGACTAGAACTTGAAGAGTTGTGAATCCCGTTGCTGACCACTTTAACAGAGTTAGGGATCTCTGATAAAATCAAATTAACAATTTATTAATATGATATTCAATTTAATAATCTGTAAAGTCATGAAATTACACCACATATCAAGAGGTACAATACCTTTTCAACACCTCTGAAGATTAAGCAGCCTAGCGTTACAAAAAGGATCAAGTAAATTCCAACCAAGCCTGTGACAATCGTTATAAATGCCTAAAAATCATAAAACACAAAAATCAATCCTTCATACCGATTGCTGATTCATATTATACAATATAAGGGCTAGTAAAATTCTGCAAAACTTACTTCAACGAAAAGTTTCTCGGTCTCAAAACTCAGTTCATACACTTTGAATCCCCAGAGTAGAGAAAGCATAACACCGATAAACTGAAACCAAACAAAAACTTATCTTTCAGACATGGCAATATAGCGTAAACAAATGTTGAATGTTTCAGTTAAACTGATTCGGATCAACTACTTTCAGGAACTTATTAAATCACTTTCTAATAATAATTAAATACTTACTATATGAACGGATGTACCGAAGTACACCGCCCCTCGAAGGCTGATGCAGCAGTAGCAACACATGTTGCTCCTTCACATGTGTATTTTAATATGTCAGTATCCTTCAACCTTGGACCTACACACCAGAATCCTGAAAAGGTTCCTGCAAACATATCAAACTCCGTTTTTATTATATATTCAATGAACAACTGTCATTCAATCGTAATGGTATGGTTATTGTAGTAATAATGAATAATAATTTGCATTTGCAACTAAAGGCTTACCAGCAGTCGCCGTCAACCGTCAACACCAGTAGAAAATATCGGGTTTGGTGAATGATTAGCTTTATATTAATTTCTTTCTTTTATCATTGGATCGATAAGGCTTGTTTGGAGGGTGTCGTCAGTCGTGCCACGTCGAAATAGGCGATAAACTTAAGCCACAAGCTTCAAGCAAGAGTTGACGTAATCTTTATTACTGTATTTTTAACGCAGTACTCTGAACACTTTTAATAGAATCCAAACAACTAAACTAAGGAGAACGATGCCCACTCACTCACTCCCACTGACCAAACATAATCATCATATTATACTACACTTCCACTATCCTTAGGCCTTCCACAATATTTTAGTTCCCTAATTGACAATTTTCCGTTGGCGAAGTAAACTTTGATGGTGATGCTGATGATGAAACTACCAACTCGTCTACAGAGGTTGTTGGTTGATGATTTGCATGGAAAATATTAATCCTATGCACACGCTTTCTCACTTCTTCGTGTGTGTTCTGATTATTCCTCAACTTTAGTATATGCAAATACGCCGTTATTGCTACCACGCCAGCAAACGTGGAGCGCATTTCGGATCGGATGACTCTTCTTAGAGTCTAGAAGACTTTCTAGAGCTACAAATCTTTATTTGTGTTTTCTCAAAAAAAATATTTTCACACTTATTTCAACCAAAATGTTTTTCTTATGGATCAAGAAATCTCACAATGCTAAACTTCAATTCTATGTCTGCGTCTGTCTGTCTGGCATGTCATGTAAATTGTCAATCTTTTAGTAGCAACGCCTTCATTAACATAATATTTTAAGAGTTAACATCCGATACAGATCTGGATAAATTTCACACGCACGTAGACTACACAATGGAACAGCAGCAGCAGACACAACTTTTCATGCATGCAAATATACAAGGATACAATACAAGCTTTCCGTTTCTCAACCAAACTAGTGGCTAGTGGCAATTAAGGAGGATGTGTCCATGAGTATGAATCCATGCATTTCGCAAGGATATGGTGGTATGGTAAGGTAAGTGAAGTTGAACTAAGAGTTCCTAATCGTAAGTTACAAAGACAATAGCTCACTTGCGATTTCACCCATCAAACAACAACCCAAAACTCAAAACCACGAAAGTAATCACAGTAAAGGAGTTTACTAGTGGTGTAGTCAAGTGTAGTCCGCAATGTATAGGATGCGTTGATAGTTGATTTGATACCACCACAACAACAAGCACGCGATCAGAATCAGAGGCACAACTGCCACAACTCCAACTCCAACTGTTCCACGGTTATTTGCATGTCTTCAAATTTGCATTTCTTTTTGCATAATAATATCGTATATGTGATATGATAATATGTATATATCTCGGCTTTGATATTATGGCATGCCACTTTCGGGCAATCTACTTAGGTTAGGCTTCGTCCGTATTTAAATGGATTAGATCAGTGGACACAAAACAAAGTAAGACGGTAGAAAAACTGTTCCTTCCATTCTACCACCTCAGTAGCACTGCCCCACTCACTACACTGTTTCTAAATATTGGAATCGGATGTTCGATGTTGGAGATAAAAAAGACAAGACCCAAAACACTTTTATTAGTATTCATGTCTTCTTAGCCAACAAGAAGCACTACCTACTTTTAATCTAATTGATAATGCAAATCTTGTAATATCTAACTAAGGGTCGCCGTCACATTAATAGAATGCATATAAAGAATATGTGTGCTCATGAATGACTGCAATGATGCACTGCAGTAAGTATAATATATGGCTTTGTGCACGCTTTACAAAAGACTTTTCACATCACATCACATCACATACACACTAACATGAATCCCATTTATATGCCGTAGTAGTAGCAGCAGCGTCCTTTCTGTCGTTGCCGTTCTCTACTACTTTTCTGACTTCCTCATTACAACCTTACAACCATTATATAGATTGTGCCAATTCAATCCAGGCCAGGCCACTAATATTATTATATTATCATTCCTTTCTATCGTGTGTCTTCTCTCCTCTTGTACACATTCGTCCTGCTAACTAACTACTCTGTCGCTTGGCCATTTGTAGTTCACAGTCAAGTCATCATTATCATCATCATCATCATCCTCCCTCTCTTCTCGTTCTCAAACACTTTGAACACACTCAAACGAAATAGGTTTTTTTTTCTGCAGAGAGCAATAAAATGAAATAACAAAAAAATACGGCTCTGGCAACCCATTCAATGTTGAATGTAATGTGTACATTAATTTCACTTAACTGAAACATACACGTAGTTGATTCTTCAGCTGAGATGAGATGAGCAACAGTTCTTTATTTTTCAGAAGTGCAGTGCACTAAATAAACAGCGTAGTAGCTGTAGCATATCGTTTCAGCAGTGCTGCACTGAACTCTAGTTCACAACGAATCATCATTTTCTCTCCAATCATCATCATCATCATCATCCACATAAACCGTAGATGCTCATAGTGGAGGAATAATAGGTATCCATCCATGCATGTGTGAGTGTGAAAAACGAAATGCTCATGTTAGGCGTACTTTATGTGTGGTGGTGAAGTTGAAGCCGGCTATATTATACCGATTAGGATTTTGAGACTGATGATGATGAAGCCGTTGATGATATCAAGTCTCATCGTTTAATATGTATCGCAGGAAGAGAGGAAAACCTAGAAAGAAAAATGCTTGACGAATATTATGAACAAGATTTATAACGTGGTTGTTTGTTGCTCTTCGTCTTGATGTCTATGGCTATATGCACAAGTACGTGTGTTTGATGTTCATTCAGCAAAGGAAACAAGAAATGAAGTTCTGGCTTTAATGCACGCTTTCATACACATGATACTGCAAAACATATTGTAGTTTTGTAAAGACAGCATCTCACAATCAGAATCAGCTTAGCATTTACCATAAAAGCTAGAAGAGCTGGCTAGAGCTGCATTGAGTTCTTAGAAGCAAGTTGCATATTACTACAACTATTGCTGCTCTATTCATTGCAATATATGCCTGTTGTTGTTGGCTTTAATCGTTCTTCTCGTGTGTATACAATTTGTTCTTTGAAGCAAACCAAACCACTTGTACGCTTCACTTTGAGAAGGAGAGAAAAACAGCACGAAAATTCCATTAAAAGATTGCTGGCTCGTAATTCACAAAATTTTCTTTAAAATCGTGGAAAAGATCAAAAGATTCTTAGAGCCGAGGTTTGGTCATAAGACGATGTGATACGATACGATGCCTATGTGGGGTGAATACGATCACCATCATCATACAATGCAGCATAAATAGGACTCAGTGAAATGAAAGAAATGAATGTGAATATTATGACAGTAAGTATTGAATTTTAAGAGCATTAAGAGAATTCTCAAACCCTCTGTGATTTTCTAAAAGTACAAGATTATATTTCGCTGAAGTAAGCAAAGCATCAAATAATTTCTTTAGCATCAACCAAACCTAAATACCACCAACATAACATAACAACCATCATTTTTTAGTCCTGAAGCGATGAAATAACATGGAAAAATTGCAAAAAAAAAGTTATAGGCAGGACTTGCCTTGGCTTGGCTGCACCTATGATGCCATACCTATGTAGTTCAGCAGCATTCAAGCTGATGATGTTTATAGGAAATGGGGAATGGAAAAACATCATGTTTTGTGGGGACGACGAGAGGAAGAAGAAAGGAGAAGACAAAACACTGTCTTTAAAATTCATGGATACCTTATATACAAGATACGATTCATGACGATGATTATCATCAACTTCTGAACCATCAACAACTTGCAACTTATACGTTATAAATGCGTATACAAAAAAAACTTCGTTTCTAATTCATCACCAAGAAGTATCCCATTTAAGCATAGCCGGGAGCATGTTCTATTTGAATGATGATGATGAACAGAGCGTGGATTTCTTGTTTTTTCTATTATATTCTGCTTCTGAAATTCAAACGCGAAATTTGTATATTTTGTATATAAGATGTACACTAAAACAGCTATGCTATAACGCAACGATCGGATGATGATGGAGGATGTATACATACATATACATCGTATGGTGAACGACATATTTATGAGCACATGTGCGTTAACTGCAGAATGTTTGCTACTCCACCGAGTTGCTCCCAGCAGCCCCCAGCATTACATACTCTGGGCGAACTTAGAAAGAAGAGTTGTTAATAATATACATCATTATAACTTTTTTTTAATAGAACATTTTTTTCTACTTCTTCTTTTCTATTTCAAAAAGGCTCTTTTGCCGACTCTTCTCAAAATAATTTTGGTAATAGGTTACGTTATGTTATGAATGTTATGTTAAACTATGTTGTTCAATAATGTTCAAGTACAACCACGACATCGGGAATAACCTCTCAAATATTTACAAGAAGAATCCAACTTGTTTCAATTTTTTGTTTGGGAAATTTCATCTCATCTTACCCAGCTTCTTTGCATGTTAGAATGATAAGAAATAATGCATTATGTATGTAATACTTACACTTACGCATATAGAAAACAACAAAAAAAAGATGAGACAACTGTTGTACATACATATTGCATTGTACAAAGATGTAAATCAGTGCGACACACCAACCATTTATTTCAGGATGACATGGCAGGTAGCAATAACAGCAGAATTTTTGCAGCATCTTTTACCATACGGATAAAATATTGTTTTGTTGTGTGTTGGACGTGCATAAACAAAATATACATGTGTGTGTGTGTGAAAAAATTGTATACTTCATCTTCTCGTCTGCCAACAACATCTCACGTCTCACCGATTTAAACGACGTTTTTGGCTTGGGTGCAATGCACGAAATACGCATTCACAATTACATTACTACACATGTGCTCCTACTTTTCAAGTGGGCTTCTTATCATCATGTTGTCTAGTCACGACCAAGACTTGTATAATGTGTATTTAGCAATGCAGAAGGAAAATAGAGAGTCAAAGATCCACTTCTCGTTTTTCTCGTCAACTCAAAAAAAGAACAGAAAAAAGTAAATGGTTGTGGTCAAAAGTAATGTAATGTAACCATTATTCCATCCATTGCATTGAGAAGGGATTCAAACTTAATATGTCCCTCATGTCGATTATATTAGCGTAAGTCATCAAAAGATCTTGTGAGTTAAGTTCTTGAGAGAGCTACTGTTACATGGACACACGATCCTCTTAATGGGATGACATTTATTAGACAAGGAGCATATTGAGACGGTTTTGTTTATCCTTTAGGTATTGAATATGCATGACATAATTTTTACAATTTGTAGCGATCATAGGATCTGCATAAGAAGATGTAATATAATGTTTGAGACAAAACATGTGCATATCATGCATTGATGCAAATCCTTTTGAAATATGATAGGTTGCCTTTGGCTTTGCATTATTTGGAATATAATCATTTGGAAAATTGCTTCAATGAACAGTAGCCAAAGTCAAAGCTCTATCAGTTAATCTATATGGCTACTGGCTGCAGCTTCCGAAAATCTATGTGGATATATAGTGGCTTGTTTGTATATAACAAATTACAATATGTGTCATGCTTATTATTATCAACATCAACATTAAAGTTTGCTTTTCTACCAATTTTGTGAAAGATGCAACATAATATTTATCCTTGAAGGGGAAAAAATATTATCAGGAATGCTCGCATTTATTCTATTTTTGGACTTGGATGTATAAAGTAAACTCACCTCTCTGTATACATTATGACACGAGGTACTCAGTAAATCAGTTTTTTATGGTTAAAAAGTTTCATTTTGCAATAAAATTCGTTTTATACCAACCGGAGCAGAGTAGAAGAAGATGGAATGGAATATAGTAGCATGGTATGTGGTGGTGGTAGTAATAGGAAGGAGCACGTATGGCATGATATTGAGAAAATCTTGTTTCTGATCTCACAAGGTAAATAACATTTTTATGATATACGTACGTTGCAAGTTATGGACCACAGATTGTAGGAGGGAGGTCAAAGATCATATCAAATTCCTTATCCTCTGCATCATCATTACTTTTACGTGGTGCATGGTGGTATGGTGTATGGTAGATGGTATTTCTTTGGTTGTAGACTTAAAAAAGCAACCATAAGAGGAGCAAACTATTTGCTGGACTAAATGGAGCATGAAAATTTAGCGAAATGGAGGAGGTTTGGCTTTCTGATTTGTAAGTTTTTACAGATTACCGTCGGCTATTTGCTATTAAGAGAAGGAAAATATAGAGGAAGAAATCAGATTTTAATACTCTGTTAGTATATAGTATATTATGTTACATATAGATCTTTAAATTCTATTTCGATTGCTGTATGTAGTTTCGTTTTAAAAATGATCTCATGTATAGAGTTCAATAATATATATATATATATATATCTCCTTAAATCGACTGCTGCTAATAGGAAAATCGTGTCTGATCCTTCCAACCAGAGTGAATGAGATGTGGAATTTTAAGATGGATTTACTTTAAATTGATGCAGTCTGATTTTTATAGCCTCCTCCGGTAAAATAATCTTGGGCAGGAGCTGCGAATCCGTGCTAATGATGTCCATACTTGGGAGTATCTATTACCAATGTGATGTACCTCTGCTGGAAGGAGTTTTATGAGATTTCATAATAAACCGTAATCTTATTATAAGAATATGGATGAATAGCTTATGAATACTTTTTTATTGCTTTAGATATTGATGAACAACATATATATATATAAGATACCATGATGCGCTTGTTTAGCGTATTGCGCTTACTTTTATGGTTTAAAATGGTTGGAGTTTATTCTATATCATATCATTATATTCTTTCACGATCTTCCTACGAATTAGATTACATTAAAATTCCTTAAACTGATTAGATCACAGGGTGTAAAACATCATGCAATCTGACAGCCCCCAACGACAATCAATAAATAGCAGGATGACCTTTAGCCCAATAGTTGACGTTGCTTACTACTTTGCATAATCATATCAAGAAGTATTCACCTCACTCTGCTTGTGAATTTTGTTATTAAAAGACTTTAGCATAAATCTTCACTGTCAGTTCAAATAATTTCCATTCCAACTCACAACTCTAACGTCACATCTTCGCTAGTACCCAAGCCCAAGTTTAAATATTCAACTAGCAGCTTTTAACATGTTGTACAACTAAGCAAAACTGAAAGCTTGAATATGACTGTCGTACGTAGGGTTTCAGACAGAAAGTTTTGAGAACCTTCTGGGAAGAATCGACTACAAAGGAATAAACCAAGTACAAAGGATAAAAATGATAGGGAAAAACTTTTTCAAAATTTATGCAGACAAACTTACACTCGTTAAATACAAGCAGTGTAGTTATGCATGTAGTTATATAATGTACATACATTATATATAAAATCAAAAGATTCAAAAGTACAGAGAAAGAGACGTCACTGAATTTGACAAGTACTTTGTAAGTAGTGTAATTCGGATTTGTACGGAGTACCTAGCACTCCCATTGAATTCATGTTCCACAGAAGGAAACTGAACGGTCTTTTTTCGTTAGATGTTTTGAATGATGTAAAGTGATGAAATGGGAAAGTATTATTATTAAGTATGACCGTTTCTGACTGTTCTCCTTTGAAGTAATCAGGATAAAGGGGAGATATGCGCAGATATTATAATGTACTGTCAACCGTACAACGTATATGCACTTATGGGTTATACTTATTTTATGGATCCACTGAACATAATGCAACATGCGAGAACATGCATACCACTCACATCTATTGTTATTGTGTTTCCCGTTCCACGATTCCTCCTTCGATGCTCGAGAATTCCCTAACTGTCCCTTACTACCCGTCGGTTATGAGATGCTGCCTGCTTTATTAGCTGTGCTTTACACAAACACACTCTAACCAATATGACGAATAAATAGTCGCGAAAAGGTCTGTTAATTCTTTAATTAACTACTAACCACTACGACTTTAATAACGAACAATTAAGAAATAAAAATGACAGGAAAACTACAATTAATCATACAAATTCAATAGTAAAATTATCACTGCGTTGTAAAGGCGGATAACTAATATGCAAGAGCACGTTGCGTCTTGTCTTCCACTTCAATATCAATTTTCAAGGATACAATATGCCAATAATCATGCCTCGTTCTTGCTTCTTGAGCTGCTACTGCCGCAGAGATCACCAAAAACACGCCATATTCAAAAGACGAGCGCTTATCCGATACACAAGAAGGCAAGAACAATGACAACTTCAACTCATAAACATACATAAGTCACAAAAATACATAAACGGATAAAATTATACATAAATCCTAAATCAGCATTCTGCACGCCAATACATTCCGGCTCCCGATTTAGGACGAAGTTCCTAAATCCGTCCTCAGTCCAAGCGGGCAGATCTTGCTGACAGGTCGGCGATATGTTGAGGTCTTCTTAGTTTTGAAGTCCCTCGAAGTCACCTCCACGACTCGAACCTGTCCGTCGTTTCCAGGAAAAGTCTTCGTTATGACGGCCTTAATCCAATTGTTTCGTGGAGCAAGGTCGTCAACTACCACCACAATGTCACCAACTTTTATTGGTTCTTGCTTTTCATGCCATTTCTGTCTCCTCAGAAGCTCTGGAAGGTACTCCGTTGTCCAGCGATCCCAAAACGTATTCGCTAGCACTTGAGCTATCTTCCATTGTTTTCTGCTGAACTCATCCGAATCATCAAGGGAAACTGGAACAGTAGGTCCACAGTCACTTGATCCACGCAGAAAGTGATTCGGGGTGATGCTTTCCGGGTCATCAGGATCAGATGACACGAACGTGAGGGGACGAGAGTTCACAGTGTTCTCCACTGCCTTCAGCGCTGTTAGTAGCGTCTGGTCTCGCGGATGTCTCTCTTTCAATATGTAAAACAGCACTTTCTTCACGGAGCGTACCATTCGTTCCCAGGCACCTCCCATGTGGGGCGAAGCAGGAGGAATGAATTGCCAGTCGACGCCATGAAATTTCTTCATTCCAAATACACGACTGAAATCCACTTCCTTCAATGCCTGTTTCAGCTCCTTCGCTGCTCCCACGAAGTTGGTCCCGTTATCGGAATACATGTGTCTGGGACGTCCACGGCAATCAATAAAACGGGAGAAGGCGAGCATAAAGTCATCAGTGCTCAGCCCATGAGCAACCTCCAAGTGTATAGCCCTTGTGACCATACAAACAAACAATGCTCCCCAACGTTTTTCTCTGTGCCTGGCCACTGTTACCTCCATCGGGCCAAAATAGTCCACACCAGTAAAGGTGAAGGCTGGTTGATATGACGCTAGCCTGTAGTGAGGTAACGAGCCCATCTCAGGAACAAGTGGCTTCACAGTTTTGTTCCTGCAAGTGTAACACCTTTGTGTTATCTTCCGTACAGCTGCCCTTCCATCAATAATCCAGTATCGCTGCCGGATGTTGTTGAGAACAGCTGCCTGCCCCTGATGGGAGTTCTTCTCATGCTCATGTTGAATGAGGAGTTCAGTAAGGTGATGACGTGAAGGTAAAATGGCAGGTCTCTTCATATCATCACTCACACTTGCACGATCAATTCTTCCTCGTAAACGGATGATGCCATTCTCATCCAGAACAGGGGATAGTTTGCGGAGTGAGCTTTTCTTCATAGTTGCTCCATCCTCCAACATTTTCAATGCAGATTCAAAAGCTTCGTGCTGAGCTTTTTTCACCAAAATTTGTTCTGCTGCTTCCAAGTCAGTCGCGTTGAGATTGGAGCTAGCATTCTCACACAGGAACATGCTTAATTTCTTCTTAAAACATGCATCATTCATATTAAATTTTTTAGGAGCAATGGTACCAATAGGAATAGACCACGGTGATTGGCTTCCATCTTTTCTGCCTTGCTTCCAATACTTTGCAACAGCCAACACGGAAGCAGTAGCACGTACAAGGCGGGTAAAAGAGGAATATTTCTCCCATTCTGGCACTGCAACCTCGCCCGATCTCAACCCACATACTACGCCAACGGTAGCACTGGCTCCGAGATCGTCCCCGAGGTTCTCATCACCAAGAAGAACAGCAACAACTCCATCTGTGGCTTGCTCCTCCGGCCATTCTTGTGTTTCCTTCTGCAAAAACTCCGGACCAATGAACCATCTTGCATGAGGATGAAAGTCCGTAGGTTTTTGCAATCTCGTACCATCATCCGCAACGTTCAAGTCGGTGGGCACCCACTTCCATTCCTGGGGATTGGTGCACTCCTGTATTTCACCAACTCGATTTGCTACGAACTCTTTGAAGCGAGCTACTTCCGTTCTGATCCAACTCAGAACTGTCCTGGAGTCCGACCAAAAGTAACGACTTGTTACTTCTACTTTGAGTCCAGCCTGGAGAGCAGTAGCGATCCTTGTTCCAAGTAGAGCTGCCATCAACTCCATTCGGGGAACAGTTAGCTTTTTCAGTGGTGCCACTCGCACCTTTGCTGTAACAAAAGAAACTGTTGAGTCCCCATTCACTGTTGCTCTCAGGTAGCAGACAGCGCAATATGCCTCCAAACTTGCATCCACGAAAACATGAAGTTGTAGGGATTCGGCATTTTGTAGCTCATAGTTGTAACAGCGGGGCACCTTCACAGCTTCAATGGAGAAGATATCTTTTACCCACAGTTTCCAATCATCGTAGAGCTCATCTGTTGCTTCATCGTCCCAACCGATCTTGTCCCTCCAAGCTTGTTGAAGGAGCATCATGCCTTTGACCTTGTAGTGGGCTATGAATCCCAATGGGTCATACAGGCTCATCACAAGGCTCGTCATTTCGCGTTTGGTTGGTCGACCTCCCAACAGGATATCTTCTTTCACTTTGTGGAAGTTCGCTTTGAAGGTAAATACATCTTCAGCAGGGTCCCACCATAATCCTAGAACACGCTCCGCTGGCAAGGATGATTTCTCTCCAAAATCCTTTGCTCCAGCTGCTCTATGCTGTTCTGGTATTTTTTCCAACACGTCTTTTGAATTGGAAATCCATTTGGTAACATTGAAGTTACCACACTTGTTTATCATGACAATGTCTTGATAAAGTTTCACAGTTTTATCCACACTATTTGCTCCAGTCAGGCAATCATCGACATACATGTCATCAACGATTGCATGATAAGCATCGGGATGATTCTTTTTAAACTGCTCAGCATTTTTGTTCTTGGTGTAGATGGCAGACGATGGGGATGACGTGGCTCCAAAAATCATCACGTTCATCTCGTACTCGTCTGGCTCTCTTTGGCAATCTCCATCCCTCCACAAAAAGCGTTGTGAACAGCGATCCTCTACTCGTATGTGAACACGGTGAAACATGTCTTCAATATCACCAGTTATCACATACGGATGTCTTCGGAAGTTCCATAAAACTTCTGTCAAAGGTCTGATGAGATCTGGTCCCTTCATCAGGTTGTCATTCAAGGCCCCTCCATTCGACCTCGCAGCCGCATCAAAAACAAGTCTGAGCTTGCCTGGCTTGTTTGGGTTTGTTACTCCAAAGTGAGGAACATACCATTCACGGGGGAAGCGATCTTGTGAGGTGGCTTTGTCCAATTTCGAAATGTATCCTTTTTCTTGGTACTCTCGAAACTTGGCACAATACATTTCAGCAAATGTAGCATCACGAGCCATCTTTTTCTCAATTCCCACAAGTCGCTTCAAAGCTGCAGGTTTACTGTCAGGTAACACAACATCTTCATTGCGCCAAAGCAATCCCACTTCACACTCTTCACCATTCTTCTGGAAAGTATTCTCCAGGATTTGCAGCGATCTTCTGTCTTCAATGGAGGCGTTGGTATCCTCATGAACAACGTTCACTCCAAAGTTGTCGACGCTGAATGATTCTTTTATCAGTTGATGCAGGTGCTCGTCAGATCCACACACATGGTACATCCTTGCACAATTTGCATCATCCTTGATTTTGCCAGAAACAAACCACCCAAGCTTGGTTCTCTTTCCAACTGGAGCAGTTTCGTCCCGGAATAGAACTTCACGTTGCATCGTGATGAAACCGTGGTCTTCACCAATCAGGACTTCCACTACAGCATTCTTGAGGTTCTCCATTTTCATTCTTGAGAGATGTGGCCATTTCTTTTTTATCTCATCCACATTTACTGAATATGGACGGAAGCCAAGGTTAGCGACTTTGTTGACGTCAGTCATCTTGCTGTAGGAAGCACCTTTGTACGTCCCAGCGACATCGAAGTTGACGTTCTGCACAAGGTTCCGAGTAACATTTCCCAGGATTCCAGTTACTGTAAACTGTTTTTCTTTTCCTTGGATTCCCAGCTCCGTTGCTAGCTTCGCATCAATGAAACTGCTCGTGGCTCCAGAATCCAGAAGAGCATACGTTTTTCTTATCCCATTTGGACCACGTATCTTCACAGGAACAATGCCCAATGGTCCATCCGCCCCTTCAATTAAGGTAACTCCTGCTACGCCATTGTTTCCATCAACTGGAATAACTGGAACATGTGGTGGTGGTTGAGGGTTGTCATTGTTCTTTTTCGGTGGATGAAGCAAGGGATGATGTATCTTCTGACATCCTTCTATTCCACAGGGTTTGTTTTCTGGACAGTTTTGAACACGGTGTGTTCCCTTCAGACAACAATAACAAACTCCTTCTTGCTTTGCATCACTCCATCGATCATTTACAGATTTTTTCTTGAATGTACGGCATACATCCATTGTGTGCCCGGATTTCTTACAAGAACCGCAGGTCTTCTTTTCTTCAGCTCCACCAGAGATTCCACTGTTCACGGCGCCCGGCCCCCGTTTGCGACGTGATCCGTTTGCCTTTTCTTCAGTGCTGGTGGTGTCAGGAACATGGACACGAAGCATTTCACATGCCATCTCCTTCTGGATACTAATCCACTCTTCAAATGATTCCATATTCTTCACTTGATTTGGCTGACTTTTGTACCATTGTATCCACTCGCGACGTAACTGCGGTGGCATCTTTTCTGTCAGCTTGTTAAGGAGGTGGATGTTGTTGAGGTAGTCATCCTGCTTGTGTCCTTTTATGCTGACAACCAAGCTTTGAACGCACCTCGCAAATGAAACAATTGTCTCAGGTTTTCCCAGGTTTGGGTTTTCTGCTCCTTCAGCGGTCTTGATAAGACTTTCGATGATGAGCTCTGGACGCCCAAACTCCATTTCCAGGTTCTTCAATATCTGCTTCACATTCTCAGGAGTGTTGAACAGATATTTAACAGCTTCAAGCGCATTTCCTTTCAACGCTTTCTTCAACCGGTACAGGTTATCACTGTCGTCGAATTTGTGCTTCTTTGTTGTTCTTTCAAATTGACATTTGAAGCTTATCCAATCTTCCGGTTTTCCTTCATATGGTGGCAGGTCCTTGTCCACATTGTTGTTGACAATTATCTTCTGCCTTTTTTGGCTAAGTTGTAGAGCCTTGCCCATAACTTTTGCAAACTTCATCATCTTCCTATCCTCTTCGTCATCAGAGGATTCGGCTTCAGATTCATCGTCAATCGCTTCGTTTTCTGGAGCTTTATGCTTCTTGCTCCTACTTGGCGACTTGTCATCTTCATCAGAGCTGTGGCGTTCCTGACCTTTGATTGCTTTTGCCAGGGCTAAATCTTCCTGTATTTCAATCTTGTCAGCTTCCAACTCCTCCAGAAGGTGTTCTATTTTTTGCTGTGCCAATTTCACAGCCAAAGTTGATGACCGATCCTTGTCTGCAATCATCATGATGAACTGCTTATCATTTCCAGACCTATCTTGCTCTGGGATGTCCATGAGTTCATTCAATTTGTCCGTGTCATCTTCTTGCACGGTTTTGTGCATCTTGATTTCAGCTTCAAGATGTCTTATCTCTTTCTTGCAACTGGATTCCAACGCTGCTATTTTCCGCTTTGCCTCCAAATCCAGTTTGCTCATCTTGGGGCTGTTAATGACCCATGAAGATGACTTCGACGTTGTCGGTTTATGTGTGGTGGTGGTGTCCTCGTCTGACATGTTGACGGTAATGACACTATCACAAACAAATCACAAAAATTTCACTTTTCAAACTTTTTGAAATGTATTTCCTGGAATACTGGATCCAGGCTCAAAGGACCAATGATGTTATTGTGTTTCCCGTTCCACGATTCCTCCTTCGATGCTCGAGAATTCCCTAACTGTCCCTTACTACCCGTCGGTTATGAGATGCTGCCTGCTTTATTAGCTGTGCTTTACACAAACACACTCTAACCAATATGACGAATAAATAGTCGCGAAAAGGTCTGTTAATTCTTTAATTAACTACTAACCACTACGACTTTAATAACGAACAATTAAGAAATAAAAATGACAGGAAAACTACAATTAATCATACAAATTCAATAGTAAAATTATCACTGCGTTGTAAAGGCGGATAACTAATATGCAAGAGCACGTTGCGTCTTGTCTTCCACTTCAATATCAATTTTCAAGGATACAATATGCCAATAATCATGCCTCGTTCTTGCTTCTTGAGCTGCTACTGCCGCAGAGATCACCAAAAACACGCCATATTCAAAAGACGAGCGCTTATCCGATACACAAGAAGGCAAGAACAATGACAACTTCAACTCATAAACATACATAAGTCACAAAAATACATAAACGGATAAAATTATACATAAATCCTAAATCAGCATTCTGCACGCCAATACATCTATATATTATTTATGTATGAATGGGTAAAAGTACATTATATATATATGTATGTGCACTTGTAGAGGATTTGTGACTGTCAGGCCAAAGTGAGCAAATAGATTTTCACTATTAGCAATGATTGTCCCTTTTCATTCCCTTGTGATCATCAAAACTTTTGAGTGAAGGCTTCCCTTAAAATTCCTTTTCTTCCATTCTTCTGAGAGTAGATCCCATGAAAGAGACGTTCCATTACCGGACTTTTCACTCTGAATCTGACTTAATCCAGTTTGCTTTTTCCACCATTCCCCCAACTCCATTTCCAGTCCTTTATTTAATATCCGTAGAATATATGAGTGTAGGCGAAAGTACAGAGCACGAGCCCAATATAATGTTATGAATACTTACATTGTCATAAAAAGTGAAAGTATATTGCATTGCATATAGCATTTCTCCCGATGCATACTTTACTTTCACTTGTCTTCTTTCCTTCACTCGTTCATTTTATCGGTGTCTGTTCACATGCTAGCTTCTTATTTATGTACAGATGTGAAAGGTGAAAGTATAATACTCCTATGTTGACTGACTCAATATGTCTCAATGTATGTATGTATGTATGTAAGATGAATCCATCGAAAAAAAATTATTGAATTTCTGTCATCATAACCTGTAACCGGAAAACCTAGAAACCGGAAGATTATTTGAAGTCCTCGCCACAATTTTAATATAAATTCAACTCTGCTCACACATTGCGTCAGCAACACAGCACTCGGTCCTGTTTGTGTGTTCTTGAGCTCACTCAGAGAAAAGAATTCGGAAGAGCATTGCAGAAAAAAACTTTTTATGAAAGTGCTGTGTTTGCTTCCTTTCGACTTACTGGAAAACGCAACATATATATAGTAGTACTGTATGTAGATTGGTATCAATGTGAGTCTAAAAAGAATATTATCATATATCAAAAAATAATATACATCTAAGAAAAGACGAGGTTAGTCAGGTATTTCCTCCAGGCAGAGTTTTGGAAAGTACTAAGCTACAGAGGAATTGATCCACTGGAAGTGCAAGTGATGTTCTAACTTCTAAGGTCATTTTTCTGCCATACACGCAGTTGTTAAAACGATGTAAAAGAAGCTGTAAAACTGTAAAATAACAGCAAAAATTTGGTTTCATGAATAATGCACTATATAATATGACGATTCTGACTTTCCAACACAAATTTGGCAATTTCCAATTTTCTTTTAGTGTTTACAAGATAATTGCACTTTTCCCAAATTTACAGAAGCTATAGAGCCTAAGGGAAGAGAATTTACTGATAAGGTGGTCGCCGAATGACAGTTAACTTACAGCTAGCCTAAAAATTGGTCGTCAGGATCAGTTTCATAAATCATAAAACAATTAATTAATATAATATATATGATCTTATGCGCATCGTATGCCACTTTAAGGTATATAATCAGGTGTACATAATTGTCCACAGCTCGCACAATCTCATGTTTCTTTTTTAGTTGCCTTATATGAATAATTCTCCTTATAAAGGAATGAGTTTCTAAAAGCAATAAAAAAGTTTGTTCTTTGGAGTCCTCTTGATGCTCGAGGGTACGTATTAAAGTACCATTTCACGCCTACACCTGAGTTTGTTTCGCTCCTCAAATTGCAACATGTATATCTCATCCTATTTCTTTAGCCCTTTTGAATCGGTTGAAGAGTGCTGGGTAGCGCAAAGTCATTCTCTAATCGTCAAAGTTGAAGAGAGATGTGTGTCTATATAGTTTCTGCTGGTTTAATAAATGTCATGTCTTCCTTATACTCAATAGCTCTTATTTCAAAAGTTTAAAGCTTTAACCTGCTTTGTCTAAAAAAAACTCTCGACCCAGCATGAAATTTATCCAACTGCAATGAAAACTTTTATTGAGAAATTCATATAAGAAAGCAACAAGCCATTCATACTTAAAGTTTTGGCTCAGATTTCATACTTTAGTTTCACAATACAATGAAAAAACTAGTTTTGTCTTCTTGGATTCTATCCTTATCACAACAAATTTGATATTAAATATCATCATACATAAAGTAATTTGTTAGCAAACCATTTGTCAAACGGACAAGAGTTCCTTCGCAATGACATGATTTCCTCACTTCTGCTTTGTTCGGACCTCGCCTTGTTGTGATGACTCAGGCCACTCAGGTCCTAAAAATGTTACTAAAAAGCATGTTTGATTGCGCAGTTAATGACAAACTTTTAATAGACGATATGTATCCAATATTCTACTACTTCATGAAGGATATATGCTGTCATTTAGACATGTATCACAAGAACAACATCAACCCAGCTTGAAATGAATTAATAAAAGCTATAAAATCTTCAAACAACACACAGGATTGAAAAGGGCGTATACTTTAGTTTTTATTGAACTTTTGAATCAGCTCATTTTACAGGTTTTGTTGTACATCATCACAATTGCAATCAACATAGGTGGTGGTGAGTAAAGTCAACAGATTTACATTACTTGCACAAATCAGGATAGGGGGAATATTAACAATATGAATGCGCAAGTAAAAGCCAAAGTTCATTTACTCCATGCTAAATTCAAAATACATGTTGATATTTGGAATCTATAACATAAATAAATATTTTTGACACACATCCATTTTTCATAGAAATTGAAGAGTTGCTTTGATGGGGATCTTTTATCAACTCCAATATTTTCTTTCAGTTTTGATTGGCCGGAAATATAAAATGTCGTTTTATTTACGATCCAAAAGCTTTTTCATTGAGTCATTTTATTTGTAAAGAAAACATTTCATGAATCTGTCTTTTTCATTAAGAATGAAAACTATACAGTATATGTCCATCATCAGATCTGTATTGAGTTTTTTCCTGGCTTGATGGTCATTCCTTTCAAATTATAAAGCTCTTGTAAAATAATTTCAACATTTTCTTTTGAAGCTGAACATCATATACTCATCAGTATCACAGAGCTGTCGCTGTGGCAGATGGTTCTCCAGCTTCACCACCGATTCCGGCCTCCCCACCGACAGAATCTGTCGTCGACATTGCTGAGGAGCTAGTCAATTTCCTCGAGTAAACGATGAGAATGAAGGAGTAAATGGCAGTGAGAACAATGGCAAAGAAAAGTGTGAGAATTCGTCCGAGCATATGGAATGTCTCTGTCGTCTCCATTGGAAGCATCAAGCGTATTGACAAGCCGTACAACTGGAGAAGAATGAAAAGTGTTGATGTGATCTTGAGAAGCCATCCGATTTCCTGCGAAACCAAAGAAAAGGACGTCACATCATGATAGCACAAGATCTACAAAGCAGTCACATCTTAATATAGTCTCATATATCTGTTTATATTCCTTATACAATATACTGTTAAGCGTACAAGCAAAAAAACATTCCAGACCTAAGCATCTACTGCTATAAAATTGAACAGCTTTCTATTCTTTACAGGAGATCTTCATCAAGAGATAAATTTTTCATTGTACTCGGCGGAAGCATAACAAAAAACGGGCAAAACCAGCTTACCTACATATGTGCGTGCGTGAATTATTCAAAGGAGCCATAATGAATAAGAAAGAAGGTCATGCTTATAGAGAGATTCAACATACATACATCCATAACCATTTACATACCGTCTTTTTGGGAACTGTCTTTTACACAGAAAAATGTAAAGTAGGAAATTGGAAAAATGTGAGACAAGAATGCATCATCATCATCTCCTCCTTAATTAAGAGCAAAAGCGGGGATGGAATACTGAAATAGCTATGTATAAGAAGAATAAAACACGGACTGACACAGTTTTCAATTTAAACACTCTATATAAGAGTATATTATCATACTCATTTCTAGACACTGATGAAATCTCATGTTACCAAAAAATGTAAGCTATTCCAATTCTTAACTACTCGCTAATTTGACAACGCCTACAATTTATGACTACAAACATGTGACCCCCTCCAACCGAGATCTCAAATTCCTTCGTTATTTCATTTTCTTTTCAAAAACTCCCAGCGTCATCCTTTGTTTTAAATCCCTTTGGAACATGACGTTTTTGCCATGCCTCAGTGAAAGAAGTAGTACTGGTAAAATAACTATTCAAATATTTATAGTAGCTAGACGTTCTAAACCAATGGTAGTCAAATAGCCGGAAGCTCAACGTATTAAGCAACTTTTTCCATGCAGGTAGTAGACCATAGTCCCTCACACTATTTCCGTTTGGCTTCAAGTGTTCTACCTACATTTCATTAATGAATCAAGGGATGTATTGCCCTGAGAAGTAAACGTGCGACAGAGTATTTTTTCCTATATTTATACGAAGGATGATAATATGGTACTATTGAGCCAAAATGTAAAATTGAAGTGAGAACCTTAAGGAACTAAATATATAAAATTTTGTTTGCAAAACCCTTCTATGAATGTATTACTTATGTATAAGCAGAAACTTTGCTTGCATCATATACGACTGTAAAACAGTAGGAAAATGTGTTTTCCACTTGTTTCAAAAGTACCTTTGTACTTTGTACCAGAGTCAAAAAAGTGAAAAGTTGCTTTTTGAAAAATTATGAAGAAAGAGATCACAAATATTACACTTGTTTACTACAGGATTTCCATTTTGCTTTGAACCAACTGAAAAAAAACGTTATGCAACTGAGGATAAATCAAAATCAAGTAAAAGAGTTCATGTTAGATAAAGAGTGGATATAATATGGACTTGGAATCTAAAAGTTAAAGCAAACTGAGTTTTTCAACGTTTACTTTTACTCTTACCTGGTTTTATTACTAGTGCAAATGCAAGGCTGCTGCGAGTAGTTTTCTTTAAGTAGAAAACTATGAAAGAATATGCTTTCCTACATTATGTATAAAAAAGTATACTGTAGAATATACATGCATAATGTATTACTGCTGCACTCTATAGCAAATCAAAACCAAATATGTCTAGCTTCATTGTTCCACTTTGGTGAGTTGATTGTAAAAGACTGGAAATCGTTCGAGGAGGGTTCCATTTCATCACAAGAGCAGCATATATTACCCACTAACGGTAGATGAAGTGGATAGATACAATGTAGATACACAAGAAAGCGGATATCTGTCACAATCACAATTTAGTTTTTCATGAGCAAATCCACATACATACATCTATTTGAAACCATCAAAAGTTTATTCCCTGGACTTGGAATTTGTTGTGTGCCCTACTGCACGAGGACCCAATTCCTCGAGGCGAATATAATTTTCAGCAGCATATCTATTATTACCGCTTCACAGAAATGTAACAAGACAGGCGAGCGTTCCTCTTTTCTGGCTTTCACCTGGGATTGGGATTGATAGAATTTTATGGAATGTATGTTTCACGTTATAGCTCGATAGATTTATCTTAACGTGTGTATACTTGACTGTTTCAGATACCAAACCAATAAACTAAACCGCTTTATGTAAGATTGATGACGGATTACAAATTGGATTTTTTCTATATCTACGATAGAAATGTAATTCAATTTAAAGCCAAAAGATGTGAAATGACAAATTGATACACGATGTAGGATTACTTAACTTGACAGCAGGAATTTCAAAAAAAAAGAAGAATAGCACGTAAAAGGATCGATATTGACATACATATTTACTTTACAGACATAATTTATTGCTTCAAAGTCCAATTTTACAGCATTTCTCAATGTGGTAAAAATGAGAATGATGAACAAGTGAAAAGAAATTCGATTTTATATCAAACACATAATTAGGTGCTTGCACGTTTCAGTTTTTTAGGTTTCTGTTTGTAGAATTTCTCATTTTCAAATATCAGTATTAGCTCAAGTGAATTCAAATCACGGTTACACTATGCTGAGAACCCTTGAACAAATAAATTGCGCTCCAAATAAAGTGAAAGCATTTTACACAAACAAAACCAAGCTGTTTCCGCTTCGTTTGAATCCGTGTGATTCAAAACTCAGAGTGCATTCAAATCTACTAAAAATTTACTATTCATGATGCATAAATTCTTTTTGATGCGATGCTGACTTTTATATAAAATCTTAATTGCAAAAATGAAGTCAAATTTACTATAGAGCTTCCTTCCGATAAACGTTCAACTTTGGAAGTTCTCCTAGGAAAACTTTGTTAGGAACGGCATTGGGTTTTTTGTATTTATCGTTACAATTATGATGAAAATATATGATTTAGTCCATCATCTATAGTTTTTTGACAACTTTAACATACTATTTGGAATCACACAACTCATCAACATTGCCAAATCGATTAAATAGTTTAAAAAAATATTAGATTCTGGCTTTCAACGACCACCTATATCATTTCCTTAATTCAGAATTGGAAAAACATGTACACCAATATGTATAGGCCATCACTTTATGATTAACGCTGACAAATATTTTATTATTTGAATGGCATTCATTCCATACCTGTTTCACTAAAGGCTTTTTTTTATTGTTTTTCACCATGCAAATCTTTCACGGAGGAAAGATTTTAAAGGGTTTTATGGGTTTTCTGAATATAGTAACATTTCTAAAAATGCTTTACGACCAACACACAGTGAACACTTATAAATTATTGCCAACACCATTAAAATTAAGTAGTTTCTGAAGCAAATCCTTAGGTGGGAAGAAATGACAACACTGATGTATCGCGCTTTGTGTCACGAGAAGTTATCAAAAAGCAAGTAAGTATCTTATATATTGGATGTTATCACTATTATTGTTTAGAACTAAGTTTTAAGATTATTAATCGAATTAGAAAATACAATTAATACACTTCTCATGATTAAAGGATACTGTTGGAAGCCCAAGGAATGAAACGGGTACATACATGTACATTATCTCTTAGCTATGACAAACTGTTCTATAGTGATACCGTTTGTGTTGCTGGCGTAGTCGTACCTAATTGAGTTGTGGCTTCTACACTGCCTCTCTGGGTTACTTTCTGATTCCAGAATGTGTATCCCCGACTTCCGCTGAAAAGGGACTCGGAAAAGCATTTAGCTTTGGTTTACGGCTGTGGATTTCCGGTTCCTCCATGTTTTTGGCAACGTTCTGCTTTCTACAACTAAAGTTCTCGAGTACCGTTTTTCCTTCATGTACTGTGTCACTGCATCAGCAACTACTTGAAGTCATTGTCAACGTAAGAAAGAAACTTTCACCCTTATTTTCTTGACAAAGGCCTAACCGGTTTCATCATTTCATTCAAAATTTATTCATTACAGACGACTCCAAAGGGCGACATCGTCATCTTCGGCAATCTGAGAGGTGAATATTTCTATCTTTCGACGAATCCAACTGATCACAACGGATAGCTTTTAATTCTTTTCATAAGAGATCTCTTTCCGTTTCTAAACTTTTTGAAATGATAGCCTTGGAAGTTATGGTTTTATATATACTTTAATCCATCAATGGAATGTTTTATTTCATCTTCATCCACAAATCCTGAATTTCTCTTTGGAAGCTATTGAAAGTTTTGTGGAAATATTGTTAGCTCTCGGCTTAAAAGCTCACGTTCATTCAGCCTCTCTTTTGACTATGAGATGAGAACGAAGAAAAGGTTGCAAAAAAATCAATGGTTTCGTAGACATTTTAGATCATGGCCCTCACTAAAAATTTATTTGGGTGATGTCAACTTCATTGATAAACTGACACCGTTGAATATTTTAGAATTTTGTCGTAGTCAACTTGTATGTCTACTTACTTCGTCTGTGAGATGTCCACATGAATAGTTTAACGATTAAGATACTATATACTATATAAGATACAAAACTATAAAAAGCTTTCATATTAACGGAATGTCAAGACTGAGAATATCATTTCACATTTGTATACGATTTACTTAGATCTCCATAATGAATCAGGATTCACATCAATTTCAAACTAAACTCTAACTAAATTTTATAATAGAACAATTTCCTGAAAACTGGGTTTTATTTCCTTCTATTTAGGCTGACACAACATTTTATCGATTTCATAAGTGGGCTGGTGTTACAAGCACGTACGTAAACCAGAACTTCTTAGATCCACTCAACTTATGTATATACGCCATCGTCATACACGAGGGCACCATGATTGGTTTTCATCGTAAATCAATTTAATCTTCAAAGCAAACCTTTTAGCTCATAGATGTGGGATTTTCACAAGCCCTTTTAAGAAAACCACCACAACGCAACGCTACCACCACGTATCCCATATTTAATTTCATCACCAGCTTAAGTGGAGGCAACCTCTATTTTTTTGCAATTGATTTCGATAAGGAAAGATACCAAAGCTTTGGAAAGGTCTGTTTGAATTGAAAAGCTATCAACATTATAAAACTCAAAAAGCTGACTTTACAGTTCACAAATTTGGGATGGGTTAGATAAAGATTAAACCCTTCTGTGTTAGTTTTTATTGAGCAACCGTTGAGGTACAAAAACTTTCGGTCTTTTGATAAACACTATAAATTACAAGCTGTGAAATGGACACGGTTGCAAAATGCACAGTAAAATATAATTCAGTCTTCTTATTTCCTTTTTAGACGTCATGTTGAAATGATTTATTGCTATGAAATGGTGCCCATTTTATATGACAGAACAGAGCAGTAAGGTATATATATATACTATACTCTAATGAAAATTTAAGATTGTTGAATGCAATATGTTCCAATTCCACCGTGCTGTGCTGAATTACCAGCTTTAAAGGATTAACCAGAATTTCAGAGAATTACTTATTCTAAAACTCCAATTAGGCGCAGCTAATTATATCAATACATTTAAGCCTCTGGCTGTTGTGCTGATGTTTTTGTTGCCGTCAGTAAGGTCACGTGCATTATCTAAATGACTAAACTCCCGGAATAGCAGATAAAAGTTCTATACAGCCAACTAATCTAGCTTGCTCTTAAATGCTTAAAACCCATTACACACTATATAATTAAGTATATACAAAGTATACATACACAAATGTAACGTAAATTCATTCATCCATAACCTTGCTGGAATTCTTTTTAGAATACACATTATGAAAAGATGGGCGCATTCCAAGCCTGAAATACAAGTAAAATATTAGTGCTTTTCTAAGAAATAAGTAGAATAGGATGACAATGTTGTTAGCGCAAGCATAATATTTGTTTAGTGTTCTAATTTCCTAATTTTAAACTGGAAACGTATCTAGTAATCTTGGTACTCACTAAAAATCCCCTTCATAAACAAGAACGCTACAGCTACTGCAAATATTAGTATTTGCATGGGGACTGTGAAGTTAATCTTTCACAATAAAGCCTGCCCTAATCCTTTCCAAACCCAACGTAACGTCATATGAAGTCAGGGCGAAGGTTTGGATTTCCATGCATATGTTTACATTTAACTTCTTTCTTTATTCAACATTTGTAATTTGCAACTCGCAATTCCTCCAAACTGAATATCTTCCATTTCATACAAATCTACAAATATGAACACAGCTTGATAAAATAAAAATAGAGTGCTACCTAAAAGGGAATAGAATATGCTTTCTATGCAGTGCATTAGTTAAAATGGATTGTGTTGACTTAAAGGTATATATAGCATATCGATTGCTTTAGCTAACATTTATAAGAAATTTTAACTTTTTATTACATCTTCTGAGACTAAGATATCCTTGAAAATACTGAATAGTATTACAAAAGTATAAAATATAGACTCAAATATGAGAAAGTGAAAGCAAGTGCGGAATCACCATGTTGAGACAGTTGTAGCCTCTCAGCTGCCGGTTGATTAGCTTTCACAATAGCGCGCTGTGCTATTTAACTTGTCGAGGAAGGATTTGTTTTAATAGTAAAATATGTACCGGATCCTCAAAATTGAAAGAGTAATGTAATGACTACTGCCGTAGTGATTTCGACAGCTGAACTCCAATTAACCGAATGAGAAACGCCGCTGAATACAGAATATATAGCCAAAAAGAACTATAGGCACATGTATATGGTTTTTACTCATATTCGAAAATTTCAAGCTTATAATCAACATCAACCTAAAAGCTATAGCTAATCTCTAGTGCAGCTAGACAGAAAATTGAAAGAAAAGGAACTTCAAAAGCATATATTATACATTATTTATTTTATAACATTTATAAAGTAACTTGAAACATTTGGATCTCATCCAGTCTTACACTATTATTAGCTAGGTACACAAAGTAAACGCCTTAATTTACTCTGAAGATGAGGCAGCAAGCTTAAAACTTTAATCTCACTAATTTGGAGTTGTACATTAATTATCTAAATTAATAGCACCGAGCCAACATGCCACTTTTTCCAAAATCATTTCCCATAAGGGTACTAAGCAAACAACAGAGGGGAAAAGAAAGAAGTTTGAAAAGAACAGAAACAATGAGTATAAGTAGCATTGAAAAATATAACTTTTTACTCTCTCTCTCTCTCTCTTCTCCTGTTGTGTTCCAACTTACCTTGTGAACTGCTAGGAAAATGAGGGCACCAAGAGGGGGTACAATGCAAACATACACCAAGTAGAAGTAATAGTATTGACCCAGCCACTGGAAAAGTTGAAAAACAGTATACTTCATTTTTAATACAGGGAAATGAACACAACATTTGCTTACTTTGTAAAAACCGAGGGTTGCGTTGCACACTATACGTATTCACATTTTCCCTTTCATTCGCAGAATATCAAAACAAATGGCAAAAGTGGGAAGTTCTATCCAAAATATTTCATTAATTTGATACGATATTTTGATGAAAATAACTTGTAAATAAACGAGAAATATACATACACTTATTGGATCATGAACGCATCATGGAAATAGAAAAGAAGTAAAGGGGATTTTATATTAGATTTCCCTAACAGAATAAACGCTTTTGACCTTTTCATATATGCTTGTACACCTAGGCATCATAAATAAAATAAATTTTAGTTAGGAGAAAACACAACAAAAGTAAAAGTACCAAATACTTATATTGAGTTTGAGTTATTAATATTTCGCATCGATGCCTACCTACTGTGCGCAGCAGAGTAAGATGAAAGAAGCCAGACCAGAATAGACTGGACTGCTGTATATAAACAGCATTTTTTGTATATATAGATGGTTCGAGTGTTTTGAAAAGATGTAGAACTGCATTTGTACGCACCAATGAACTGTAAACGGTATTATACACTTTAATAATACGCACTCGTCGGCAAGCATTTTGCTACACACGAACCTATACAGAGCAGCTCCTATATTATTGTGGATGTGCGAACCTGATAACAGTTACTTATTGTGGAGGGTTTTCAAGAGTCGTACTGGGAAAACAATGATGCATAACTTTTTCACTCTTGTGAACGATAAAGGAGTAGATGAAATGAAAGTGCGAGTCACAGTGCGAGTAAAAAAAACCTTTCCAGATTTATCGTCCTATCATCCTACTTCCGAACGGGAAAGAGAAAGTTTTGCTTGAAAGAAATATACAGTATAGAAGCAAAAGAAATATGACTCCCTACTTGTTCTATCAACCGTTAATCTCTTGACTGTTATTTATTGATTTTATGTTAATGAAGTACAAACCAATGTTTAATTAGCTCCTTTTTCATTATTATGAGTGCCGAGGGCTTGTGAATACTTTCAAAGTATATAATATGTATAATAATATCATGTAGACATAATAATAATTATAAGATAAAATGTAAAATTGGACTCGCTTACCTCCGGTAGGATGAAAAACTGGAGAAGCAAAATTGTACCCAGCACCTACAAAATGGAATATAATTTTAGAGCATTTTCAACACTTGACAGAGATATCATAATCGATTTTACTGCACGAGGTAAACTGTGGGATCTATAAAAAAATATAAAGTATACGTGCATCATCATCAACACAAGTGCCGGTCTTGTATTACCACTGTATTCATGCTTTTTTGTAGTAGTTCTATCATTTGAACTAATTTGAATTACAAATTTGATTTAAGGCATTACACTTCATGAATGGTGTTTAGACTACTGCAAATGTAAATTCTAGTAATTTTATACTAACTGAACTGAAAAGGCTACTGACAACTGAATTACCTACTTTTGTATTTACACTGATTTATGGGGAAAACTGGAGCATAAGTCTACTGGTTAGATTTTGGCTTATATATAGGTTATGTGGAGAATACTTTCTCTAATTTCTCTTCAGATAAAATGTACAGATGGAGGATAAAGAGAAAAGCCATTTTACCATTTGAATGCTAGATCCCCACACTCCAGCAACTTTAAGAGAGGTACAACATCGACAACACATTTTGGCAAGGAACTCTTTTTCTGAACACACCAACCACCAAAAAAAATACCCCTGTAGCAGCAGCAACGGTACAGCACAAGTCTCGGACTTTTTCTCTTGCAATATACCCAACGTCCTACACTCTTTTCTAGTTTTTTTTCTTAGTCCTTTTGGTTTTTGGGTTTTGTACAATAGAACCATTCACCTTGAAACTCACGAATTCCGTTTGTTCCACAGCACATATTTATATTCCTTTAAACGGTTATATCATCATCACGAGCTGGAGAAACCCACATGAAAACCTGCGGAATTCGGTTTACATTGTTTATTCTCCTTTTCCCTACTTTCACTTTCTCCACTGTTTACCCTGTGGCAATATTTATTTGAACACGAACACGTTTCATCCAAATGCTTTTACCGCACTCATGCAAGTCTTCAGTAGTAGTAATCGTGTAAAGTATGTACGTGCACGTACATTTACCTATCTATAAGTTATATATACTTTTATACGCAAGGTACTACTGTACTAGTTTTATTTCCAGTTTCCAGCTAGTATGCTTCTTCTGCCACCGAATATATCTGAGTCTTCTTGGTTGATTTGATATAGAAAGGAGGGTCGGGTTCTGGTCTGTGTAACTATAAAATTTGCACTGAACTATTAATAGGTTTTCGCCAAAGGATGAACGCTAAGCACACACGCGTCCACTTTAATCCCTCACCAAGTCTCGGAGCACGGAAGATAAAAACGAGAGCGGTGGTGGTGGTCTGCTCTGTTCTCTCACTCTCCCAAATCTCCCTATTTATTCGTGATGTCTTGGTCAATTAGAAGGAAATCTGTTTCCAGCGAAAAATTCTCACGTACATTTGGGCCCTGATAAACTGAAGTGTAGAGAAGATAAGTAAGTACATTCACCCTGGTAGTAGTATAGTATAGAGTACATAATTTATAGCCCACAGCTTACACTTCAATCAAATATAGAATAACATGGGGCAGAAGTAGACTATAGTTTGTTTAGAACTCACAACATAACTGATTCTAATTATCTAAATTATGTCATGACACAATCTTCTTTTTAAGTGTGAAACTTTAGAAAACAGCAGGCCACTCTCCAACAAGACAAGTTCAAGTTTATTCAACAATAGACAAGTCAAGTTAATAGAGTTTAATGGGTACTAACATAATAGAAAATGTAGCACTCAAGGAATTAGTATACTGTTATTCTCAACCTAATTTGAGAATGGACACTTTGCCACAATTTGATGTGACTTTTTGTAAGTGAACATGGGTGATTATGATTATGAGAGGTGAAATGATATGATATGATACTGTGTTGGAATCGGAAAGGGGGTTTCTCAGTTTCTGTGTAGCTTTCAAATATGAAACAAGACAGACGAAAAGTTAAGTTAGTATCACCATTTCATGTCATTACAGTCAAGGTTGCTGCTAGCTGCTACTGCTTCTGCACCTCGGAAACGTATCTCATCTCTTCTTCTCTTGGGTCTCCCTTCATTTTTCCAACTTTATAGTGAAAGACGAGGAAAGGAAGTGAAAATGTGAATTCACGACGATCTCATCAAAACTAATGGAGTACAAGATTCATTGTGCACACATAACTACAGATATGTATATCTATATAGAGTCTACGACACATAAAATATCATTCGTATCGTAAGTACATGAACTTGCGTGAGAACCAAGTTTTTTTTGCATGGAGTTGAGTAAAACACCAGAAGGTTTTCAACGGAAGGGCTCACAGGAAAAGAAAATGGAATATAATGAGACAGTAAGTCTATCTTACTGTCTACTTGTGTCTACCCAAAAGACCAGCACACCAGATTCTCGCTCACATCCGTGTGGTAGACGATAAAGTCTGTTGTTTCCTTTCCCTATGTCTCCCTCTTGTATTTCTTTTTTCACTGCTTGTTCCAATTTTACAACGATCTCCTCGTCATTTTCCTATTCAAAAGCCGTGGCTTATAAGTACAATACTCTTGGTGGGCGACGACAGAAACACATGTCTTATCAGATAGCTTTTTTTTGGTAGACACTTTGGATGCGGATGCGAGTCTGTACATTACTTAACAGGAAGGCAAAATCCCATTTTAGCTCCGCTCAAATCCTCTTCCACCTTCATTCAAAACATAAAAGGTAACTTGTAATAATCCCCCTTTTCAAAAAGCAACAGCGTAATAATATATGATGATGGTCATGATGATGATGATGATGACGACAGTCAGCTAGCTCTCTTATGTATGGTAAATACAAAACTCAGTCACAGCACTGAAGAATAAAGGCGTCCCTATACTACTCTCACATGCTCATCATCTCTCGCCCTTTAGTCATTATGCTAACAATAGTAATGATAATGATGGTTTGTTTGGGGAGCGAGAAAAAAAGGGGCAGAAGCTGAGTCAACACTATAAAAAATAAACTTTCTCCAGAATAAACAGAATGACGGGCTTTCACTGACTGAGTTGAGGAGGTAACTTGGAGTTTACTCCTGTCTCCCGCATCTCCTCTCCTCTTCCATCTCGCTCCCGTTGATTATGAACTCTTGTCAAAATTACACTTGAGACAAAATTCTCCAGAGCGAAAGACCGGTGCCGTCCTACGTACGTCTCTGTGTCCCCGTTCCAATCTCCACTTTTGCTTTCACTTTCACCTGCAATTCAACAACGTATACATAATCTAATGAAACAGAATAAAAATGAGATGGAATAAACAAGAAATATAGTGAACATGGGGAAATGGCAGTGAATGCGTTGATGCGAATCGTCAGTGCTACTACTGCTGCGGTTGCTGTGTGGGAGTTGACTAACAAAAAACTTATAACTTGTTAAGTTAGTTTAGTGTCAAGTGGAGCGAAAGGTAAGTTAGTTATGAGTAAGCACAAGACATATACTTCAGCTTTGGCAATGCCGTTGAATTGAGTTGAATTGAAGCTTCGAGCAAAAAAAAAATGATGATGAGTGATGAGTAGGATTTACATGTAATAAACAAATGATGTGGTTACGCTATAACTTATAATAATGGCAATGAGGTAATAAGAAAACCCTTTACTTTTTGGATGTATGCATTTTATTATTTGAGTTGTAACATTCTAACTAGCTACTAGTAGCTACGTGTAGTGGTGCATAGGGAGATCCTTAACTTGAGTCAACCTCTTTCCACTTGAACTTCCAATCAACCACGCTTTATGGTTACTTTCAACCGCTCTATGCTGAAGAGAATATAAAAAAGGGGAAGATGATGAGAATGTGAATTGACTACATGATGATATGATGTGTGATGGGAATAAGGTAAAAGAAAAAGTTGGTGGGGAGAGAGAGAGATGTTATAGGTAGAGCACGTGAAAAAGCGGAAGGATGATAATTGGTTAAAAAAATATCAGGAGAAAACTTATTTCTCTCAAGTTCTTTTTATGAGGTGGCTTAAAGTAAAAGGCTAGAATATATAGTTTCGCCATCAGAGAAATGAGATAATGAGAGGATTCAACATTACAGCTACTTTTCCTTCATTTTGAAGGCCCTTAATGAATGTCATGATTATAAAGAAACCATAAAAAACTTGTTCACAAGTCATGTCATCGAGAAGAGAAGCAGGGAGGGCAAGGGAAGAAGAAGTTTAACCTCAACGGAATCTTTAGCATGTACTACACTACTTACCACTACTACAAGTTTCGTTGTATATGAGAACCTTTATCAATCTAGGAATGAGTTGGTCGAGATATTATTATGTGGAAAGGGGTTCCTGCCAACCACAAAACTTGCTTTACATGGTTTTCTATCTGACTGAGGTGAATGGTTGGTGATGAAGATGATGATGATTGGGTTACTAATATAATATATTATGTAACATTTTATACAAACTTACAAAAACTGAGCCTCACCTTTACTTACATAAGATGAGAGTAGGAAAAAGAATTTGGTGAACACATGTAGTTAATCCTAACTCAAAAAAATCAAATCAAGATCACTCGTGCAGCTTCACAACTTTTATTCAGTTAGGGAGAACTACTACGACGACGACTGTCAGAGCTGCCACTGTGGTGCGTGCTGCATGCTTTCCCTCCAACTTTCTCCTGGAGACTGAGATCATTTTCCCATTTAGTTCTCGGATAAATCTATGACAGATGAAGTTACCCTTCCACATACTTAAGGCTTGTGTGTACTGGTGTGTACGATGCAATGGGTTGGTGAGGAAGCTGCTGGTGGTAGCGTAAGCTTTTGGTTTGGCTTGGCTTTATAGTAGAGTCGAGCAGCAGGCACAGTCAGAAATGTTGGGGACGGGTGCATATACTATTCTTGTGATGTGAACGAACGTTTCTTTCTAGCCAATGGTTTTAAATATGGTATATGGCTTTGCCTTTCACTTGCACTACGCACAGGAGTCCGCAGCAGAAGACGGAGAAGCAGCAGCAGCTTTTCAGGTGAAGCGACAGTTCTTTGTCCGAAAAATATGAACACTATATACTTCCACCTTGTCTTTTCTTAGCATCTCTCCTCCTCCGCTGCTGACAAAGTTTGGCTTTCCCCACTAGCATTATGTAACAGATGCAAAAAAAGCGGTCTACAAATGCTTTCTTTCCCTTTTGTTGCGTTTCCAACCAAGATTACTTAAGAAATGTGCCGAGAAGAGGGGAGAGAGATACAGGGAAATTTATGCAGGGTGATTGTGGCCTTTCAAATCCAAGGTATTTCACATCACTTTCCATCCATCTTTCCCTGGCCAACTCTAATGTTCGTAGATATAATAATGCATGCTAAAATTGCCAACCATATTTTTTCGTCTTGACAAATCCCAACTTGGGCTACCTCCAGAATCTACAAGATGTCCGTGTACATTCAACATGCTTACGCACACACAGTCACTTCTTGGATGTCTTTTCCCAAGCGGTTAGATATGTACATAGATATACATTATTTTCCTTTTTCATTCCAACAAAAAAAGGCGAAGACAAGTTGGCAAAAAACAGGAGAATGTGAAAGCTATCAAAAAAGAGTATTTTAAAATTCCTCAACTCCACACACAAAGAGAGATCCACTCCTGTCATACTATATAAAAAACTGCTACTACTCCTTTCCTTTCCAATCTATTCTCTTTACACGACGAACCAAACCAAACCAAACCACCATCACATCACTACCACCAAGCAAATAACTGTATTTACAAAAGAATCTACTTGGCCTGTCCTCAACAGAGACTTTTTTCCACTGAATTTCTCTTGAACTTGGTCTCTATTAGGAATGGGGCTTGGTACGTCACGTGTAATACAGAAAAATATATACTGCATGGTCTCTTGGTGTGTGTACATCTTGGAATAATATTGCAATAAGAGAGGAAATGAGAAAACTCATTTTTGATGCAATATACACGACATGGCTCATGAATAATTGATAAAATGTACATAAGATGCAGATATCATACCATACCATACGCATTACGTCGTTTACCTGTTTTTTTTCTTTGAAACCCACAAAGTAGTATCGTTTCAAGATAAAAGCGGAGAAATGAAATGGCCTGGATATCTAACTCCACAATTATTATGTTCACCGAAAATGGGTTTCCAAACAACTTTAGGTTTTGTGAGTAAAGCCTCTCTTAAGTGAATGAATAAAACAGTTCTAGGAAGTAGCTTTCAGCATAGAACATAAACGAGTACAATAATATGATTGTCAGTTGAACAACACAATACACAATACAAACCTTTAATTACAATTATTGGATTGGAAGCTCATAAATGTAATCGTTCCAAAACTCCTTAAATTACATCCTTTCAACTTTCACTATTAGCAATGTTGTCATTTTTGGCTGAAGGCGTGCGTATACTTTCAGGACTTTTTCTTATTCATGTGCCTTCAGTTCTATCGGCTCCAGCTCCAGCTGAAGCATGTATGTAATTCGAGTGCTGAGGATTTAGAGTGAAAGTCATTGGATATTGGTGTTTCCTTTTTTCTTTGATTTTTTTCTCTCTCTCGGTTCTCAAAGTTTATCGCTCGGAGACAAGTTGGATTTTACCAGTTGCTTGTACTCAGCAGCCTCCACATTTTCCCATCGTTTTGAATTGGATTAAACTGGGTGGGAGAAGAAGTGCTATTATTTGACATGCTCATGAAAAAAGATAATATTCGATGAAAAAAGGTTTGGATGGAGTTGAGTGAGTGTCACAGAACTACCGTACATCATATATATACATACTACTTCTACATATGGGTTGGCATTCACAAGGAATCGTGATGGCATTTAGAAACTTCCTTAACGCTTTATTGATGGATGACATTGGCATTGGGAGAAGGAAAAGTTTATCTTCACATTTTACTTGAGAGTTCAGCCCACCATATCATTTTATGGATAGGATGAGAAAATGCTTTCTAAATTTGTAAGGAAAAGACTCCAATGAAACGATGATGAAGACATTGAAGCCAGAGCATTATATATATCAGCACAGGAGAGAGTAAACTAAAAAGTGGAGTTTGGTTTGGTCCAATGTAAAAGTAAGTCAAATGAAATGTACAAAACGAAACCAAGAGTTTCCATCCATCATCACTTCTTTCCTAGGATCCTTGGAGAGAAAGAATTAGTTTTCTTTATTTGAGTTTACATCGATGACGCACTTAAAGAATCCTCAATCAAATTTGTTGAATTGTAATGGTCCACTGGTCTGGTCTCTTTTTCCTCAAGTGTGTGTCTCAGTAAATATTCTTCTTGCAGAGTTGATAGTTATCTTGTTCCATTCAGAACTCAAGATAAAATGAGTGTGCGTATACATACATAGGGATACATCCAGTCTTGAAAGTTATTCACATAAAAAAACCTAAAATGCAACAGGGAATAAAAGAGTACTTGGAAAACTATAGTTTCCCACTTGGTTTTGTATGTCAGTCAAGATGAAAGGTAAATAAAAGATTCAATTATGTTTGTGTATGAGATACGAACTCATATGTTATGGCAGTACAATGTAAAAAAAGTGTTGATAGGGAAGAAAGGAGATACTGAAATTTCAAACTTATATCGGAATCAAGACATATAAGTTTCGTACATGTAAACTTTTTTCTCGAAACATGAGCGTCTAAAAGGAAGCTGCGCAAAACAGTCATATTCAATCAATTATTATCTTGAAGCGGAGAAAAAAGTGATTGGGCCAAAAAAAATTCATGTATTCCAATGTTACATAAATATGATAGTAGTATAAGCAATTAAGTTTACTTTGCTTACACTTACACTCCTTTTTTTATATTGGTTCTTCTGAATGTGAGGAAGGAAAACATAAATTTTCTGAATGGTGAAAATATACTTGATGGAATTCCGGAGATGTTTTATGCATAAATAAAAGTGAAGCATATTTACGGCACAAGGTTCCACTGAGCTTCCTTTCCTGGATGCAAAGTGGTGTTGATACAGCGGTGTAGCGGAGAGGTCTTGGGTTTCCTTCCAGTAAACCGCAGGAATGTTTGAGAGACTCAGAGAGAAAAAAGGGAATGGATGAGATTGAGATGTTTCTGTTACTAATGCTCTGGGAATCAAATATCCTGTGGGGAATGCAAACTACAAGGAAAGGGTTACTTTTCTCCCTCTTTTCAAAAACACCAGGTCGGCTCATAGAGATATGAGTTGCCATATCGTAAATGTGAAAGTGTACCTTTTACCATGTAAAAATGAGCATTATACAGGAGTAAAGCCTCATTATTTGGGCTTGGGAATTGGGAACCAACTCGCAACTTTCCTCTCTTTATATAAAACTAAATAGTTTTGGATTCACCAACGACAAAAAAAACTGTTTTTGTTCATGAAATTGTTTGTGTAAAAGTGGGAGATGGCACACAAACCCAAACAAATTCCATTTTGTTAAAACATCCTATAAATATAAACAAGAGGAGAGCTGGTTGGAGAGAGAGAGAAAGATTTACAAATTAAAAGCGTTTGTGGCCTGACTTTTGCGGTAAAGTTATTCCTACTTCTTTCTTTATTCTAAGAAAAGGAAAATTCAACTACTCTAACAGAATTTAATTTTACTTTATGATACATTTATTGCATTTTAGAGAGTTTCAACTAATTCGTTATGATAATGTGGAATGTGGAATCTTACATTATATTATAAAAGAATTGGATCATCATTGCTCCATCTCTTAAGTTCCACTTTGCCCCTTGAACGTGGTCGTAATCATGAATAAACTTTGACTTTCTATATTTTTGCCGTACAATATAAGTATGAAAGGGAATCTAAGAAAAATTCACATCTTTTTCTCCAACTGGAATGTGGTTTGGTTTGGAGTTGATGGTTGGAGTAAAGATGAGCCTTGGAGCAAAAAGGAAATAAAGCCGAAAGTCATTGATTTGCAGGCACATTTCTTTGAAAAGGCTCAATGGGCCATTTTCTCTCTCATTTATGCCATGTTTACGTCACATTCAGGGAGAAGATGGAAGAGCGATGGACAAACGGTTGGCTGACTTTTTCTCTTCAATCAGCCTTTCCCTCTTGGCAGTACACGGGTAGAAGTTAAATCACGGTGATAATTAATAACGCGTTCTTACCAAGCAAAGCATTAGTGTATTAGACATATGACTTTCTTTCCAAGCGTGAGGAACCGGCAACCACACACTCCAAAAAATTTACCTATACATATATACCTATCTACATTATGTATATTTTGTCTTTCTAGTGGGAGTGTGTGTGTTGAGAATATAAAAATCTCCATCAAAATCCAAACGCAGAATTCATCTGATATGGATAAACATGCATGTCGTGCACCACACTGTACTGTACTGTCTTTTTTGGTTGGTGGAAGGCTTTCCTTCCAACTTCTGAAACAAACATTGAACTACAGCAGCAAGCAACAAAAGAAAGTGGGAACTAGAAATTCGTCTGCTCTCCTCTCCTTTTCAGAGTCAGTCATGAAATTCCCAAATAGAGAAACGTTATTCGTCTTCCTCCTACATTTATTTCTTGTTCCGTAATTTCTCCTTCCAACCAAAAAGGAAGCAGAGCGAATCCAATCTAAGCAAGTGAAATTAAAGGATGAACAAACATAATATACAGAAGTCGCACATACCCATCTGGCCACCTAAGGTTAAGTTTTCGTTTGGCAATGCTCTAAATGTAGTATTTGACAAAATAAATTCTGTACAGTACAACTACTACACAATTCGTTATATAGGACTACTTTTTGCTTCTTCTTCCAGTCTCCAAACTGATCAACACAATGACATTTGCCACATAGCGATAGTATGCATTTTATGAAGAAAGTAGCTGCTATCTAAAGTTTTGTATTGAATAAGCCGTAAGTTAATAGGCATCTCAAGTAGAGTTTCGAATACACTTATTTGAGATTACATTTTCCACACGAAACTTTCTGTTTCTTCATAATATTATATTGCTCTTTGGAGTTCATAAGAAGCGGAAACAGGGCCATATATGAGAAATATCACAAAAACAGAGTACCTCCAAAGTCTCCAGCTTCACACTCCTTCACTTTTCTCTTCTCTAGTATCCTCTCATCATCAACACATCACACCAACGAAAGAGAAAGCACAAAAGAGGGGGAATTGAGAGCGGAAACGAGATGAGGGAGCCAACTCAAAAACCAATGCAAAGAAGGAGAAAATTGAGATTGGATCTTGAATCATTCTTCCGTGCAACATAATATTGCTCATTTCATGTTCTGTCCGCCCTCCCTCCTTCTCTCCCTTTCTCTTTCTTCTCCAATGCCACAATAAGTGGTACTTTGTGGCGTGGCTGGATACTTTTCCTAAGAGTTACACTTCTAATTTTTCCTAAGGACTTTCAAACATCATCATCAACACGTCACCACACCACAACCAACCCCATAGTTGTTATACTCCACAGTGTGAAACTAGATCATGATCATAACATGAAATGGAGGAAGTTGGCAGTAACACAGAGGATTAATTAAGAAAATTGAGGGAAACCTCAGTAAGCGAGTATACTCATTAGTAGTAGAGGAGAAGGGTTGCCCGAAAATGGAAGCATGTACAGAGTAGGAGGAATGTAATAATAATGTACCAACTATACAGGTCTTGCCATATTTAGCAATTATGTACCACACAAGTCTTTGAATTACTGAATGTAATATCAATGTGATTTTCCCTTTCAAATTATTTTACATTATGTTACAGTACTAAATCTTTATAATAATATACGGTTTTTATTTTTTATGTTTGAAATGAATGTCAAATGTCAAGTATCATCGTTCGCTCCATCATGATATGAAATTAATGAAATACAAACAATGGAATCCGCCTTTCATTAAATAAAACAGTATCTCGTTCATTCGCCAAGTGCTATATATACTCGAACGAGCTCGTTAGGTCAGGTAAAAGCTTTTGAACTTTTTTTATAAATAATTACAAACATTCCTACATCAAACAATCGTAAAATGTGTGAGTTGTATATACGTATAATTACTGAGTATATATCATAAACTGTCCCGTTTAAGAAAGAACATACCATTGAGTCACTAGCTTTTTAACTATATATAATAATTATTAGTGTGCCATATTAATGAGATGAAGTCTACATGTCACACGTCATGAAATGCTTGCGTCATGTCACGTCATGAATGAAATGGAGAAAGTTTATATGAAAAGAATTTAATTTTAATGAGCCATATACATACATATATAAGTTGATTGTGTCACATATCACCTATTACTTTTCTCTACCATCATTCATTAGTGCCATTTATCACTTTTTCCGAAAAGGAGCTGTGTTATATTTTAAAATGCTACATTGTTTTTAGACTCGATATCATGAAAGAATCAACATTTTGAAGTTCAATTTAGATTGTATTCACCTCGTATGTTTTCATCACATTGCTGTAGCTTTGCTAGCTAGTTCTTTGAGGCAAATTCATTGCATTGCCTATTACCATTAAAAAATAACATTCTTCAGAAGTTCTAGCGAACACAAACCTGAATGCATGTAGTTTTTTTCTTATAAATACATATAAAATATAGTACATGTACTCAAATAGCGCAATTACGTTTTTTATCACATTTAAATGTGCTAATATTTGAAGGTCACATTCAGGAAACCTAAAGCAGAGCGTTGACTGACTCACTATTTACTCACTTACCAAAGATCATCTATGCTTAATAACACAGCACAGTACAGGCTGCTGATTTTATAGGACGTAAGAATATGTTTTGAAATATTCATTTGCGTCTTTTCTGAACTATAAAGGGAATTAACTTAAAATAGCTATAATAATTGATTTTAAATAATTTCTCAGTTTATTCCATTGCAGATTTAGATTTCAACAGTTATTACATTCAAACTCAATTTGCAACTGGTTTGGTACACAAATCCTACAACAATCCTTGAAAATGAAGTTTCGAATCCTTCCAAAGTTGATTTTAATAGTTTTGTGCATGCTGTGCATACTATTGACAGTAAAATATATTTTTTTTAAACTTTAAATAATTTTAACGATTCAATTCTCACTTGTGATTCATGTTAATTTTTTAACGCTATAGGTTCAAAATGTAAAGGGCTACGTGGATGAAAACGGAGATGTGGCACGACAAGACGAGCATCGCCGAAAGAAACTCCAAGTGATACCAATACCCAACCCCTGAAGGAAAATCGTCGTACAAGATAAATTACTTTAGCCGTAGCCGTTAATAAACACTCCAAAAACTTACATTTGATTGCAAATGGCAAATTTATTTACTGCTTCATTGCTCACTATTTCAGGCAGTTACAAATATTCCCAACATTGGTTTCAAAAATAAACTTTCTTTCTTAACGCTTTTAAATGTTTAATTGTAAAAAACGAAATTCATCTACTAAAATTCAAAAATTGTAACCTCATCTTTCAAATGCCCTTCAACTATCTTTTTGTAAAGCTGTTTGTCTGCAACAAGTAGTCTGTAAGCGTCTGGGTTGTACACGGGTTTCTTGTTCTGCAACGGATTGTTCAAAACTTTATAGGCAGCTGTCAAAAAAGTTGCAACTGAACACATCGTTGTCCAGCTAAAGTCAACAAGTCGTAAAGACCAGTAACTGGACAGACGTATGGGTGACAAATGTTTCGGTTGAAGTGTAGCCTGGGAGCTTCTATCTGGTAGCTGTTGGGGAAATGTAGGCGCCCTTCAAATACATAAAGCCTTCAAACGGAGTGCCCTCAAAAGTGACAGCCCATTGCACGTTATCATACACTGTTGTCTGACCCACAGTGATTCCGTAAGGCAAGCCTCCATCCTTCTTCATACACGCCAGCTGCCATTCTAACCAATCTTTTGTATCCGAGTTCATAGACATATTTCAGGTTTCCAAAAAGGCAGAACTAATACATAAAACATTTCTATTTCGTCCACAATATTATTTGCGAGTTGGGCATGACGCGTATTTCCAAAGCATAAAAAATATTACAAAGTGTGTGATGTATGAATTTATTTACCGTTATGTTCTCGTCTAAACTCAACACGTCAAAAAGGAACAACAGAGTACAAGACAGGCACTCGCAACCACGTGCAATTGACTTTATCACTTCTCACAAATCAATTTTGAGAAAGGGATGAATCGAAGAACAACATTTTCACATTTCATTTTAACACAAATCAGAGAAACTTTGTCCTTGCTGTGTATTTGATTGTCGTGAAATCAAGTTAGCTGCCAAAAGTTTAAAATTTTCTGAAGATATATAATATGACTATATGAGTGTATCTTGGAGGGGATTGCATGTATGCAGTTGCAAACGCACGACTGGAATAAGATCCAATGAACCTGTAGAATCGAAATTCCTTTAATTAAGCAAATATTACATCGTGCACAGATCATACACAATATTATGTTCGTGTCCCATGAATTTCATTCTGTATGCGATTTTCAATCTGTGCTGTGTGTAACCACGCACGGTTTACGGAGCTGTAGTGCAATAAATAGACATAAAAATACTATATTATGGTACATTATATGCATGCATGTAAAGCTTTATTGAAGTGCAGCCATTCATACGAACAAATGAATATTGTGTAAATGTAATAATAATACTGAGGATGAGAATATAAAAGTGCACGCACAAACATAAAAAAATGTTTTTTCATAGTGTGATAACAGTCTGCATGAGATGACGTTATCCCATATTATATATTACGGTCAAAAATGGGGGAAAGTGATAAGGCAAAGAGACAGGGAAAAATATCTACATATCTTGAATATTAGAGATGATAAAACTAAAACCTATAATTTCCTTGCATTATGTTTTTAAATGTAGTGATATCCAAAGGTTGATAGCTTTGGGAAGTCGAGTTGAATATGTAAATGGGATCCTCAATGTTTTCTATGTCAAACCCTTCCTTTTGCAATCCGAATTTTTGCATCTTAAAAGATCCTGTATGTACATAAGTAAGAAGAGATTGCATGTATTTGTATGTTATGTAAAAAAAATTGGCACTTAAAAAATCTAACAATCGCGATCGCGTTAAGTTTAACGTTATTTACCTGTCATCGCTATCCCTTTTTCACTACGCACACATCTGATAAAAACAGGTCTTGCATAGGGTGGGAGTCCTTTTGTTAGTCCTTTGCTGAGCACATCCAAATCTAAAGTTCCATCCGGATCTGAGATGCTTGCCATTCCAGCACGTCCTTCAGTACCGGGTACCTTCACCCCATAAACGATTGTAGACCGCATATTACCCAACTTTAAGATAAGTCCTTCAACTTCCGCCGTTGAAACATTCTCCCCCTTCCATCTATAAGTATCTCCAATTCTGTCTTTGAAATAAAAGTATCCGTAGGAGTCACCAGTCATTATATCTCCTGAACGAAAATACCTGTCACCTTTACGAAACAGGTTTCTAGCAACTTTCTTCTCTGTAGCTTCCTTATTTGTGTATCTAAACAAATTTCATAGAGTTAACAAATTATCATTTCAGCTTCGTTTTGACGGAATAAAAACAGTTGTATTTTGTTTTATGCATATGGGTTTGGTACCCTTCAAATCTCGTTGTCGGAAAGAAGTCAACGATTTTTCCCACCAACTCCCCAGGTTCGTCATCTTTACACTTAATAGCCCGTCCAGTACGTTTGTCTCTTATAATTTCTCCAGTTACTTCGTCCACTTTAATTATGATTAGTGAGAAGATCGGTTTAATCCAAAGAGGAAGGTAGCCTATGGCTCCAACTTTGGTCCCTTCCATATTTACTATTATTTAGGAATCATTACAAAAAATGTTAAATCATATCTTATTTGATTTCATTAACTGAATGAATCCGGGGTCATCATCGAAATACAAATTTTAACGTACCCATTGTGCAGTTACCTTCGGTTGCTCCATATCCTGGGGATACAAAAATATAAACCATGAAGAAATCGATAGAAAAAAGCTTTTCATGCATTTTTTAAATGTATTTAATTTAAAATAAATAAACCTTCAATAAATTTTTTGACATTAAATCGCTTAACAAAGGCATCCCACACCTCTGGTTTGATACCACATCCTAACATGATGCGCAGTGTATGATTACATTCTAGCTCAGGTTGGGGTGGTTGATTGACTATGAAACGGCATAGTTCTCCCATGTACAAACATATCTATTCTTAGAAGGTCATTTTACTTTTTATTGGGATTGTCATATAAAACGGAAGAAGATAATAATTGAGAATATATGAATTGCGAACCGTTGCTTTGTAATAATGGATGTCACTCCAAAATTTGGACGCTGAAAATTTTGGAACTATTACAAGAGGCGTTCCATACACCAAAGAACACACTATCCCAGTGATTGCAAATGCGTGATAGAAAGGTAATGGACAATAAACTATGTCATCCTGCTGCATCTCTGCTACATAATACGTTCCCGTAATCATTGCAAATCTGGTAATTTAAAATAGTTATTCGTCATCGTATTTAAATAGTAAATTTTAACCAATTATCACGAACAATAATAATCATTATTTCCGAACTAGATTGAAATACCTTGAATGAGAGTTTTTAGCTGGCTTTGGCATCCCTGTAGTTCCACTAGTGAAGATATACACAAGAGTATCCATAAAATGAGGCTCTTGATCTTTACTGCAAAGGACCGTTGGTTTGGAAGAAGCATTTCTGAGACATGTGGCAAAATCGTTTGCTTTAAACGTACCAGTAAACGTACCACCAACCTTATCAACAGGCAAACTAAACTTTTGGCTGAGGGGATATAAGCCATCTAAATAACGATCGAGTTCATAAAGTATAATATCCGGTTGCGGCTTATCACTCTGTTGACGGCTACTCCAGACTTCTTCGAAAGCTGTGAAGATATAAAAATGCAGTTTAAGTTATGACATAAGGCAAACCTCTTGAGGATGACCAAGATTATAGGAAAACTGTTTACCGCTTCTCATTTCCGACCCAAAAATTACAGACTTGCATTTCGAAACAGAAACACAATGCTCCAAAGAGTCCCCTTTTAGATTAAAGTTGATGAGGGCTGTAATTACACCAATCTTTAAACAGAGTTCAAACATTACTGTCCCTTCACCCTTCAAAACACAATAATATATTTAATTCTTCATATATTAAAATCTCTCACCCGACTGAGTCCCACCATGATACAAATCATCTCAGGTTTATTTGACATGGCCAATCCTACCACATCTCCTTTGCAATAGCCTTGTGCTTGGAAAAAATTTGCAACTTGAAAACTCATTGACTGCACCTATGTATTTACATACCAAACATAAGTATACCAACTTTTTGGTATATTGCTGAATAAAACAGTAGTGATTGTTTATAGGTATAATAATAACATCTTTTCTTACATGATTCAAGGTCCATTTTTCGGATTCATAGTAGTAAACAATTTTTTGAGGATTTTTTTGAACCAACTTGTCCAATGACTTGTAAATTGTTTCATTTCTTAGACGCTTACTGGTCCATGCGTACAACGTACGAATGGCCGTTGCATAAAATAAGCTGAAAAGGTAGTTTTTTAAGGAATGGTAAG